>VXBI01013126.1:914003-1008587 GCA_013397375.1 Toxostoma redivivum
TTTTATATTATATTTTCTGCTTGAAATAATTTATAGATTGTATTTCCTCTCTTTTCAGATTAAAAAAAAGTGCCTTTGTTGGTTTGAATCCCTTTTGTAAAATATTTCCTTAGAGCAGAGAAAAATCACTATTTCACCATAGGGCTTGCAAAGTTATAAACAATGGAAATACTTCAGTAGCTTATACCAACACAACTGTGATATTAAATTTTTATTGCCACCTTTAATCCTGCAAGCCTAAACCCATTTGCTTTTTCAGAAGTTTATATGGGATTGCAATGGAAGCACACAGCTTTTCTGTACAAAGAAGTGCAGCCCATATGAAGCTACAAGTGTGATTTATGGAGACAGCAAATCTTGAGAACAGGGCTTAAATTTTGAGAATAGGGTTTGCATGTTTTTTGCATATCACAGAATGCTAACATATATAATTTCTCAGTATTGCCCTTAGGAGTGCTACTGAGTTCTGTTCATGCAAGTGGATCTTTAGCACATCCAGTTTTTGTGGTCTTCTAAGATATATTGCAGACAAATACTTGACATCTATCATCAATTTTCTAAAAAAACCAATTTTCTAAAAAATATCACAGAGAGAAAAAAGATGATGCGCACATGGGAATTCTTAGGGATTTCCTACAGAAGTAGGAAGATTACTCTGTTCCTTCATTAGCCTTTCAAAGGAATATAAGCCTATCATGCAACTTTTTTTACATTTGGTTCAGGAAGGAAAGTAAAAAAACAGGAACAATCATTTTGTCTTTTAGAGTTTCCATTTCTTGGCTATAAATTATATTTCTCTTTAAGGAGAATTTTGGCTTGGACTGAGGAAGATTTTTGACATAGTAAATCAAAAAGCCACTCATTTCAGTCTTTATGTGGATTTGGAATCAGAAAATGACAAGCATGCCTATGCATCATATGATGGATTTTGGATAGAGGATGAAGCATGTTCTTTTAAGATCCATTTGGGGCATTATTCAGGAAATGCTGGTAAGAACTTCCTTCTTTGAAGTATTTAAAAGTAGTTGTTACCTTTCTTAATATGAAAAAAATGCATTCAAAAGAATAATAATTAACTTCAAAAATTTTATTTCTAATGTTTTTTTTCTCTGGTATATAATGAACACTTATGCAGATATTATTTATGAACAATTATTTAGATGCTCATTATCTCATCACAGATGTTATTGAAAGTCTTCCTGATGATGCTTTGGATAATTCAGAAGTGCCCAGATAGTCACGTACAAAGGCTAGAGAAAGAAACTGAGTGGAACAAAGCTGGCCTACAGTGTGTAACAGTTGCTACATGATACATAGACACAAATTAATTCCAGATCTCCTGTAACAACATGAATGTACTAAGCATGCAAAGATTTGCATTAAGCATTGCATCGTGTCTTACTGCTTTTTTTCCATGTTATAGGAGAATGATCCTCATTATCAATTAAATAGTTACTCTCTGAAAGTGTTGCTGCTTTACTCTGTATTTGTGAAAAACACTATTTCTTCAGTAAGTTCTTTAGTAAGACAACAAGTAAGGTCAGTAATAACTGACCTTATGTTTTAACAATTCCATCTTGTTTCATGACTCACTCTGGGGCTTTGGGCATGTTACTGGAAAATCTGAAGTTACAACCCTTTTTGTTTACTTTTATCTTTTTTTCTTCTGTTGTTGAGAACAGAAGCCTTTACCTTCATAGCCAGCATGTATCGCTAAGAGCAACAAAAATACAAAGACATTTCAAAGAATTTCAACTTCTTCCGTATTTCTCAGTATTTTATTCTTTTTTTTCCCCTGCATCTTTAGCACTTTTACAGCTCATTAGCTGGTGCTCTTGAACCACTTTTGAAGAATTCTACTTTTTTTTCTAATAAATTCTGAGGAAAAGTTTGCGAGGTGTGCATCAAGTAGGAAACATTTCTCTGTAAATAACTTTTTTATCATTTTATCTGTTGTACTTAGGTGATGCATTTAGAGGATATAGAAGAGAAGATAACCAAAATTCCATGCCCTTCAGCACTTTTGATGTTGATAATGATGGATGCAGGCCAATGTGCACTATTAAAGGACAGTCAGTAAAGAGCTGCAGTAACTTCAGTGATAACACTGGATGGTGGTTCAACAAGTGTGGCCTTGCAAATCTTAATGGTGTTCATCGCTACACAGGTAGATTCCTTGCAACTGGGATTCACTGGGATACATGGACAATGAACAAAAAACCAGTCAAAATTAAATCAGTTTCAATGAAAATTCGGAGAACCAATTATCCGTATTTCCATTAACATATGAAAATAGAAATATATCTCTCCTTGCAATTATGTGGAATGGTATATCATTATAATCGTAAATACCTTTAATCTTCACTTGAACAGTTCAGTCTTAAAACTTTATTGGAAATTTCTGTAATACAGTTACTGATTTTTATTATGAAATGTCAGCATTTATAGTGTTCTAGCTTGAAAAACAAGGTCCTAAGAAGAACTGGGTTTTAAGAAAAAGGATTAAGCTGAGTGTTTGTCAACTTTTATTCAACTGCCTCTTAGAAAAATCTCAGAATCAGCAGAAAATATTATAACAAAAAGTGTAATGCTGACTTTTGAATGTGCTCTTTCTGTGCTCTCCATGTATCTAAATTGGCAAGAAGTTTCAGCAAATTTTATGTTAAAAAAACATATACCTGCCATTTTCATTGTAATAGTTTGGAAAAATACTTCATCTTAAGTTAAATTTCCAGAATCTGCTTTTCTTTCTGTATTTATCAGGCAAGATAACAGTTGTTTCAAAGTATAAATAAGGTTTTTTGTACCATCAGGGCCCGAACTTCATACAAGTAAGTTTGATGGTTGACATTCAAGAACTATGACCAATTTTATATTTAATTTTCACAGTCAATGTATTTCATAATCCAATTTTGACTCTACCATTGTCTATTTCACAATTGACTACAAATGAAATCTTTTTTCAAAGAAAGCATAGCTTTTATATAACCTTTGCGGTTTTAACTTTTGGATATATGGGCCTGATCTTATGTTTTTCATTCTTAGAGGCTTTCACTTTGTGAACAATCATGTGGTAATGAATAAAACCAACTTAAGATGTGTAAACACATTTAAAACTAATGATTGTGAATTCTTTGAATTTCTGTGAGTAAAAGTAGAATAATATCGATAAAAATGGGAATATTGTCAGCATCAAATCTGTAGCAGCTAGGCATGGTATTTCTCATCTTTGCTTCAGTTCCAGCAAAGAGTTCCAGTTCTGTGGTAGCATGTGGAAGGAAAACAGTTAAAAACTCCATTGATTCAGAACTACCATGGTTTAGGATTTCTTCCCAAAGATTTATGTAGCCATAAGAGGAAACGAACCTTTTCCTAGGGTATGTTACAAGGTTGAAGGGGAGAAAAGGTTCCGCTTTTCTAGTATGTTTGACTAGCCTTTAACAGCTGGAGGTTAAAAGTTGCTGAAAGCAGGTGTTTTCCTCTCTGCTGGAGGGAGACTGAGGACTATCCTTATGGGGAGGCTTACAGGAGAAACATGGTAGAAAATAGCTTGAGAAAAAATATTTCAGGTCTTTTAGAGTCATTGTGAGAAAGGGAATAGGTCCTGCTCTTGGGGCAAACTGAATTCTCTGAGCACAGTGGGAATTTGTTTTTGTCAGACACTGGAGTCTTTGAAATTGGAGGTGAAGAGATTGTCTGTACACCTCTTCAGCCTACCCTTACACCAGCCTTATTAGGAATGCAACTGCTTTGAACAGCAGCCTGGACCCAGCAGACTTACAAAGGTAGGTGCTTAAATGAAAGAGCTTCTGCACTCAGATTAACAAGCACTGGAGTTTAGAAAGGATATTAATTCTGGCTGCAAGTGTGCATGTTGTCACTGTATTATGGCTCTTATGTCAGAAAGAGTCCTCAGACTGTGGCACAGGAATCCTACTGGAGAATGCCAGTGGGTAAATTTCATGGAAATGTAATGGCTTTAGTGAAAGCCTCAAACTTTGATGGTGTGGCCTCTGTTCTGAGGCCACATTTTCAACCAGGTCTGAGCCTGTGAGCAGGAGTCGAAGTAGATACTTTGGATGTATATAGCTATATTCTACTGACACCCTGAGGCCGCTTTTGGCTTAATTAGAATTCCTGCTTAGAAATGAAGGTGGCAAATGAAGATTGCAGACTTGTGCTGGCAGATAATACCACATTTAATTATGAGGTTTAATCTTCCCATTGTCAGCATTGGCTAGATTAGCTGGCAGCAACAAATCTTAAAGGAGATGGACTTGAAAAGATAATTAGAGATTAAAGAATAATTCTTGCAAACAGACATTGTTTTAAAATGTAGGGTGTGCCTACAAAATCAGAGTGCTAGAGACTAGTTGGCAGCTTCCTGGTGCATATCTGAAATACAGCAATGACAAGAGAACATTTTCCATGTGATAAATGGCTATTGTCTTCAAAGGTTCATTCCTTTCCTCCCTAGAAACAAAAAAAAGAACTTGGGAAAAATTTTTAGTTAAACAGAGAATTTTCAAGGACATTATCTGTTTCTAGGGGCCTATGTTTCATATTTGCAGCTGATGGTTCCTAGCTGTCATAAAATAGTGTAAGATTTGTGTGGCCATATATTTAGGACGGGTGATCAGTTGGTTATTTCCCAAATAGTTTTGTTTCAACTATAATATAAGGTAACTTGTAGGGTGTCGCATATTAAGAGAAACCAATTGAGTGTTTCAAATAAAGACTACTTTGGTTTAACTTAATATCTACTTAACTTAATATCTATGCACTTATGTACTCCAGGAATGTTACTTCAAACTATGAGAAGTTGCCATTAAAAGACACGTAATCTATGAAGCTACAAAATTGCACTTCTTTTGTTTTCTTTTTCCAATAGTATGTCTTCAATTTTTAAATCTCAGTTTGGTGATCTCAAATTGTTTAGATATTTGACCGTTCTGGTCACAAGAAACCTTTCTGGTGATTTTAATTTTGTTTTGCATGTCTCCCTCTGAAGTATGCCCTGTATTGTCCCATTGCCAAACCAGAAGCCAGCTGAGACAAGCCCTTGGAATGGAAGAAGTGCTTTGTGGGATTTCTGTTGGTATGGCTGTATAGAAAATGTAAGTTATTTACAGAAGTGGTACTGGAAACCTGCACACCTATTTCCAGGCTGGGTATTGATCTCCAGGTATTCTGATCTATAAAGACAGGATGCACTTCGTTTATCAGCTTATTGTAAAATGAGTTAAAATTGAGGAAAGAAAGGCTTCTATGGCTTTCAGTGGACACAGATTTTGATGACATGTTCTATATTCATCAACCAGCAGTTAAGTTGTTACTTTACAACATGCTCTAATGAATATTTCTTACAGAAAGGTGCAAATGACAGTACTATTCAGAATTGTACAAAGATACAATACACGTATAGAAGGGAATGGTCCTTTAATTACAGGAAGCGTTTTTGCTCCATCATTTCAATTTTTAGCTTTGTGTGTGTAGAAATCACACATGAGCAGACAAACCCAGGTATTTACAGTGCAATTCTCACAAGACAGAAAGCTGCTAATACCCGTATCAAAGGGGCTTGCAACCATATATTTTCTGTGTGTTATCCTCCATTGCCTCAGGTTTTCCCCAGCCTCATCTGATCCGACAGTTTTGGGTTTTGTGTGTGTGGGGCAGGCTGTCCCTGGCAGAGAGCTCACAGGCGAGGCTGTCTAACAAAAAAAAAAAACCTTCAGAAGCAAAGACCAGGCTCAGTTTTGGTTCCAGTAAAGCTTTGTTATAAAAACCATTCAAAACTGAGAGGGTTTTTCCAGGTCTCCCGTCCGCTGCCAAAGGCCTGAATCTGAATCCACGAGGTTCCAAACCCGGCGGGGCTGGCGGCTCGCGGTCCGCTCGGGACAGCCGCTAGGGGGCGCCAAAGCGCCGGGCGCGCCACACTCTCGGGCCCTTTCCTTTTCCTTTTCCTTTTCCTTTTCCTTTTCCTTTTCCTTTTCCTTTTCCTTTTCCTTTTCCTTTTCCTTTTCCTTTTCCTTTTCCTTTTCCCCTCTTTGTCCTCTTCTTTTTCTGAGTATATTTTGCCTACAGTCTCCTCCAGCAGTGATGTTACATGTTACCTCCCTGAACTGCTCCAGCCCAGGATTCACGGCGTGGCAGGAGGCACTTTCTGTGTTCTCTTTGCAGCCCAGAACTGCAGTCACTGGTGTTTGCTTTCCATGAGAAAACCCTCAGAGAAATGCCCATCAGGGTTTCCAGGTTTACTCTGGTTTTCATTATTTACTGTGTACTGTGCAATGGTTTAGGGGGGATTTTATATTTCACTCTAGGGAACAGGGACTCATGGCAATGAATCTTTACACAGAAAAGCTTGGTGAAGATAGTGAAAGTTTAAAAAGGACTTGAATGGATTCATGGAAGATGAACTTCTGAGGTCACCAAGTCCCACCACTTACTCTGACACTGTCAGGTCCATCACTAAACCATGTCCCTAAACACCATATCTACATATTTTTTTAACTCCTCCAGGGATGGTGATTCCACCATCTATTCCAATGCTTGACCACCCTTCCAGTGAAAAAAATTTTCCTAATATCCAATCTAAACCTCACCTGGTGCTATTATGTTCACAGACATTGTCACTAGGTCAGGGAGCCCCTGCACCACAGGTTTCTGGAGACTAAGTCTTGTTTTAACTTGATAGCTTTCACAGGCATCTGCTCTAGGCTCCCATTAGGTGTGAGGCTTGCTTAGATGGACCTCTGGATGAAGACTGTGTAATGGCCATATATGGGATGGGTAATCTTCTGTAAGTGCTCAGAAGTTGCATTTTCTGAGATGGATGTAGGAAGCACTTCCTAGTTAAGGTGAGTTGGATAAGCTTTGGCTGTGGTTTGATGTCACTGTGCTTAACTCCTCTTGTGCCTGGGTACCTGCCAGACCCTCATTCCTCTGATGCACCTGACTTTTCATGGAGAAGGAATGCATGGCATTTTGTAGGCAGGTATTAGAGGACGCTTTGACCAGGTGCTGGTCAGAACACTCATCAGATCAGGACTTCTGAGGTCACCATGTACCCCCAGTAAGTGCAGAGGAAGAAGATGTCACCCTCTCCCTCCTTGTGCCTTTTTTCCTGGACCATGTACAAAAGCATAGGTTTGTGTCCCTCAGTTGAAACAGGGTTAGGGAAACTATGAGATATGCAGGAAAATGAAGTAAATTCTTCCAGTCTCTGCTATTTTGTGGTATTTAGCTGCGGACAAAAAAATGTCAAAATCCAATTAATTTTCTACAATGAACAGATGTAAAACAGAAATTATTTTTTCTTTCCTTTTTTTTTTCAGGTTGCAAAACTAAATACATCAGTTGTGAAACAGAACTCAACACAGGCACACAAGTACAAAACAGTATTTAAAAAATAAGGCTTCATATTGTATGTCTTCTGCCTATGACAACAGATTCATTTCTGCCTCATAATACTCAATAAGGTGCTGTATTGTTGCAAGGTTAAATATTTTTCAAACTTTTCTAGCATTCTGATTTAATTCTGATTAAATCACATTGGCGGTCCTCTAAAATGCTGAGAAATAAACAGAATTCAACAGGGCAGAGTACAAAAGTTGAGAAGATCCTAGCAATATAAAAGAATATTTTGTACAAAACCTTTTAGCTATTACAATTTTAATATCTTCTTTCTTTTCCAGAAATTGAAATTAGAAGAAAAAGCACACTCTATTTTCTAGTGAAATATTTGAAAGAATTCAGCTATGTAACTTTTCAAGTTTTGTTTTTTATTCTTTTCCTAATATATTTTTAGATGCTCCAACTATTTTTCTGCTCTATCTTTCTGTCCTTTTAAATTAATAATTACAAGACATAAGCAGAAGTAACTCTTGCCTTCTAATGGAAATGAATCATTGGTTACTGCTTATAATTCTGAAACACTGCATCCAGTTTGTGTGTCCAGGTTTTGGTAGCAGAGGATTTGCATGGGGACTACAGGGGTGGCTTCTGTGAGAAGCTGCTGGAAGTTTCCTCCATGTCCAATTGAGGCAATGGCAGCTGACTCCAAGATGAACCCACTGCTGGCCACAGCCCAGCCCATATGGCAGGAGTAGCACATCTGGGACAGTGTATTTGAGATGGGGGAAAGCCCCTGCTATTCTTGTTGTGTATTAATCAGATCCCTTGTAGAACTTGCATTTTTTGCTTGCTTGGGATTAACATCAGGCCAATTGTAATCAAATGCTGTCAGACAACTTGCAGCCAGAGAGAGGAGTGGAAATGTCTGAGAAGAACAGCTTTGCAGACCCCAGGGTCAGCAGAAGGAGGGGCAGGAGGTGCTCCAGACACTGGAGCTGAGATTCCCCTGCAGCCCCTGGTGCAGCCCATGATGAGGCAGCTGTGCCCCTGCAGTGCTTGTAGTTGCATGAGACCTGTAGCCTGTGGGAGAGCCCACACTGGAGTAGATGGATACCCAAAGGAGGTATTTTTCTGGAAGCTGAAGTCTCAGTTTAAGACCCACAGTTAGTAAATCAAAGCAAAATATTTTTAGCTGAAATATTTATTTTGATTTAGTATTGGACATATTGGGGCAAGGTGTTCCTTTGACTTGCCTTTATAGAGTGTGCTCTAGCTATGTTATAAAGTGAAATCTCTATTGAATTGATTCAACTGTGATCAATCTGCTTCACAGAAGTAGCTGTAAAATAATTTTAACCTAAAAGGCTGTATAATTCTGTTGACTTTTAAAAATGTATGTGACAAGCTTTTATTTGGTAAGTTTGTCAATAATTTTATGAAGGGTTAGTTGGAGAGATCCTTGGCTTAATTTATTTTCTGGGCTGTAATGAAACAAGATTTAAAAGGATAGGAAAATTCCACAGTTGGTTTGGACACAATCAAACATAATCTTATTGAATAGTTGATGCTGTTCATTGAAAAAACTTCACCTTTTTAAACATCACTACTTACAGAGTTACTGAAGACAGTAATTGTATGTATGGATTCACTAATAGATGTAGTTAATGTCATCAACAGCAGGTATAGTCCAATTATTTAGAAACTTGCTTCCTCAAATTACATCAGAAAAGGAAGTGTTCAAGTTCCACATTCAACATTTTTAGAAGCCACCCAGGAGCAAGGAAAACTTACGTGTACATCACTATCTTGAGCCAAATGTGCCTTTCCTGATTGTAGTTGTACTGGTTTGAAAAGCAAAACCAGTGAGACTTCAAGTCAGTAATACAATTTTAATGGGAAAAAAAAGAATACATGCAATAATACAAAATAAGACCACTGACAGAGTCAGAATACAACCTCACACCCTGTCAGTCAGGGTGTTGGTGCAGTCCTGATTAAATGGTGGCTGCAGTCCTCCTGGATGACAGATGTGGTTCTGTTGAAGCAGTGCTCCTGTAGAAGGTGCAGTTTTCCTCCGAAGGTCCAGCGATGATGTGGAAAAGCCTGGTTTTCTCCTCTGGAATCCAGGGGAAAAGGCTGCTTTGCTGTTTCAAATCTCGGTTTTTATTTAGGTAGGAAAGGCATGGCTCCTCCCCGTGGCTGGAGCATCTCCCAATGGGATGATGTAATCTTATCAGTCCAGCAGTGGGGCTTAATGGCCCATTAACAGAAGATATCTCCCATAGAGATAAGGATCAGCCCTTCTCTTGTTTCAACACATGGTGATAGAATACATTTTGAATTGTAAGCCAGGACAGTAGTTAAGGGAAAAGACTCTTTGGAATATGGACTCTTCCTGCGTGGAATTTTCTAAGTCAAGGATATGAGAAAGGATATATAAGTCTGCTTTAGACCTGCTTCATGGTAGAGAACCTTGCAATGCACTGAAGCAGGTGATCTTAGATTAAGAAATGGGTGGTCTTTTGAGAGAAAATTTTCAAAACCCATTTTAAATGGGAGTAAAATATGTTCTTCTGTAGTTTATAATATGATTATTCTGGAATAAGTCTGCTGCTGTATAAATATATGATTATTCTTATTGCTGGATAGGCAGATCTTAGCTGATCCTTTTGGTCCATTTGTAAATTGTATAAGGCTTTTTTGAAGAGGCTGATCTTTAGAAAATGTCAAGTTCCTTAGCTATAAAGTAAACACCAAAAATATTACAGAAGTTTTTGATGGCACCTCTATGAAATAGTGATCATTTGAGTTCTGTACAGGTGTGAGTATAGTGAGTTGATTAAACACTTGAGGTAGAGGGATGTTTCCTTGTTTCTGAATTTGCATACCTATGCAAAGATTTTCTTCAGGAATACTGAAAGCATTTTAAGGTGTTTGCTTGTTAAATGGCCCTTGGTACATGGTTTTTACAACATTAAAAAAATTGTTTTATTACTGATGAAGAATAAATAAATAAATAAATAACTTTAGTGGAGGTGACAAAGTTTTAGAAATTTTCCTGACCAACTGTTTTCTATTGAAAAATACTGGGTTTAGAAGCTTCTGGAAGCTTATTTGCTATATTGTTTTCTATTAACTTGCTGATTTTTCATCTGTTCTTCAGTTTCTCTTCAGTAGCTCAATGTAACATGAGGTCTGGGATCCCAGATGAAATGTAAAAATCCCCTTTGACATGTGGAATGGAACCCTACAGTTGTTTGAGAGGTGGCAAAATCACAGCAGTAGTGACCAGGCCCTGCAACAGCTATTGTGTTCCAAGGAATTAGCTGTGGCCAGGAGCAATCAGCTGAGAGCTGAGATCAAATAAAAGCTGAGACCAAATCCTCATAGATTCCCTCTGCTTGGTGCCAAGCACCAACTCTGTGTGTTCCTGTCCCCTGGCAGTCCTGAGTATGGGGGCTCAGGGAGCCAGCACTCCTCCCTGCCTTCCCAGCCCCTGCTGCAGACATAGCTTCCCCAACAGGATATTCTCAAATGCTGACTTTGCACTTGCTTTCCAAACTAATTTGTGCCTCCCACACCCACCATTTCCTGTGGATGAGGATTTGGGGAGGAAAGGATGAAGTAGGCAGAATAAGATTTGCTAGAGCTTGGCATGGAGATATCTGTAGGGGAGAAAGGAAGGAAAATGGATGGCCATTTGTTGATTTAGACAGGGCCAGGGAACCCTGCTTTTTCACCTACGTCATACTCCCTTAAAATGTTTACATTGGCATGAAACTAAATGTGTTCACTAGACACCCAGAACATGCCTGTCCCTGGTTGAGCTTTCTTCATCTCTCTGTCCCCTCAGTGCTCTGACAAATGTTGAAACTGTCTGATCCACATCAGGAAATTCATCTCCTGCTTTTATTTAGCTCTGCTTCTTGCCTTTGCTATTTTTAAATCTTTCTAGTTTGTTTGTAATCTCAGCCTGTCCATCAAGGCTGGTTCTTGTGAAAGGGAGAGGATGGAAATGCTGTCTGGCGAAACAAGTCACAGGTAAAACATGTACTTTTATGCCAGTGACATTTTCCTTACAAGGTTATTGACCTGCCCCCCCCACTCAGTAGTCAGGTACTCTTCTGTATCCTCTTAGAGTTACTAGTACAGAAACTGGCTAATTCTGTATAATGTCCACCTTAGGATTAACATTATGATGGGGAAATCTCTGCTCTGAGCTGATGATGAGCTCGTTTGAACAAATAGAAGCCACAACAGCATAAGGGGCTTATCATTAACCTGGGAGTCCAAGGTGAGTCATGAAGGCAAGACAGTGACATTTTAAACTGCTGGCGTGGAGATACAGAAAATTACCTAATGGACAGGGGCTAGGAATCTGTTCCATGGGTTGAATGAAAACAGGTACAAAGGACACAAGAAGGTCCAGAGGTACAAGGAGAGGGCTGAGCAGAAGGTAGAGATGGAGATAGCTGGAGGATAAAGCAGAACTGAAGACTAGGCTACAGGCAGCACTGTCTTTGAAGAATTATGAAGGTGAGGTCAAGAAATTTGAGTCTTGCACAAATGGAAAGGATGCCCTTGGATGCATGGAAAAAGGCAGGAGATGTTTTTTTTTTGTAGCATTGGTTAGAGAGATGCAGGGTGGTTTGATTTCTAAACCAAAATTTTCACAGAACTTCAGAAAAGAGAATCAATTTGGCTAAGCCATATGGTAGTGTCAGTTATAGATGCTCTGAGTTAAATTATATCCTCTTAGACTTTTCTTATACAAACAGGTTGCCACTTTGAAAATTATTGAATCTGGGGAAATATTCCTCATGAGCTCTCATTTGTCTTTGCCTAAATGGGAGAGTTTCCCACTGCTGTCATTTTCTCCTGAGTGATTATCCTCCCCTGTCCACCAGTTTTATACCTACTGAGAATAACAGGTTTTTTATGTTCATTAATTTAGTTGAACAAAATCTGTAATCAAATCCCAGAACCCCCAGATAGAAGGACCATGTGAACAGAGAATCTTGTTAATATTGGAAAGACTTCCCAACTAACACTGGTTTGTCAAAATACTAGTGATAGCTTGAAGATACTTGTTCCTTATGAGTCATTCCTAATTCAAACAAATAAAGCACCATCAGTGGAAGAATTAATGAAACCTAAGACAGCAGAACTTTAAAAATGAAATTTAATTTTTGTTGCATTTAAAATAAATTGAATGCACAAATAAATTTAATTAATTTTTGTTTATAACAACACATTTAATAAAATATCATCTCAATATGGTATGTTTCTTTAAACAAGAAAATTGTGAGGTCCATTTTTTACCCCACAATAGTTTGAGTATTATAATGTTACAGGAAAAAAAAAAAGCACCAAAGAAATTCTTGTAGAACTCCCCTGAAAAGAAACAGGTCTGATGCAAAGAAAAAATGAAAAGAAAAAAAAATAAATGCAACTTCGTATTCAGGAGCTCCAGCAGAGGAAACCTTTGATATACTAGGGCCAGTGTTATAAGACAGGAAAAGTAAAAATGCAAAGATTTTTGAAGTGTTCCTGTATATGTAGAGACGACTGTGAGTATATATAACAACACAATTCTCTATATGGTTCTACATGTGTGTCTACATAGATGTTTTATTAAATGATCAGAGTGGGAAAGACATAAAGCAAGTCACTTGAAAATATGCGTGCATGACTAAATATTTCATGACAGCATATTCTCTTTGCAGACATACACTACCTCATACAGAGGACCAGATGCACTGTGTTGCACTGATCACTGTTTTGTCTTGCATTAATTGATCAAGCTCTGGCCTTGTCATTTATTTGCTGTACACTTCTCTGAAAATAAAGCTAATAACTCCCTTGTGCTGTTTCCATCACAATCATTGTATGAAATATAAGGCTTTCTAACATAATAATTTAGTTTCACAAAAAATCTGTTGGAAGCAATAACAGTTCTTATCCTCATTGCACATCTTGGGGACTGAGACACACAGAGAGTCTACTAAAGACTAAGCCTTTTCAAAATAGTTTTGATTATATAACACAGATGGAAATGCTTGGTGCTTCAGAAGAACCTGGAGCATCTTATCAGGTATCCCAAAAATAAAAAACATGCAGTGTAGTTACAAATCATAAAATCTTATCGTTAGTTATGCTTAACCAGATTGTCATTCAGAGGCAAGTACAAGAATAAATCAAGAGCAATCACTGAGATGATCTGTGATCTTTACTTTTCCTCACTCAGCATCTACAGTGCCTGAGTCAAGCTCTTAGAAATGGGAGGGGCTCTTCCTGTGCATTTCTGGCCCAGTCTTGGTACCTGCTCCCTCCTGGGATTTCAGAGGGGGAGTCTCCTCTCTAGAGTATATCTAGACAGGCAGGAGGAAGAGTTGTTGAACCTTGAGGGGAAAAGAGTGAGGACTATTCTATCGTATGAGACAGACTGACAGTTCCAGCTTCCAACCCACCCCTGATTTGGGTACTTTAATTGTGCTTTGAATGTAAATGAGTAGCTCATACTTCATGTTCTGGATGGAACTGCTTTTAGAGGACAAAACAAGTGATTGGAGATCTACATAAAGACTACTCCAGCCTGAGATAGACCAAGTGCACAACTTCCACTAAGTGCATGATTAAATTTGATGGTGTACCCAAAGGCAACATTTCATATTTCATTAGGGCTTCTGTTTCAGCTTGAACTTGGTCACCCAAGAGATTGCCCTGTTTTGAATATCTACTGTGTATGGCAGGGATAATGGTAACGATTGTTTCTCCATATGAGGCTGCTGTGGGTTTCTCTGCCTGGAAAAGCAGGTGATCACTATGCCCACACAGAAAATCCAGAAGTATGGTGCATCAGACAATAGAGACTAGATTAGACAAATAGGAAGAGATTAGTAGGGTGAAATAAACAAAGTTCAAAGTTCTGGAAGAAATGAACAAAGTAAAATGAAGAATAAGAAAGATTATAGTAAATATCCCAAACAATTTTCTGACAGATTATTTATTTATTCATACTGGACCCTGCTTCATTTAAGACAATATTTGCTACAAAAATGTTGAATGTCAAGGGGTTTTCTGCAGAATATGAGAGGATCAGCAAGTCCTCTAAGCCAAGTTTTGCCATGAGGCTAGGACAACATTGCAGGTTCAAAGCAAACACCAGTAATGAGTACAGTCATAAAATGAACTGGGACATGGTAGCTGTAGAAAACAGAGGCTTCATTTAAAATTTCACCATTATAAGCTGTTCTTTGTAAGGAGAGAGAGAATCTCAACAAAACATGCAGCTGTTGACAGAGATATTGGTAAGGAATGCAGAAGATGGCTCTCTAGCTTAATCTAAACAGATTCTGTAATATGCTCCAGCCTCATGATAACAATGTGTGACACAGGTGGACTGCAAATGCACATGTATTCAGTCGAGGAATGATGCTCCTGACTGGTTGCTTCAATAATGTTCAAGAAAGTCAATATCATTGTGTCTGGAACCTGCAAAAGCATCCACCTGTGCAGGTCCTTAATCCTGCTCATAGCAGTAAATTGATGTAGGGATGCAAATGTTTACCCCTTCCAATCTCACTGTAGGGTCAGGCTCTTTATTCTATCAGATCAACTGATGTTACTCTAGTCACTAATAAGCATCACTAAACACCTATGAGACCACTCAGAACCCTGTGGGACACATCCGGAGACAGTAGCGCTCCAGGTTCTTACGGCTGCAAGTTACTTAAGGCCTCACATCATTACTACCTACAACAGGAGCACAGATAGTTATCAGAGCCATGATGACTAACTCTGTGGGGACCTTGACATTCTAATAGTTTTGTGAACAAGTTGCTGTGTGATTTGATTACTTTTCTATTGCAGCAGAATAGGGCAACCTAGGTGACACTCAGTGAGGACAGACAATATTTAACTCCTGGTTGCATTGCTTGTGATTTATTTCACTCAGCCTTGCAACTTCCTTATAGGAAGAGCAGTGATAAACATACATGTAGACCTGAATTTGCTTCTTGGTCAGCTGAATCGGCCCAACTGAAAATGAAATACCAATTCTTTATGTAAGAATCTAAACTTGTGTTTGCAAAAAGAGAGTACCAGCTCCCCAGTAAATATATCAGTAGCATATTTAGACCAAGAAGATGTTCAATGAGATGGCTTTAAGTAAAATAAATGTTACATATTTAGCTTTTGCCCTGCCTAAAATTGTACTGTGAAACATGTGGAAGTAACATCTGAGGATATACTACACTGGATAGATCTCCTGCTGTAATGGTTGGGTAACATGCAGCATGGAAAAACACAGGGCATGATTCTGAACTTTATTGGATTTACAGATATTTATGTCCATAGTTAGTCGTTTTACTGTCACAGTTTTCCTACTCTGTGAATAATAAAAGAGAATCAATAATATTTATGGGATCCTAGCCTTTGCTTACTTAATCTTACTGTAAAAGGAGGTTAAACAAGCAGTGCTTCTAAATCTTAAGAAAATGGAGAGGAAGGATCAATTCCTGGTGTTCTTTTAGTGCTACTGGCTAAGTTGCCAGAGATTTACAAAAGATTTAGTGGACCTCCTGAAATTGTAGGATTTGATTAGTAGTAATGTCTTCAGAACTTTTTTGTGCTCTAATAATATTTAATTTTCTCTCCATTAAAATCCATTTTGTTTGCTCAAATGTTTCCTTGCTTTTTACTTTTACAAGCTCATCTTCATTAGATTCATGTGTTAAATACTTTTCTTGAGTAATTCTCAAGATCTCACACTATAAATTTTGTTTAACCTATCAACAATATTGGATTGACCACTATCCTATTTCATCATAATTATGAAAAGAGCTGTACTTACAAATTTGGTCAGTGCCTTAATGAGGCCCTATTTCTTGCTAAGTAGTTCCCGAATATACTGAATTAGTATTACAGAGCATTATTCTTTGCTTTCCCTTCCTTACAAGAGCAGCACTACTGCAATTTTATGAAGATTGATTCTCAGTAAACTGGGTAATTTCTAACTCTGTATAATAAATGCCTACTCTCATTTGCAATTAATTACTTTATGGCTTATTTATGCTTTCTTCTGTTTCCACTCAGAACAGTAGCACACATAAGGCTGGAAACAACACAAAAAATAGTTGTTCTTAACAGATGTCTTTGATTTCTCCTGAGTAATTGTTGGATGGTAGTGTCAGTTCTTAGGAAAAAATTGCTCCAGAAGGAAGTCTTAATTTTATTAATATCCACATCTTTTTGTTCCCTAACACTATATTAAACAGTGAGTTTAAATTGAGTAAACTGTTCTGTAACACTTTTCAGCTCTTGAAAACAGAAATATTATATATCTATATATATATAGATATGAGCTATACTATACACATATGATATAACAAAGGGAAATGTCTTCAAGTTTTACTAGCAGAGGTTCAGGTTGGATATTACGAAAAATTTCTTCACTGAAAGAGTGATTAAGCATTGTTACCAGCTGCCAAGGGAAGTGGTGGAGTCACCATCCCTGGTAATTTTCAAAAAAATATAGACGTAGAACTCACAATATGGTTTAGTGGACACAGTGGTATTTAACTGAAGGTTGGACTTGATGATCTTGGAGGTCCCTTCCAACCTTAGTGATACGATGATTCTATAAGCTGATAGTAAGGTTCTCATCAAAACCAGAAAAATACTGATATTATGACAACATATTAGCGCTTGGTTTCTGACATTGTTTTTTAAGAATTGGGCATTTTTCCTTTCCTGGGGAAGGGTGGGAGATTTTAATGCAGAAGAACAAAATGGTGAATCAAAGGTAGTGGTGACACTGGGAATATGAATTTTGTCTTATAGGTATTTATATGTTCCTCCTCACCAAGGTAACATCTGAATGCCTTGGAGGTTTTTGTATGCTTTCACTACACATAGCAGCACATTTTCCCTTTTTTTTCTGGTGACAGCACCTGTTCCTTTTTGGCACATCAGTGTACCTTAACTGCAGCTGAACTTAGGACAATCATTAAATGTTTGACTAAAGGACCTACTTTCTACTCCCTTTTGCTCTTGCAGGGGCAATGGTCCTCTTCAGGCAAACTGCAGCATTGCTGAATGCATGCCTGTCACATTTTCCCATCACTCTTCAGCTCTGTGGAAACTTTTGCCCGGTGTCTGATATCAATGGGTGCATGGGGGGCTGGTTTGCCTGGCCACTGCTATCTTTATTAAAGCAACCTCTGCTGCTGGATTTCAACATAGTTCTGAGCAGTGGTGAATAAGGCCAGAGATCAGAGTGCTGAATTCTCTACTGAGAAGACGATTTCATAGAAATTAATCACTTTTGACAGGTGGTGATGGCACCATTTGTCTCATAGCACAGACCTGGAGATAGGAATGTGGTTGATTACTTCCGTGATTTTCTACTTTTGTCATTAACTTTCAGCATATAAACTGAGAGAAGCTGATCTTGAACTCTAATAGCTAACAGACAGTAGATGTAGAAATCTGATCTTAGATTTTGACATATTGGAATAACAATACAAAACTACACATTTTGCATCACAATAAAAAAAGATTATTTTATTGCAATTTCTTAATGACTCACTTCATTTTGTATTAATGCTAAATTGGAACTTTTTGCCCCAGGATTTCATATTGCATGACTAGATGGTCATCACTAGATATGCATCTTTTCTCATTGAAATAAAACTATGAGCTTGTGTCACCCACTACAAGCTATTTAAGGAGTTTCTCAGCATTTAAGGCCACTGGAATTCAAACAGGAAATGTTGGATGTTGTGGGAAAAGTCTCTTGTGTAAATGTTTGAACAATACTGACATAATGTAAAAGTCTACTGCAGACAATTAGAACTAGAAATAAACCCTCATTGTATATGTGCACCAATGATACAAATCTAGCTTCTGTTAAGATAACAAAGATTACACTGAAGATCATGAGGATGTGTGCCATCTCCTTCTATGGTTTATTCACATTACTCATAAGGTCGTTGTGTTGGACAATATTCTGATGAAGTCCTGAGTCATCCCAAGGAACATCTGGCCTTGCTGCTGCTTACCCTTCAATCCTTTGACAAAATGCCTGGGTCTGATATGGCTGGACCACTGTTCAGAGAGGAAGGAAAGATTCAGGGCATCAGAGTCTGATATAACAAAGAAGCAGCTTAGCTCTCAGGTCTGGCAGATAGGAATCCCCCCAATACAGGTGGTATCCTGGTTTTCATCTTTTCTCTTAGTGCTGACTCTCCAAGGAAAATGTCTCAATAGATTTAGAAGGGATGGCTCCTAGGGATTTTTTATCCCCATATAGTTCTGCATTTGGTCCCTACTCTGTGTCTGTTTTCAGTCTCCAGGATTTTTGCACTGCTCTCAGTAGCACTGTGAGTCAGCTTGGTTCAGTAATCCCTCTTGCAGAACTGCTGTGCCAAACAGCTGTCTCAGCTCAGCTAACGGGGCTGCAAACTATGGCTGGGGGAGGGAAGATCTGTGAGACAAATATCTTCAGGGAAGTCAGGATCAGCAGACCCTCCAAGCAAGTGATCAGAGGCCAACTGATTCTGTTCCTTATGACTCTTCCTTGGGTAGATTCAGTTCTGCTTCACTCTTCCTTCTGGTGCAGAAAGGCTACTTTATCTGTAGTGGAGCTGTCGCCAGGTTCCAGTTCAAGCTGAGGATATTGCCCTTGCTCACAGGATTCACCCAAGTGCAGAGAGCCACTATGCTGCTGACACAGCTGGTTAAAAGGTGGGGAGAAAGACTTCAGCATCACCTTCAAGATCAAAGGTCCAGAACTTTATACACTCTGTTGGGATGAGCCAAACTGCACTGTTCCAGTACAAAGGTGCTGATGGATGTTAGATCATGTCTTGTGGCCAGCACTGCTCCCCTGCAACCCTTTTCCACTGCACTCAGCACAGTGGTGCGGTTGCACGTCTCTGATGAGGTTTCTGGTTGCCCCATTGCTTGGACATCCTTCCACCACTTTTCTTGAGGATAAGAAGTAAATTTGTTACTACCTCTGCTTGGTCCTTGCTGTCAGACTTGTAGTTTCATGCTCCTTCAGCATGCTGGGATAAAGATGACCCTGTTTATACAGCTGAAAGTCCATTAAGCAAATGCTGAAATTTGTTTCAACCTCAAGTGCAGAAATTTTGATTTTTTCCTCATTCCCCCTAAGCAACCTGTCTTTGTCTCCAAGCTCAATTTTGTCTACATTCAGGTAAAGCAGTTATTGTGGGAACAAGCTGAGATTATTTATTGTCATTCTTCAGGAAACTCTTTCCCCCTTTTCTCTCTTTCTTTTTCCCTGTACTCCCTGGCTTCTTCAACATAAATTCCTTTCAAAAACAGCCTTTAAAAAAATTATACACTTTCCATTTCCACTTACTATCTTTTTGATTCCTAAGTCTTCAATACTTCTTTTTCCTTCCTCTACCTGAGATACAAATTCAAGTTAGAGCTTGACTGTTTGGCTTGTTATTAGGTATCTGCCATCTTATCACTCTGACATCAAGTGTAGACTTGAAAATATACTTAGAGGGAAAAAATTATTAAAGATATGGAAGTGAATGGAAAAGAGGCTAAAATGCTGCATTGTACTTCATTAGTCCAGTATATTTATTTTAAAAGAGTAACTCTCAACTACATCAGTGATGCTTTACACACTTCACATTATTGGTGGAATTGCTTCCTAATTTAGTGTTGCTTTTTGTCAGTTTAACTAGTTCTGTACATTTTCAGCATGACACAGAAAGCCTTAAATACACTTCCAGATCTACAGAAGCAGTCCAAGAGTACAAACACAGTGTTTAATTTAGTGTGCATCTTCCTACATGTGAAGTATATGGAAAAGCTTCATCCTGAATCTCTGCCTGCTTTCCCCAATAGATTGCAGCAAGAAAAACACCAGAATGACTCTTGTAACTTGCCTGGCTTACTGGGGTGAGAAAGGGTTAGAATAATTTATCACTCCATCTTTAGTCAGTGAGACGTGAACCAGTTCCATTTCCCTGGATCAGGGACTAAGTCCTAGTGGAAAAATTTTAAACTCATTGTCTCGCAGTCCTTAGGCTAGCAAACAAATGAGCAAGTACCATAGCATCCACTGTCATCATTAATCAGGGATTTAAAGGCCTGGGAAGACTATAAAATTGCTTTAATTGTTTCTTCTCAAGGAAATCCTAGTGCTTCAAAGCAAATTGTTGTTATTCGATAATAACAAGAGGTAAGTATGTTTAAAAACAATTTGGATTTGTGCAAAAATGCAAATTGCATCAGCACAAACAGCAACTGTTTCATTCTGTATCTAACATGATCCCTTCTCCCTTGACCATGGGTCTGCTGGAGTCATCTGCTTCCTGAAGCCCATTTTCTTATTACTTTGGATACTGTCAGCAAGGATGCTGTGAGATTGTACTTCAAAAGCATCTCCCTTTCTTCTCCAGCTAATGGGCACAAATGTTTAATTTTGAGCTTATAGCAAGATGTTTCTCTGCATAAACACCACTGAGAACACAGGATAGGACCTGCTAGTTATCCATGCTTCAACCTTCACAGTGAAGAAGCCCAAGCACAGACCTTTGGTACAGGTAAGGTAGCAACAGGCTGAGAAGGATTTAATTAATATTAGCTTACTTTGAACTCAGAAGTAAACACAATAGCATAACTGGAACAAATCTATAAGCATTTTTGTACACAGTGTTCCAGTGCAAACAATATTGTTGTTGCCAGTAGCAGGACATGTGCCTCATGATGTACCTTATGCTAAAAGTGCCTTATGCAAACAACACAAGCTCCAGTCAGGGCTTGTACTGTGTGAGCTTCCTGTGTGAACTGGAGCATGGTACCAGTTATCCTGTTAGGATGCAAAGCTGAAGCATGAGATAACAGTGAAAACTTTGAACATATGGCTGCAGGTTGAAAATTGAGATCCAAGAGCTATGACCAACTTGCTGATAGTCACTGATTCGCTGGGAGCTGGTGTTGCTCTGAAACTAGAAGATGCAGCCAGGCAAGAAAGGAAAACAACTATGTGATGTCGTAAGATACCTGGTACAGCATGGCACCTAATAACCTAAGCACCACCCACTTGTAATTCAGGAACCCAGGCAAAGAGTTCAGAACCATGCAGAGACTGAAAACACATGTGAAAGGAGCTCTCAGATTTGCAGGTGATGGCAGGGGAAAAAGAAAAGGCCTGTGTCAGGTCCAGCTTCCCCTGTCAAAGAGATCTCATTGATTGCCCACACTGGGTAAAAAAAGACTGTTTGGGACCTTAACCACCATCGCAGAGCTGGAGTGGCTCGAGTTTCAACATGTATTTTGTTTTGAAGTTTGATTTATCACTCTCCCATCTCAGCAATCTCTAATTTGTAGGTATATACATTTATTCAGTATAAACAATAGGCAAATAATGAAGATGCATTTTGGCAAAAATTGTTGTCTCTGTACTTCTTGTTGGAAGTGCTAAAAATTCTTTAAAATCTTAAACCATTCAAGGTTAGACAAGTCTGATGAGCTGTCATGTCTTCTGAAAACATCAACCAAACTGCTTCTGCCATTATTGCTCAGTGTCATGTGTTCATTGAAAAGGATCTGTTACAAAAGCGAATTTCACCTTATCTTTGCTATTATAATAAATGCTCCCTGAGAACAGCAAACCTATAGCTGGATCTTGACTGATCAGTCCTCCTGTCCTTCTTCTTCACCCTCTGTGTTTTGACTTTGTAGCTGGAGTGTTCTGCTCTCTGTGTTTCTTTTAAGAGAGGAGGCACTGTATAATTTTTTAAAATAATTTTATTTTAAGCCTCCTAAGAAGCCAAAATATCTGATGAACTGAGCACTTGCAAGTCCCAGTTGACAGTCAACAGATGAAAAATGCAGAAGAATGAGTCCTGTATCCTTTCTGGAAGTTTAGTTCATTTGATGGTGCAGTAGGAAAGTAAAAGCTGCTTTTCCAGCCAACTGAATAATCAGAGAAGGATTTAATTTCTAAATGCTAATAACATGTGATGTACTTTACTGGTGTTCACTGCTTGGAAACTGGCTTTCAAATTAAAGGTGACACAGGAAAGATGAAAAATAGGATGCAGTCAGCATATAGTTTCAAGTGCTCATTAACTGCATGGTGATGTTGAACGCTAAAAGATTTTGAGAACCACTGAGCTGATTTTTGTTGTTGCTGATATCATGCTTCTGCCAAATGGACTGTGCTTGGTCTATAAAGACTTCATCCCTGTTTCTCAGCATATGAGGTCAAGCAATTGCTGTGGCTCACTGGTGTGGCAAACTGATAAAACACACTGTGTCACTTTGACAGAAAAACAAAAGCAACTTGGTTTTTGTAAACTTCTGTGAGCTGATAGTTACCTGTCTTCTGATCCCCACATGCAGCTAATTCTGTACTGCTGGACTCTGTCTTTGAATTAATTTCACACTCAGTACCGAAGCTCTCTCCAGTGCAGGAGGGATTGACCTCTGACTGCACCCATGCTAGCACCTTAATTTAGGTTAGGAGTACACTTCTGAAGTGAATCCCAGTCTTAGGACACTTAACTGTGTGCTGGGTCATTCTGTCTCACAGCACACAGACTCAATACTTTCTGAAGAAACTTAACCTAGTAGATATGCTTCAAAATCCCCTCCAGTGCCCTCTGCCTTCCAAGGGGTGTTAAATTCCCAGGGACAGACTAGCTCTAGTCTAAAGTTAAACCTCCCACTGTGCATCTACTGTGCACATTAAGTCCTTGGATCCAACCCACTTCCATTGCACTGCTTTTCAGGATTGGTGCCTGCAGCAACCTCAGTCCCCATGCCCTTCAGGGAGAGGAATCCAAACAAAAACAGCAGGGAGGGCAGGATTCTGTGCTCAGCCCCAGAGGCTCTGATTGCTTGAGAACAGCAGGACAAGTCCTCCTCTGGAAATAAGTGTCCACATATTTTTCTTTAAAAACTAGAGAAGGGGTCAGTCTTCATAAAAGAAAGCAAAATAAAAACTGGGTGATAGAACTTTGCTGATGCTCTTTTTCTTCAGCCACTAGAAGGTTAGAAAATAGGCTTGTCTTTCAGAAGGTTTTTAAGGTGGGAATTGGAAGTTTTCTGTTTTGTATTTCAAAGTCAGGTGTCTTGTGTGTACTTCTGTTCAAAGTCCATGGACAGACCACTCACTTTCTGGTGTGCCTGCATCACATTTTTTTTGTCTCCACTAAATCATGCAGTAGAAATATCAGACAATATTAAATATATTAAAATTAATAATGCCACATGTTAAATTATTACCCAAAATCATTCCATACACTTACTACTAACTTAGGACTTTCACATTGCAATGTCCTTGCTTGAATATGTACTTAGGGACACATTTATTTTGGTAAAAACCTACAAATATAGTTTGAATAGAAGTATGATCATTATAACAATATAAATTGTTTTTGAGAGCTAGTTATCCTGCAGTAACCAATTTACAGAGATTTTTGAAATTTCTGAAGGACTAGACGGGCTGTTTACAGTTTCAAGGCAAGAAGAAACCATTGTTCAAGCTATAAAATCTTAAACAACAACAAGCCTGTGTGCTACGACCTCCTCAATATTTTTCTGGTCCAGTTTTCTTCTCAGACACTGAATATGTCAATCAGACAATTAAAGGCAACAGATTTACAAATATCTTATATTTCTCTAGCTGGAAAGTGGGTAGAACATAATTCTCTCCTCTTTTTGTCTGAAGAATAGCAAAAATTCCCCCTAATAGGTTTTGTAACAGAATTAAAAAGCTGGAGATGAGTTTCTTATATAAATTTAATCACCAATTTAATTATATGGAAAAAAACCCCCAAAATAGTGGCATGACAACTGAATCTAATGCCTTTTACAGTTCATGTGTAGAAGCAGAAGTAAAGGTTGTCCAAACCAAAAAATGTGACATATTCCAATGTGATTTATACAAAGTTTAAATATACTCATTTTAAGTTTTTGGACCAAATTTGTTTTAAACTAGTTTCAACTCATTTGCTACTGGTCAGTCTAACACTGGAAAAGCCTTAAGTAAGCCTGAACTTAAATTCAAATGTGAAACTTCAGATAATGTAAAATAAAACAAGATGCTTGTTAATAAGAGCTTTAACAGACCTAAAATACTGAGTTTTTCACTAAGCTGGCATAGACTAAGGCCATTTGCTCTAATTTCAAATGCCATAATATTGTTAAAGCACCTTTAAACTATTTACTGTGATTTAGAAAATGTTTGATAAAACCATCTGATGTAAGTTGTTACATGACTTGGAAGAAGGTCAGAGTTTGACCTTGCTTGTAGTAGTGAATCAAATATCTCCTCAGAAACTGATGATCACGTTTACAGAAATGGAAATGAAAACAAATCATATCCATTAAGTGCACACTTAAAAATTATCTGTTACACAAAATAGTATGAAAAGAAAATCAAGGTCCTGCTGTTAGAGTAATTGTAGAAATGCAGCATGAATAATGTAATTCAGATTATTATTATAATGGGACAGAAATCACTTTTCTCCCTTACAGCAAATTTTGAAAAACATTGTAATCCGTCTGAAATAATTCTTAAATTTCTCAATATTTTCATTACTGATGTTTAAAAATGCAGTGTGTTTTGAACAGTAAAACTTTTGCTTTGAATATAACACTTCCGAAACATTAACTTTTTTGGCTTAGAATATATTAGATTTTGTAATGAAAATTATGTGACTTAAAAGCAGAATTCATGATATGGAAAACACATCACTGTAAAAATTATTAAATTACTAGGTGACAGAAGCAAAACAGATTTTTAAAAATTTTTTTTAAATTTTTTTTTTTTTTATTTTTAAATTCATGGCTAAAATGAAGTAGTATTTTTTGTCAAAAAACAGTCTTTGAAAATTTTGTGATTAATTCTGGGACATACATCCCACTTTTAGGATACCATTAATCTGGTGAGCCAGTTTGAAGTACAAATCCAGTTATTTTCCAGAATCTAGTTTCACATTCTGTATTTTTATTTTGTTGATTCTACCCTTCTGAAATATGAACGTGTATGACTTGCATTGTTTGAAGACTTCTTTGACCTCTATCTTCTTCACACAGAGGCAATGCTGTTGGGGGAGAAAAGGATAGATAAATTGTTGGAATCATTTTGTATTTCTATTTAAGGAGATCAGGAGCAATGGACAAGGATGATATATGTATTTTTTAGAAAAGTCATGGAATCCTAGAATATCCTGAATTTAAAAGTGCCCACAAAAATCATCAAAATCCAACTCCTGCCCCTTCACAGGACAACAATCACACCATGTCCTGGAGAGCATCATCTAAACACTTTTTGAACTCAGACGGGCTTGGTACAAGTTCTAATTTTTGATATTTTGAGATGGTTTTCCAGTCAGTTTTTTGCCTCTTTCATGCAGTACAATTTTACCCACCTTGAGTCCAGGTGTCACTTCAGAATCATCCAGCATAAGCTGTGGAGCAATCACTCTACATAGCTATTGAGTAAGACTTGTGCACTATTAAATAGTATTAAAAACACTCTTTGTGCATGTGGAAATATTTAACTATTGCTCAGAGAAAAAAGCCTACAGAAGCCTTGTGATTCTTAGAATCTGTGTGTTATATAGACACCATAGTGTTTTCAACATGTTTTCATCATGTCAGTTCTGGCTGAATCTCACTGCTCACAGTCTGCAGCTAAATGTGAAGCTGAAGAGATGTGGTATTCCTACCACTCCATATATATTTATTTTTATCAAACTCAGGATTTTACTCTGTCAATTCCCCTTTAAGTGAATGATGTTTCTGGTCCTCTGATTTCATTCCAGATTCAATTAGGAAGCATAATAGTCCGTGGTGTGATATCACAGATTCCCATGGAACAGAAAATAACTGCTAGTGCCTCTCTGTGAAAACATCACTGCTTTGGAAAAAGGCCAGAGAAGGGCTTCTGTTCAGTGCAAGTCTTGTCTTTACAAACTCTCACAGGAGCCAGTGAAATATAGACCAGATATTTTTCTGGACACTCTTCAGTGTCACCTCTTCTGTTTTAATGATTTTTATTTACTTTGTTAAGTGGTCGTTTCCAATTAGGTGGTATACTCTCTTGGCTGTTCATCTTGGATGCTTCATAAATAAAAAATAGAGAGAAAACAACTCAAAAGGTAAAATCATGGCCTCATGGAATTCCAAATTTTTGGGAGGTATTTCAGTGTGACTGGGATTTAGGCTTTGATATTTGCGCACTATTGAGAGGCCTTATCACATCCTTGTAATTAAGCTCAGTTCTGCAGCTTTGTAACATTTTAGCTGAAGAGCTACCTCTCATTTAATCACAGAATGATAATTTAATTTTTCCTACATGAAATAACTGGAGTAAAAACAGAAATGAAAAGTCACACGGAAAAACTAAATTTTGGTGGGAAATTGGTCCGCTGATTCTTTTAATGTGAATAATTAGAGATTTCCCCTTTCAGAAACCTCTGTGGTAATTTTTTGAGAGTTAAATATTAATAAGTTATCTGAAAGTACACAAAAGGCAAACCAGAAACTTTAATTAATCATCTTTGTGGTTTTAATAGTGAGCGCTTGAGTTGTGGAGCCACTGGGGTCATTGGGAATAATCTGTATGTAGTGTGGCTGCATTGAAATTTCCCAAGTGACTGTAGAAAATAGGGACAGAAGTTTGCCTTATCTGTGCTGCATGGGTTTTGTGATTTAACATGTCACTGTGCATCATGCAGTAGCAATGTCTGACTGCATGCTCTTAACCTCCCTGCAAATGTGAGATGGGGTGGAATAGCTACAACCTCCTCCATCAGTATGTACCATTTTGTTTTCCTGAACCTGAGAATACAAACATGATTCATGACTGTGGCTCAATGGATGAACAGTAATTTCTGAAACTGGTGAAATCTTGCCTGTGCCCCAGGTTTTAGATAAGAGGTAGCTGGTGATGAGAGTCCTTCAAGATGAGTCATTTTGCAAGTGCTCCTTGCCCTTTCTTACATATTTAGGGTAAAAGGGTAGAAATCTGTGTGCAGCATGGGGTTTGCTTTATCTGAGTACTGATTTTTATTTAACGTGCTAAAATGATATGTAGATGGCTTTAGAGCAGAGTGCTCTTTAGTGAAGTGGCCTCTTAAGTGCATGAGTTAAAATATCCAGGGGAGGTGAAGAGACTGCAAAATCTACAAGTATTCCCCTGGAGGGAATTCTGGGTTTGAAACTTGACAACTGTCAGGCCAGTTTGGTGCTGTTTGGTGTTTCCAAATAAAAGTGTGGCCCCTGTTAAGAAAATTTTGGATTCTGGTTAACAGTTTTCCTATATTTTGTTCCCTGAAAAATACAGAGTACTGTTGACAGGAGCCATTTTTCAAACTCCATGTAGAGGCAAAAAAGTCAGGAGAACTTGTTCAACTTTTACTGGCCTTCTTTAGGAGCAGGTGGAGAGCATGTTCTTTGGAAGATATTTGTTCAAATGCCTCCATTTCAGGATCATTAACCTTATGCCATAGGGCACAGAAAATTCCAAGAGAAACTGACTAAGCCTGTGAATTTTAGAACGTGCTTTGATAGTGACCTTTAAAATCATTCTATGAACTGGAAATAGTAGTGTTTCACACAGAAAGGAAATGTACAGTGCACTTGAACAAGCAGATCACAGGAGGTCGTGGAAACAAAGACCACACAACCCAAGGGAGCAATTCCACTCTGGCTCACAGTATTTATTTGTAAACACCATGTGGCCTGGATGTCAAAGCACTTGACATCTCTGCTTTAAATAATTTATCACGGTTGCTTTTAAAGTTCAGAGCACTTGTTCATGGCCTCTCTCGAAAACCCACAATAAATATTATCATTGCAGATGAACTTGATGGTCTTTGAAGTTGTTTTGATTCTAAAAATGGTAATAGGACCTATGTGCGATATTTTATTTTCCAAAATTAAGACTCTTTTACACTTCCGGAACAAAAGATGTGTACAAATCCTTGGTTTTTTTTCCCACCTGAGATTCATTGCTCCAGAAGTACTGCAGTAGGCTGCACTTTGCTATCACTTTCAGTGTGACTTTACACAGGGAACTAAATTCTGAAAGGCAAGCAAGATCAGGAGCTTGATTCTGCATCATTAAACCCCGAAAACATTACAGCCAGGCTTAGTAGAAGCAATATCATAGCTAAACACCAGGTGGTCCTTTGGTAGCAGGACCAGTGATGGACCACTGTCCAGGGAATCAGTAGAGAAAAGACAGTAACTCATTACAGAAAGATGAAATTTGGGAAACAAATCTCTTGAACTTCCTTCCCTTTTGAGTGAAAAGTAACCTCAAGGGTCATTGAAGAGTAAAGTAGTTTGACAGTAGAAGAGATGATTGTGGGATGAGAACTGCTGGAAGGAAAAATTAAGTTATTTTGGCAAATAGCAAAGCATTTAACATGTAGAAGTGTTTCTTCCCCTAAGCCCAGCAGGAAGAAAGGTCTAAGACAGGAAAATTGTACAGTAGGAAGTGATTGAAAAAGCCCCAGAAAACAGATTAAAATTTGATCTACAGCCTCTTCATGACTTGTATCTATCAATATTTCCAGTCTCAGATACTGAACATTGAAAAGACAGGACCTTACTTGTGAGAAAGACCTTAAAGTTATATATTTTTCTACACGTTCTCATTCATAAGTTTATGCTCAACATGCTTAAATAGGAACAGGCTTTATGTATCACAGGAGGCTGACAACACTGCATTTTCTTGAGATAACCTAGTTATGTTTTATCCCTAGTGGTTTACTCTTATCCAATCTATTTTGCCATAAAGCCACTCAAATTTCAAATATTAACTGAGAAAAAGACTCTGGAGGCTATGGTCCCATTTTCCTAAGTAAATTCAAATGAAATATTGGTGCTCTGAGTGTCTGGATGAATCTTTTGCTTTTTGCAAACTAATCAAAGTTGTCTTGTTTCTTCTTGTAATTAGAGTCTTAGAATTATTTTCTCAGTTTAGTTTTTGTCCTTTTTTTTTTTTTTTTTAGATTCCCTAAGAGAAATAATCCAAATAATCCTATCCTTTTCTCTTGCTTTTGAAGGTATTACTGCTTTGTTTTGTATGAAAGATGCAGAATGAAGCTGCTCTTTTTTGTGATTTCCTTGCTGGAAGAACCAGTCTGTCTCACTCTGACTCAATTCTTCTGTCTGTGTGTTTAAATAGTAAAAAAAGTCTAAGTTCAATTTTAAGGATTTTTAGTTTAAATAGTTAAAGCAACTGCAGCTCGTGCTCCATTCTAGACATTAAACTGCCCTTCTGGATGCTTCAGGAAAAAAAGTACTCACATACAGATAATATTTGCATTTTCCTTTAAGGAGGATAAAGGACCTCCTTTGTCTGAGGGAAGGAAAGCAGAGTTATGAGATACTCTTGGAAAACAGCTGATAGAGTTAAAAATGGGACAGACTGGCATTCTGGAAGAAATTGTGGCCATAGTCCTCAAATGGGTAGTCCTCCAGCTGAGATGTACTGATGTGACTGAAGTCACAACCCTTCTTTCCTGCTGATGTTGCACTTGGTGCTCCTGGCTCCTGCTCAGCTCACTATCTGGCCCTAAAAACTCCTTGTTTTGCCTGCTATCCCATTGCTGCTCCTTTCACTGCTTCTGAACATGGTTTCTATTTTTGTTTCTTGTCACTATTTTGATGTTGCTATTCCCAGTTATCCAAGCACATCTCAACACTGCAAGATTTCTTCTCCCTTGAGGTCCAGCTGCAGCAGCTGTGGGTCACAGCACAGGTCTGACCCCTAGCCCAAACCTTGCGATTTTAAAACCCCAAATCCAAGCTTGACTAAAGGTATTTTGTATGAAACTAATCCCTGTCTCTGTTTACAAAGCCACTTATGTCTGAACAAAACTTGCTTTATTCCCCCTACACTTAAAGCTGGAGTAACTCCTGTAAGAGCAAGATTAATCTCATTCCTATAATGATGCTTAAAGTAGGTCAGGCAAATTTCACCAAATGCATGTCACATATGAAGGGGTTCCCAAAGTAATTTTCTCAGATGCTGACATCTTTGCTGTATATCTCTAAATTTAGATAAGGGCTGAATCAGGAGGGTATTAGAGTGAAGCATCCTGTTTTTTTCTCCCAGTGGAAGATTAATAGCAAACAGAATGAGGACCCTTGCCTAGAAGGGCATTTTGTTGACTCAGTACAGCCATTCCCATGTTCTGGAGTAAGCCCATCTTTTATGCCTAAAATGACTATTACGTTATATATTTGCAAAAGTTGCAGCAGAGGTCTAATCTGAAAAATCAAAGTATGAGCTGCAATTTGCATTCAGAGTACACTGCTGCAGAAGAATGAAGTCACACAAGACCTCTACTTCATCCCTCTTCCTTGACAGTGAAGATTCTTTTTCTCTTCTGTCATTTCCTATCTTATTTTAAAGATTTTCTTTCTGCTGTTGTTGCTGTGTCACTGCTTGTTTTTACTTCCTCACCTCCAGCATAGAGCAGGATGTCCAACAGTCTCTTCACTAAAACTACAAATGTTAATACCATACTTAAAATGTAGAATTTTTTTACATAAATTAGCCATCATGTATATAATGTACAAGGAAAGAAAAAGGAGAAAAAAATCTTACAGAATTAGGCAAATATCAGTAATTTCTTCTCTTAAAATCATGAACATACCAACTGAATAAAAATCAGGCCAGAGAGGCTGATATCAGATGAATTTCATGAAAGGAAGGAAATATGTAGTTATCCTAAATTTACAAAACCACTTTAAATCTTCTTATGAAGCCATGATCTATTTTATTCAAATTGGATCCTATTTTCATCTCATTTAAAATTCAGCAATTCAGAAAAATCAAACATATTTTGTCTGTTTTGTGAATAGGGTGGAGATAACAAAGAGAATGAGACAGCACTCATATGGAGATGAGGGATAGAAAACTAAGTAAACCAAGTTTGCTGAGAAAGGATTTGACACTATATATGTGGTTTCTTGCTTATAAAGCAGTAACATTGCTGTGACAAAGCTATTATCATAACCTGAAAGTAGTTTTATCAGTCAAATAGAATGGCTGAAGCTGGGAGGCACCTCAGGATATTGCCTAGTTCAATCACCTCTCTCAGAACAGGGTCTGCTAGAGAAGGTTGCTCAGGGCCATGAGCAACTGGGTTTTGAATACCTCCAAGCAGGGAGTCTTTAGAGACTCTCTAGGCAATCCATTTCAGTATCTGACCACCCTCACAGTGAATTTCTCTTTTTTTATCTTCAGTGGTACTTCATGTATATCAATTTGTGTCCATTACCTCTTGTCCTGTCCCTGATCACCACGGAGAAGAGTCTGGCCCTGCTTTCCTTACTCCCAGCATTAGGTATTTATATCCTTTGCTACAATCCTCCGGAGTCTTTGCCTGCCCAGGCTGAACAGACCCATCTCTGTCTCTCCTTGTATGACAGGTCCTTCAAGCCTTTGATGACCTTCATGGCCCTTCACTACACTCACTCCAGTATGTTCACATCTCTTGTACCAGCTCTGGGGACAGCATTCCAGGTGTGTCTCACCTGAATGGAGAGGAAGGATCACCTCCCTCAAGTTGCTGGCCACGCTCTGCCTGATGCAGCCCAGGAGGCTGGTGCCCTTCTTTGCCTCAAGGACATTTCCCTGGCTCAGGAGCAACTTGTTCCCTGCCAGGACCCACGGAGCTGCAGTGCAAAGATGCTTTCCAGCCAGCTGGCCCCTGGCTGGAGGCTCCCACTGTGCGAGTCTCCCTTTCTGGATGTGATAAGCAGGGATGCTGCTGATCCCTCCTCAGTGCAGCTGAGGCTGAAGGTCATGAGGCTGCAGGTCTCAGAGGGGACCCAGCCACCCTGTCCCTCTTCACCGTGAGGCTGTGCAGGCTTCTGGCCTCCTCCTGCTGGGAGAGTTTTGGGGTGGTCACATCCTCTTTCCCAGCAGCAGCAGCAGCAGCAGCAGGCACCCTGGTGTTCCTCAAAGTGTTCCCAGGAGTGCCCTGACAGGCTCAGGAGAAGTTCCCAGCAGGCAGACAGCATCTCAAAGCATGGCCAGAAGCTGCTGCCTGGACTGTGGTGTCTGCCAGCTGTGCTGTGCTGTGCTGTGGGGCTCTGTGGGACTGGAGGGAAGCAGCTGCTCTTGTGCAATGTTTTTTAGGAAAAAAAAAACCCAAAAAATATGTGCATCAAGGAAAGCTAAACACAACAGAGGAAGACAAATTATTCTTCTGTGGATAATAATATACACTTCTAAAAATACTTCTAGAGGTCTTATCAGTCCTTGAAATTTCTGAGAATGTTTGGGAATATTGATATATGAGTGTATTATTGTATTAAAGGCCTCTGAACACTTTTCTCTTTGGAAAGGAGAGATCAAATTAAGTCCCGTGGTTCCAGGAACTGTCAGTTCTCATAGTTGCTGCAAGTAAATTCTTAATGGAGTGTTTTGATAAAGCTGAAATGCTTTATTCTTCCTTTATCATGTTGATTTTTATAGTAAAATTTATCATGGAAAGCTTTAGTGAGAAGAGTATTTTTTGATTTATTGAAATGAAAATACAGATAACACTCAATAATTCTGAAGTGAATTTTTCTAGAAGTTTCCCCTCATGGGAAGTTGTGACAATTTTTTTTCAATTTCTGTCAAAAGGAAATGTTGAAGAACTAAATGGTCATGCAGAACAGAAATTCCAGAATTTGGGCACTGTATCATTCTTTGAGATAAAGGCTTGGTTTGGTTTCTCTTCTGCCTATCCTATTAATTTCATAGCTCTTACCAAATTATATTTTAGCTGGGAAATCTGTACTGGGCAAGTAGATTTCAGCATGTGCTCTAATGAGCTTCATGTGCGAACAAAACCTCTGTGTTTGCAGAGTTGCTTGCATGGCTCTAACATTTCTGGTTGCATCTTTCATGCTTGCTGAGTTTGAGCAGCACCATTTTATAAAGGTCCAGATTTTCCCTGCAGTCTCTCACAAAGACAGAATTGCTTTGGGAAACAGGACGAGTACTGTAGTTAAGAAACTAGTAGTTTAAATGCTTTCATGTTTAACATACTTAGTGTTTTTTCCTTTCTGGAGAATAGTTGATCATAGTGAACCTATTTTTTGTTGGTCTTGACAAGGAAACCATCAAAAACTTGGAGCAAACAGAATTGTGGTCCAAAGACATGTGGCATTACATTCTACAAATTGATGGTAGCCAGAGAATATGGACAGAACTGATTGGTTAGGCAGAGGGCTCAGTTTGGTTGTCTGTTTCTCATAAAATAATGGTTTTTTTTTTCAGTAGCTCTCTACTTTAAAGCTTCTTTCTTGGAAAGTATAACATTTTCATTTGAAAAAATATTCCTATTTGAAGATTGTAGGATTAAAAACCCTGAGAACATATTGTGAGTAGCATTTATTCCTGCTTTAGTGTGACAGGCCCATGAAAGTAAAACTAGTTTTGAGGAATATAACAATTATTATCTGGGTTTAAATTCTGAGGTGAAGGACTAGACAAATAAAAAGAAAGACTCTCTCAGCATTGTGTTCATCTCTCCCTAATTATTGCATCTTGTAAGTCTCATTCCAATAGGTAGGTGTGGGCAAGAAGGTTGTTCCATCTCCTTGGTTCTACCTCTATCATATGACTACTTTTAAGTGCAGCCTTTAAATAAACAACCCCATCCTCAAAAAGCTGTAATTTCAAATGCATTGTGAAGGTAGGAAGGAGCTAACTTTTAGTACTGGGAATTTTCTTTCTGAGTTTTCCCTAAAGAGGTTCTCTATGGGGAATAAATAAGTTATCATAGAAAATTAATACTGTTATTAGGAAAAATGAAATGAAAATAATATCTTTTTGTTTGTACAAAAAATTACTTAAAGCAATAAAAAATAAAGCATGCCTGAGCCTTTCTCATAATCTTCAAATACAGTATGATTTAATATTAACTGGGAATGATTTATGCCATAAGACTGAGCTCAGGATTAGCAATAGTCCATCATGTGCTGGAATGAGGGGCATGTTTCCTCTTTTTAGCAGCATGCTCAGTTATTTTCCAATTGAGATCATTGAAATGTGATCTTACCTTGAATAAAAACAAACTCTGGGTTCCTCCCTCCATTATGAGACTCTTTGTAGCACAGTTTTATTTGTATGTCATGACATTCTGTTTCAGACATGCCTTTTTTCTGTGAATAACAACAACTTTTTAAGGGACATCTCTAAGAGACAACTACTGTGGGTCAAGGTCACTGGAATCATATCTCCCCAGGAGACGCATTTTGAGCATCTGTCACTGAGATCCTCACAGATGTTAAGTTTATTATGCATCCCTCATTTCTAGCACTATCATTTGTTTCTCTGCAACCACTGCAATAAAGTATTCCATTACCATTTCCAACAGTAGTCAGAAAGTTAAGCCAGATAGTTAATCAGTGGAAAAGTCATCACCAGGTCATCCTATGATTCAGTTCATGCCCAAAGCAAAATTAACACTACATTGTTCCACCCTATACCCTTTCTATTTTGTGGCTGATCCCTGAATTTTACTTTTCAGGTCTCTCTTCTCCTCACCTACTGCCTTGGGGGGTATCTGAAAACTCTTTTTGCAATGGTTGCCCTATCTGTCCCATAGACACTGCAGTCCCCACCCAGTAATATCACCTGTCTACGTTTGTGAATGCAAACTTAAATCCTATTTTAGTTGGTAGGAGGACTGAAATAAAAGCCAGGGGAGCTAAATTTGCACTTAACTTTGAAAAAAAAGGTTGAAATAAATGAGAATCTCACTGTATTTTAATAGAATCTGAAAACTAGTGCACGTATTTGTCCTTTTACAAAATTAAGCACTTGAAATACACAAAATTTCAGAGTAAAGCCTTACTAATTTGGAAATACAGGAGTTAAAAACTCTGGAAGACTTTAAAACATTTCATCACCATTCAGAAGAAGATGCCAAAACCTCAAGATAACTCACAGGAATACTCCAGTGCTAAAAGACACTGAGCATCTTCTTTGCTGCTGCCAAGCCTAGCATCATTCATTATAAAGTATGACAGTGAAAGGACCTTTAAGAGGCTGTGTCTGGTGAACTGAGATCAAGAGTGACATCAGTCCTGAAACAGCTGCACGATGGGTGATGACTGATCATTTTTTTCAAGTAATTTGATTCTTCCATTAAGAACCTGACTTTCAAAAGAGTTCATAGCTCAGTAGCACCATCTGCAGCTCCCAAGGCTAAGGCCAGGCTTGAGAAAACACCTCCCTATGGATGATTTCCCCCAAAGTTGTGGAAAAACTCTCCAGTACTGCATTTATGTGAATTGATGAACACCACAGCACTAACCTGGTGGAGAGCTAGCTGGTATCTTTGACCTTCTCATTGTTTGCCTGTAAATCTCTTATCCATCACTGCCCTGAACCATACATAGAAAAATTAAAATTTTGCTTAATATGGTTTGGCTTCTGAAGAGGTTCTACAAATGGGAAAGCAATTATGTAGCTTAAACCCGAAGTGCATTAATGGATTTATATGAGGAAGTTTTCACAGTGGTTTTGCTCTGTGCCTATATTAATCCAAGGCTATTAATAGGGTAGAAATGTTTTGGTAAGTCTCATGAACTTTCACATCAAACTGAGACAGAAACTCTTTTAAGTCTTGAAGAAACTCTTCTGTACTTTTCTGTGACTTGCTCTGCTTACCTCTGTTCTTCCTTATTAGAAAAAAACAGGAAAGGGAATGGTCAAAATGAAATTTTAGGAGCTGTTCTCACAGTGATCCTGACCTGAGTGACAGCCAGAGTCATCCAAAATTGCCTGAGTATTTAGCTTTGCTTTATAGAAGAAAGGATCAAGCATGTTCCCAATTAGGGCTGGTAACCACAATAATTAATCCGACAAATATAGCTAATTTTTAACTGGCAACTGCTAAAAATACATTCGGAGAGATGTGTTCATTGTTTGAGAGCCAATGAATACTCTACTCAGAAATAATATAAGTGTGAGAGATAACTACTAGAAATGTCTGAAATAACAGGGGTTTGACTTATGTCAGGGATTCACTGTTTAGGACTGCAGGTATTGCTTCAAGGATTCAGCATACTTAAAAACTATGGTCATTACGTTAAGTACTGAAGAGAATGAAAATAATTTTACTCCAAAGGAAGTATGACTGCATGTAGTAAAGGTTCTCAAGCAGCCTTTTTAATCTTCAAACATTTTTCTTCTTTGTACCAGCATGATACCAACTTATGCTTAAAACTCTGCTTGTTCTCATCACATGCATATACATTAATATACATGAACAAATGCACATGATTTTATGGAGGAACAGTTATACAGTGTTTTTTCCATTGGTTTACTCCATGAGGAATGGTGAGTGTTGTGTTTCAAAACACTCCCTGAACACCTCTTCCATCAATACATTTGATTATGCATCATAATTAAAATTAATAAACTGACTAATTCAAGACATCAATTTTTATCATTGTGAAGCATGTGCTCCTGAAAAGATTCTCTGTTCCCCTGTGCCTGGGGAGACTATGGGGCTGTTTTTATGGAGAGTCTTCTGTGCATCTTTATATTTATAAAGAAGAGTCATTCACATTCCCAAATCTGACCACTGGTGTGTCCTTCCTTCTCATCCACTCATCCATTTTAAGGTGTTTCATCTATGAGTCCCACTTTGTCCACAGTTTCTAATTTGATTTGTAGTACTTTCTGTCTTGGATTTCACTTGGAGGACCTTACAATATCCAACATTGTCCACACATCCCTGTCTCTCTCTCATTTCATCTTCACTCCCTCATTCCCACCTGTTCAGTATGTCCCTAATACTATTACCACAAAAGAGACTTTCAAACAAGAAAAACAATAGAACTGACACTATCAGACTGAATAGAATTAATGTTAGTCTTGTTACCATGAGTTCATGTCTTAATATCTTTCTACCTTTCATATTCTGCAGATTTGTCTTTATTTATTTTTTTTTAATTTGAAAAGAAACTTGATAAAGAAATTTATTTGGGTTACCACAGAATTATCAGCCTTTCTCTATGTTTCCATAATTTCTATACTAATTTATGTATGGTTTTGAACCTTGTAAAGATTAACACAGTATTAGTGAGCAGCAGAGTTAAGGATTAAAAGTCTCAGATAAGTGGTTCAGGTTAAAGTGAACTTCTGTATTTCTGATAAATTTCAATGAGGGCAGAAAACAAGACCCAAAAATATTTACGATGATGCTTTGTAAAAGTGCGGCATTACAAAGAATCAAGTTATGCATGGTAAACAGGGTAAACAGACAAATAACATAAATCTAAGAAAGGCCTAAAAAGCAGAGAAACAGAGTAACTAGTTATAAATAGCTTTGATTCAAGAGACTTAACTTTCTTTCTGTTTTGGAGCATGTTTCACAGCAGTGTTTAACATGCCTGGAGCAAAACTGGCAGGAAATGCAGTACAAGGTCATGTAATGCCTGTTTTCAAATATGGTATCCTGGAACCCTGCTCTCAGCTGTGCTATAAATATAATGTTAGCTGTGCCTCTAAGAGGTGATACAACCTCACAAGGAAAACTCCCTCTGTTCTGGCACTGGCTGTAGCCTTGGATATTGGCATGACCATCCTTGTGTCTACAGAGAATTCAGGTTACCAAACACTTCCAGGAGAGTGCCCATGAACTACTAAAATGTACAGCACTGTTTACATCAATTATCCTGGTGGACTTCCAGATGTTTTTTTCAGCATCATATGAGTGTTTGTCAATTGCATTTGGCTTTAGCTTGCCTATTAATAAATAGGAAATAGAAAATTACCTTTGGCTTTGTTAATTAAGCACACTGTCCTCTGTTTAGTGCCCAAAAAACAAGACAGTTACATACAGAAACTCTCAGATGTTACTAATTTTCTTGAAATAAGGCTACGTGCTGCATGAGTCTTGTCTTTGTGACAACTTCCCTGTTTGTTGATATTAAAATCCACTTCCCAGGAGCACAAGTCTCATGCAGTCCAGAACAGCACGTACTGAGCACAAGTCATACTGATTTTGAAGGATCTTTAACACAGCAATGGTAGCCTACAAAAGGAAACTTCCATTTTCTTGATATGTAAGTCACTGACATAAACACAAAAGAGGCATTTACTAAAAAAAAAAAAAAAGCCTACAAATTACTACCCTGGTCCCACCCCAGTCCCAGGTAAAATTCCAGTCTCTTTGAATTTCAGGTGTAAATCTTGATTACTGAAAACCCCATCCTGCCTGGAAAGCAGTGTAGTGTCTGAATAGCATAAGAGCTCAAGGAATATCTCAGAAGTGTAGTGTTTGCATGCTGACAGGGTGTCTGGCTGGCTCTTTGTTAAGATTGTTTTGAACAGCCTATCAATCATGCATGTTTTGCCTGACAGTGCCTGTTACTATATATGTTACTAATATCTTTCCTAGATTTTGAATACCACCTTGAGAACTCATTTTTGCCTTTAAGGGTCTATATAAATCCTACAACTGTAGGATTATGACTAATAATGTGGAGCCACTGTTGCATACTGCAGCACAAATAATGTATGGGTAATAAGGTAGCTCAGGACAGCAAACAATTTTTGGAGGCTGCTAACTTTATAAACAGAAGTAATTTCAATAACTAATAAAAATAATATAATAAGGACAGTCTAGTCAAATGTCTGTGTCCTAATGAAATGTCTCATTTGCAGCCAGGCTTCAGTAAACATTCTGCAGTTTGAAGAAATTCCATATAGGTAAAATGAAGAAAATTCAGAATGCCAGACTTCTAATATTGGTTTGTTCATGTCTCTTGTTCAAAATTTAAAAAGACAAAATTAAAGCAGTTTATAAATATCTGAGGATAGTTCCCCAGATGTCCACCCACACATCCCTGGAAAATAATTGCATTAGGCAATGGATAAAACTCATCCTGTACTATTTGGTTCTACCTAGAGGTCCCAGATCATGGTGGCAGGCAGGTCCTCAGGTCAGTGCAGTCAGGACTGTGTTACCCATTCCTCCACTGCCTGGGGAAGAAACATTCTCATACTTACTCCATCATCTTGTCCTCCTGTGCAAAACCAGGGCAAAGGTCCAAGGTGCATAAATCATACTATACTTGTCCTCCAAGTTATTTGCTGACATATACACTGTGCAAGGTCATTAACTTGTAGAGGGACAGCAGGAAGTGCTTGGCCTGGATCAAGTTGAAATACATTACTTTTTTAAGGGATAGAAAGAAGTATCTGATGTTTCGATTCCTTGGGAAAAATACTGAAAAAACTCACAAGGGAACGAAAACCTTTTGTCAATCCAGAGGCAGGTATTGCTGTTTTGTCAGCCCTTCTGGTACATTTACTATTTTGATGTTATAGGCACATTCTTGGTACATAGGTCATGTGAACATGACTTACAAAGCTCTATTTTTAGCCTGAATGAATACATATTTTATGAGAGGAAGAGTTTTCTTCACAAAAAGAGCTTGCAAATGATGTGAAACTTAGTTTTTTCCCACAGACCCTTACACATGTGCTGCAGACATTCAGAGTAACAAAAGCATTTAATCTGGCTGGCTAGGACAGCTGCTCGAGTTAAAATACAGCTCTGAGTTCATTGGTAGATATCTCTGTTACCAGATGTTCAACTTGTTCATCCTCACATGCACTGAGAACTGAGGAAATTAAAGAATAATCTGTGATTACATTATGCTCTGTACTCTATTGCACTGCAGATTGTAGCAATTGTCTCAAAAACTTCCCAAAAGTTGAGGAACTAACTATAGCTCAAAATATTCTCCATTTGCTCTGTCAACCTTGTCAACCTTCTTTTCTCATGCAGAAAAGGTTTCGTTGGTTTGGTTATGGCTGGATAAATGTTATATGGCAATTCAGACATGTATTATCCAAAACAGCATTTGCATTAAAAAAAAAAAAAAAAAGGAATGCTACTAAGCATTTACCCAGTGAAACTATTAGTGTTCCAAAAAAACCTGATGATAGCCAGCTGCTGTTCCTCTGCAAATTGCAGAATTAATGTAGAGGTGATCAAGCAGCCTGTGATGGTGTAGAGCAGGAAAGGAGTGAAGTACAAGTCTTTCCAGCCAGCTGTTTTCAGCAATTGCCAGCATACTCACTGCCATGGGTAGGCAGAGTCCATCTGCCTGTTACCTACTAAAAGATCATTTAAACATCTACAAATACTTTTTCTTTAGCGTTTAGTGTTTGCCAATTTATGAAAGGCTGGATGAGCACCTAGGAAATGGAAATCATGCCCCTGTTTATAGAACAAATGGTTCATCACAACTGGCCTTACTGGACTCTCTTTTGCTGTCCTTCCCTACTTGCTGTCATTGCCTGGGGTGTCAACACCAGCATTTGTATGCCTGCTTTGCCAGTCTGACCATGAACAAATCTAGTGTTTATTTGATTTTGGTGCTTTGTTTATTTGTTTGTTTATTTAATTACTTTCAAGGTTTTTCGTAAAGCCCTTCCCAGGCACAGGGTGGGAATCAGCAGACAGGAAGGAGAGGGCTATGGGTTATTTTATATCATCATCTATACCAAACATATTGTAGGCTCAATCCACAGCCTAAGCATGGACTGAAAAGACCTGCAAAGATTAATGTAGAAATCAGGGAAAATGAAGTTACCTGAATTAAACTGGCCCACACTTGTTTCACTACACAGATAAGTTATCAGCCCTCAGGAAGAAGTAAGTTTTGAAACATGAGGTTAGGAGACCCAGGACACAGATTTAGGATTCTACCAGCTTAATTGCTAATTGGATTAGAGTTTAAAGCCTTATGTAGCTCAGGCACAAAGACACAGTTTTTACAGTTCCTTATTCACCTTCCTCTGAAAAACATCCGTTTCTTCCAGGCTACTCAGTTCAGTATTGTGACTTTGCAGCCTGAAGAGATAACACTCATGAACAGCACAGCTTTTCAGAAAAGTTGAAACAAGAAGCAGAAAGACAGAAAACAAGTATGTCTTGTTCATAGAAACAGGATTGGTTTTGGTTTCCCATTTGGGAATGTGCAAAATTAACTTAGAAATAAAAATACTGTGTTGGTAGATGTAGATACTTTAGCTGCTGCAAAGAGCAACCAGAATACAGAATAGCTCCTTTTATCTATAATTTGTCATTGGCTTCTCTGTGAAGTATGCAGAGGAACGCTGAGGCCTTTGAATTAGTAATAACTCAGTAAGAATCTATCCAGTCCCAATAACTGAGGTCATTTAGTACTTAAGGCACCAGCTCCAAAAAGCTCCCCTGTAGTTAAACATTCACCAATCCAGCTTTTCAGATACCTAAAAATGTTAAATTTGTTTTGATAGATAGAAACCCAGTGTATATGTATATATATATATATACACACATGTAAAGTAGGCAGAGAGACATAGACCATAAAAATTTATATTTATTTATGGATATTTATAAAAAAATAATCCTCAGACAGAGGAATGAATTGTTTTTATTAGGAAAGGGAGAAATAGATGCTTACAGTCTTATAGATGCTTTCTTGTTATGGAATCTGGGCAATGTATACACCCAGAGAAGGAGATTTTTTCTTTAGGGGGACAGCTGGAAACATGGGTGTTAAAGAGTGTTGAAGGACAAAGCAATTGTCCAACCTATTTGGGTGCAGTTGCATCTTTACAGGTAAACAGTGTTACTAGAGTTCCTGTAACTGATTAGATTACTGTAATTTTTGGGAATATTTAAATATTGGCTTTGCTGAGTCATCTCTCTATGGTGTCATTTGTTTTTGCAATACTACAGCTTTCATTGCTCACTATTTTTCACATGATGCATCTGCATAAGTTTCATTAACATTAATGAAAATTCCAAGTTTATGTCAGATGGAGTCTAAATCTTCAAGACTGGAAATAATAGCTTTAATATTTCCTGTGAAGATGTCTGGAGAAAAGACAGGTTTAGTTCTAATAGCTACTTCTTCCTTCCCTGCTGATTATTTCCATGTATTTACCTCTAATTATAAATTGCTGTTTTCAGAGCTACTGTACCTTTATTCAAGGATAAACACATTACACTTAACCAGAAGTACAATTTAGATTCTAAAATATGAAACAATTTGTAGGGTGCTTCGGGAAGTCTTAGAAATGTAATTTAGGTTAGAGAGATCTAGAATAATTCTGTAAGCACATATAGACATAGATTTCTCAGAAGCACATACAAGTATTATTATACCTATGTGGCACGATGGGACAAGTCCAGGTCTTGTGCTGCAATTGTGGGTCTCCTGGCTCCTCATTTACTCATACTCATCATAATCCTTTGGGTACAGGAGACCAAAGATTATTAAGAATGTGTGTTTCATTTACTTATAATCTATCTGTCTATTCTTGTTTATCATCTTAGGCTTAGTTATAAATACAAAAAATAATTTAGTTGTAATCTGCTGTTGAAATTTTTTATTGATAACATTTTAAATAATTTTTTACATCAACAGGTGGCAAAAATAGTTTTAATTCACTCTGGATAGGAGCCAGGCTGCCAAAATCTCATCTAATTTGAGACATAGGCACCTAAATCAAAGCTGTGTGCATTTTACCTGGAGAGCAACATGGACTTACAGCTTTCAAATATTGCCTAGTCCTGCAGTTACCTACCTAGACAAGAAGACCTTCAGGTATCCAGCTTTGGCTCCTTAAACATGCTCCAAAGAGGAGAAAACATTCCTTAGGAAGATGAGCAGGCTATACTGGCATCATAATCCAGGTTTAGGCAGACAGGCACCTAGTCTGTGCAACTCCTGGAAGAAGAGGTATTATATACATTTTTGCACTTAACATTTAGTTGATAAAGCACTCACTACCACCTTAAACTTACTTGCTGTCTACAGTTTCCACTCACTCTTCCACCTCAGAGAAAATGTCCTCACCAGCACTGTTGTTGAACTGGGAATGCTTCCTACAGCTCCTCATGGACCTGAGTCTGGGATCCAAGTCATGGGCCCAAAGGAAGAGCAGACAGGGAGTCTGATTCCAGCCTGGTCCTAGGCATTCCTGAGAGGCTAATATTCTGAGTTAGGACTTAGGTCCCAAAGGCATTTTTTTCAGTAATCCATAATTTCTTTCTCCATTTTGTGTCAGATTTGAAGCAGGATGGATGCTGCACTAGAATTGGCCTGTGAAAAACACCTGCATACTCAGCCTCCCAGTCTGAAGGGTTAGAATGACAAAATCTGTTCTATTGAAATGACATTTCAGACATCTGAAACTCATCATTGAGCTCAGGCTCCATTTTTAAACATGCTGGTGATAGTTCTTTAAAGATGAACTGACTTCTTTTGTTCCCTGCATTTATTAGCCAAGGCTTGCCTTAGTGTTGCCATGATGATTTTGCCATAGTTGAGGTGCCAAAACTGTGTGAGTTGTAACAGGACACAAACCCATGCACAAACGAATATAAATTCAAAGTTTATATGTTATGTGTAGTGGTGTGCTTAAAGACAGCTGTTTCTCATAGTTCATCTCCCCTTTACAATTGTCACTGTTACAACTAATACTGTAAAAAGAACATTAGGATAGCATTTATAGAAATAAGATTAGATTACTTCCACTGCAAGATATCTTTTCTTTTGCTTATATTTTCCCATTTTATCTTTTCTTTTCTGAACTATAAAGATTTGCATTAATCAGAAATCCCTGTCCGTACATAACTTGTAGTTCCTGATACTACCTGCCTTTTTAGCAAATTCTTTATTATATTCTTCTGGTTTTCCACATTTTTTTAATCTACCCTCACTTCCATAAGAGCAAAACCAAACCAGCAAAGAAAAAGAAAGATCAAAACCATAAAAATTCACTGGCTGAGCAAAGCACAAGATAACAGGATCTTTTCTTTTGGAAAAGGAAGAAAAAATATTTTTGAGTAATGGAGAAAAGGAAGAAATGCTCAAAGCATCAGTAGTACCCAACACTAGCACTCTTGTACAAGAATATAGGACTGAAGTTTTGGAAATCCTTAGGCTAAACAGGACCTAAAACTCAAGGTTCCCTTTTCTCTGTGGAAAGGACTTGTGATTAGGTTATGAATCCTATGACTGCTTTTTTTTAGAAAAGCAGCAATTACTAGATTTTTGAGGATCTGAACCAGTTATGAGACCCAGGAGAGACAGCATTATTTCTTCTAGTTTTTGGAAAATTATCCACAGCAGGCAGGAGTTCAGAGTCCAGAAGCTTAGTTCAGAGTGTGCTGATATAGAACAAGAGATTAGGATGCTAAACATTAAGTGAGGGGCACGCAGCAAGTTTTGGTGTTTCAGGATCACTGAGGCACTAAATAAAGGCATTTATGGCCTTTGGATCCCCAGGTTCATGTAAATGCTTTACCAGACTGCTACAGCCCTTTGCTGTCTGTTCCTCAGCACCTTCTCTTTGTCCTCCTGTACCTGAAACCTGCTTAAGACAGTACTCTGTAGTCAGGATTCCCAAATACTTCAATCTATGGCTATGCTCATGCTGAGTTATTAATTCTGCCCTCTGCTCGCTCCGTGGCCACGGCACATTAATCCTGGCTTGGAAGACTTTCAGCTCTCTGTAAGACTACAGCAGAACAGTTTAAAGAAAAGAGTGCAGAAGCTGTGGTCTGATCCATTCTGGGAAGGCAGCTCCAGCTAGCCACGGGGTAGCTATTATCTTACACTATTCAAGCAAGAAGAAACAATTAAATAAAAAAGCCCCAAACACAAAACCCAACAAATTTGTAATGCTGGGGAGAGAAATTTAGTACCTGTAGTGCAATTTAAAGAAAAGCAGCTCAGCAAAGATTAAAGAGAATTAAAAGCAGCGAGTTCTACCTGCTGCCCAAATTCACGTCAAAGATTTGTGTGGTACTTGCTGCTGAGGCTTGTGGATTTGAAGACTAAACTTCTAGAAGAATAACACTCATCAAGTTGATAGAAGGTACAATTTCAGACCTCTGGAATTAAAGGCATGCCCAGCTCCAAACCCTGCAGCCATGAGCATCTTACAGCACTGAGGATGTTCCAGCATGAACTGCAAGACTGGTACCTTTCTCTCCCTAAAGTGAGCTGAAAAGGTTGTCAGGGATTGACCTGTGCTACATTCTTTATCTGAACACTAGAAAAGAATATGTGAGTTAGCTTCTGTCTCCATGGGTCACTGCAGACTGTTTCCTTCTCTTCAATGTTTGCCGATAGATAGGATTCACAAAATACCTCAATTCCAGCCTATGCTGAAATCTGGTGAAGTCTACCACAGGTACAAAATCAGGCTAATACTAGTTGTGAAACTCCACAATCTTCACTGGGAAAACATCCAAGCCAAATAGGGGTGTCACTTGAAAATGAGACCCTGTAGATACACAAAGCTCTCACCCCCCAAAATTTATTGAAATTTGTTTTTAAGGTTAATTTTCTTTACAAATCTTTGACAAAGTAAACTGGAGACCTCTCTCAGTACTGCCATCGGGAATGCCTTGCTTCTGAACTGCAAATCCCACATAGCTTGGTTGCACATGACTCATGATGACACAGGATGGACATTCTCACTTTGGTGCTGGGGCAGGTCAGTAAAATGTTTCATTGGGATGTCTTCTCTCTGTGTCAAATTTGGTAGTTACAATTGCTTTGCTTTATGCTGAATGGAACAGATATTTTTTTGTTTTTTAATCTCTGAATTGCAGTGGCTTTCATTGAGATTCTATAGAAAAGATCAGGGGCGAATATTCTTTTTTTGGTCTGTTACTCATCTTTATTATTAAGTGCTGAGTTGTCTTCAAATTAAGTGACTGACACTGTTCAGCAGTCACTGCTAATGAAACTAAAAGCCAGTTAGAGTTTAAAGAGCATTTAAGTGAGTGTGGGGGAGATGTGGAGCTTGGGGTTCCCTGGGTTGACAGGGCAGGGTCTGGCATCAGACCTGGGCTTTTCTAAATCACTGCACAGGCATTAATTTTCTTCTCATAAGAAAAGAGGTTACTTGAGATTTTCTAAAGAAGTTCATGCTCAAGTATTACAGCCTAAGTGCTTGTGGTATTTCATTTTAGAGGTAATGGGAAATTTGTGTTCAGATCAGACATCATGAATTTGACCTTCATGTGCAGAAAGAGTTTAGTTTCCCTCCTAATTTTTTTTCATATTTGTCCTTCTGTTAGTTACAATCAATAAAAAAGCCTCAGCCTAAACCAAACAAAGTTGACAGCAGTGTGGAAGATTATGACAAAATATAGAAATACATCTTTCATTATATTACTTTATGGATTCCTTTGTTTAATCTCATGTTGAATTAATTCTTTAAGTAAGCTTACTTAAGGTTATTGAAAATTGATTCCTAGCAATTTAAACCGACTATTATTAAATTTTATATGAACTAATAAACTAATTTCAATCCAATATGTGAAGAAAAGCTCAAAAGTCTATTTTCAGAAAATATTGCTTGTATTGTCCACAGGACATACTTATGACTCTTTTGAGCTAAATTCTCAAATAAAAATCAAAGGGCTCATAGAGGTACTGTAAGAACCTTCTAACTTTCCTCTGATGCTCCCAATGAGGACTGGTACCAAATAGATTCCCAAAGTCTTGAGTCACTTGCCTAATAGCACAGAATTGATGGCTCAGTAAAATCCAGATATTGGTAAAATAATTACATTTCTCTTCTGCACTAACGGATTTTTAAAATGTAACAGATTACATCTCTGTCAAACATGACCTGAATTAAAATCACCTGGTGATTCAATAAAACTTAAACCAAAAATTAAATAATAGTGATTAATACAAGCTATAATTTCTTTTATTGGCCCTACATATTTTTGGAGTTGGTACTGACAGTTTATGGACACATCTTTCCTCAGTTTCCATGACTCCTGATCATCAAATAAAATGCCCATATACAGACTTTATATCAATAAAAGTTCTTATTCCAGGTGACAGTAAGCAGCCCTAGCAAGGCCATTGCCCTCATTTTTCAGGAAGCCCCAGGAGTGACATATCTAGAAACCCAAGTGCAATTTCACAAGCTCCTCATAGCATGACCATTTGCTGCCAGCAGAACTGATTAAAAAACTAGCAATTTTCCACTCTTTTTAGAGAAAATAGGGAAGAATTTAAGCAAATTGGGCTATGGCTGTGGTCTATTGATACTTGATATCCCCAGCCATGTGGGTAAACTTTAATGTGATGGCTGAGAATGGAAGAGTGACTTGAACACACCTTCCTGTTCATCCTCCCTGCACTGGCACTACTTCTTTGCCAGCAGTGAGGGACAAATGCTCACCTCTTTGAGATGGTAATGGAAAGATATTTGATTATTTGAAGGCAGAGATTTAGACTTTCAAAGATTTGTCCTCTGGGAAATATAGGAAAATTTAATTAGTTGCATGGGGAAAATTTTGTGGTAGTGAGTAGAAACATGTCTTGCTGCATGTTTTTTTGGAAGAGGTAAGGAGGAAATGACTGTTTTAAAATGCTACCCAATGCATCTGCAACAGGGCATATATGGTCTTTTTTTTAAAAAAAAATGTTAGGAGTTTTATTCTGCTAAATCCTGCTGCATCCTTGAGTTGATTTACTTTCTTCAGCAAGTTGTACAGCCGAGTCTGGGCCCCTGTCAGGGAAATAATGCACTGCTCAGAGGTGCCAGAGTTGCAGTATCTCCCCTAAATATTTTTCTTTTGGTCAGTTTGGGAAACTGATACAAAAATCCACTCTGTTTTGAACCCTCTAGGCACTGTTAGAGCCAGAATTGGAACTGTCAAATGTGACTCTCTCCACAGGCACTATTATGTATTTCCAAGGGTTTCAGACAACTGGCTAAATAAGAAGATGAATCACTGTCATCCATTTGAAAGGTGGAGAACAAAGAGAGTGTCAAGGATGGTGTGAGAACCTCTCACAGTTACCTTTGAGCTGAAACTATTATAGGCTCTATAACAAATTACTTGCCTACAGGCAAGGTCACTCCTATAAATTTTTATTAATTGACCTCAGTTCCTTGCATCCATGAACTATGCAACCAAAGGCAAGCAATAAGCTTCACTAAATCAGTGTTTCAACCTTTAATAATATCCACAGCCTTCATGGAATCAGCTCAGTTTTAATTAAAGCTTATTGAAATTGATTCAGAACAAATCTTGGACAATATATGTCAATAAATAATGTCTTTAAAGGAAAAAGTATTAGAGGAAGGCTAAAAGAAAAGATGGATCACTGGATCTATTTCTGGTCATTCTCTGTGCCTGGAAGGACAGTTAATCCTTTTTGCATCAGTGAGAATTCCATGGGCACAACCTCCCTAGTTGTGACATTTCACAAAATTCAGTGGTCTCCTAAACTACTGTAATTTCTCTTCAGGTTATCTGGATGCCCTTTTCCTCTGATTCTGTCATTCTCTTAGTGATTGCTCCTGATGCAGACACACCTGACCTAACCTTAAATTTTCTAGCACCATCTCAGCAATGTATTGCTCACTGTAGGCTGCAACACCTGTCCAGAGGTATCTGAGATGACCTTCTACTTGACCTCCTGCAGCACTTTGTTTTAGCTTAAAATTAATGTAACATAGCTATAATATTCAGCCAAGTTTGAAATTTTCTTCCTAGATTTCTTTTAAAACATAGAACTCAACTAGAAATAAATGTTGTAGTTTAGTTTAGGTCTGGAACTTTATGTTTTCTGGATTTTTTTAATTGTGACAAATTATCTGTCAATATCTACATAACCTTTTACTCAATTTCAAAACATGAATTGTAATTTTTTCATAACAAGAATAATGATATTTCTCATCAGTGGTGATCATAGTTGGCATGAGACCTACAGTTACTATGTTAACCTACATTGGGGTATGAAATTGTAATAGATCCAAAAGCCTGCTTGTCAAGAACTTTCTCATTCAAAAGAAATTTTCTAAAAAAGTAGTTACAATTAAATTTTGTAAGTTACTGAGGTAATTTAGCAACTACTAAAACAATTGGATTAAACTATTAACTATTCAACAGTACAAAAAGTTAGCATATTTTCAATATTAAATAATCTTTTTTTTCACTTATGATTTTGTACGATGCTATACTGAAATAAATTTCATGAGAGAGAACACCATAATTTTATAAACTTCCTGAGAAGAGTCCAAAAGCCAAATCTTTATGTCATGCGACCTTTCAGAAGATTCTTACTGGTGTTTGAAGATGCCTGATAAAATTATATGGGAATGCAATACACATTTTATGATCTCAAGGGCTTTATAAAAAATAGTACTTTGCAATTTTCAACATGAATTGTTCACATAAAAACTTCAACAGAATTTCCTATTTATTTAGGGAGAACCTTGATTGTTAAGAAATGTGTTTCGAGTTCTGGCACACAACAAATCAGTGAGTGGCTGGAATCTAACAGGTGTCAGAAGTTTTGCTTCCCATTTTCCAGCTTCCCCCTTCTCCTACATTCCCTCTGCAATGTGTCATCTTGCAGCTATGCTTGGTAACAACAGCAATGTGAAGCTGTGCAGTTTCCTAATTTCACTGAGCTGGGAGGCTCAGTTATTTGCACCTTGAGCACAGCTGTAGAGGTTCACACAAGGATGCAGATGCAACCTCCTTGACAGCCTGACTGCCAAAATTCCCAACCTTACATTAGCCCACGAGGATATGCTGCCCAGCCTTGTGGTAAAAATGGCTCTTCTTTTTTTCAATTTTTTGAATTTTGTTTCCACTGTCATCACAACCTTATCATTGCAGAACGGTGAGACTTTTAGTCTTTCTAAATCAAGCTGGAGAAAGCACTCAGACAGCAAGCCTCCCACACAGTGACTGCTAGGCACCTGGAAGTGTAAAGGGCGGATTGTGGATTCTTCCTTTCATTTAGAGATTAGCCTAATCTGCCTTAATATTTGTCAGCCATTTCTAACCCTGAAGGATTTTAAATAAGGAACTTAACTGTGATTAATGGAGGATAAAATTATCTTTAAAATAAAAACTAAGGAGTTAATGTCAGCTATTTACTTAATTTGCTAGTTATGAAGTGATGCTTATGCTTTAAGTGACTGAAAATTTTTTCTGGCTTTAGTAATTACTCATCTTCATATGACAGAGATTTTCTGTACTAATGCAAAGTTAGTGGACACTCTGTTGAGATATTTACCTTCTGGCAAAGAAAGCAGAAAAGCTAAGCCACACAACATAACTTTGTAACTTGTCCGAGTATGATAAAGCTATATAAAGAAAAACAGGCTTCCCACTAACTTTAATGGGAAACCTGAACAGCTCTTATGCACCAATTTTGGTGGAACTATTGCATGACATTTTGGTAGTAGGAACTTTTGCAAGGCTGAAAACTGAGAGTAACTGTGTTTGAACTAGTGGTTCTATTTACTTTTTAAGTGCTGACATTATGGCTGACAGCAAAGCTGGTCTAGAGATGATGAATGAACCAAAACCTAGATTACACCTCTTCTGATGCAGACTTACTTTGAGTAAGCAATTTTAGCACAAGAAGAGATTTTGCAGCCTGGATCTACCAAAAGATGCAGTCCCACTACTTTTTCCTCTCTTGGCTATACTTCTCTTTCTTGGCACTGGCACTCATCAGGTTCTGTGATGGGCTGGTTCAGCTCCTTAAACTGGCAGAAAATGACAAATTTTTTTCTGATGGGTTCGTTCTTTGTTGATTTCGAGAGCAGAATTGGTTCATCCTGATGACAACTAGAGTAGTTTCAAGGGAGAGGCTAGAACATGAAATCAGGAGAGCTGAACTGGAAAGGGAGGAGAAAGAAAGGGAAGAGGAAGCAGGCTTTTGCATTTTGGTAATAGCTATTAAAGCTGCACAACCCATTTGTGAAACTTCAAACCCAGTATAGTCTCTTAGACCATTCCCTTTCCATATTATGTGAAGATTAAGACATCCGTTTGTCATCCTTTCTAACTGAACTCCTGTTTGCCTGAAGTTGAGGCAGTAATAAGGCAGAACATGTTATACAGGGGAAAATATGACTTTGAATAATGTGTTTAGAATATAAAAAAATGTGCAGAAAAGAATTTCCAAGGAAGAAGTAATTTGGAAAGTGACACAGGAACAGCACAGAAGGTAGCATGAACAAGAGTTAAAGCTAAGGGTGCTTACAGAAAGCTACAGGGACAGCCTCAAAAGACAAACCTGAGGCTGATGCTGAATTATTTTGTATACAGGATGAGAGCCAAGCTCTAGCAAGTGCGTGTGTGAGCAGATATAAGGCATGTAAGCCTAAGGCATGTGTCTGTTCAATGGGAGACAGAACTGGGGCAGAGCATGTTTCGACTTCCTGTTCTCACTAGTATACTCTGCTTGACTATAAAGCCTGTCTCCATTTGCAGCTAATGAACTAAATTTCATTTCATTGTAAAGCATTTGAGGGAGGGGTTATAGAGTAGTGTAAATTTTATTTTTTATTCTTGTCGGTGCAGGTGGTTTTCTAATATTTGTAAGTACTAGTTGAAGGAGGATTTTTAGGATCAGGTCTAGTAACTGTATAGTATCAATTGTGCTATATCAGTTTGATGAAAACATTTGAGCTTTCCCACTTTTTATTATGTAAATTCATTATTTATATCTGAAGCAAGAGAAGATATTATAGAATATATAGAGGCCAGAGTGACAGTTCCCCTGTAATTCCCCTGATCTTACTGAAAGAAAATAGTCCTTTTGGTATTCTGCAGCTCTCAATGAATAAGAGAGCTAATGTATTCTGCAAAACATTCTGTGTGCAAATAGCATCTCTATGCCTTCTCAGGCAAGAACAGATATGTGAGGCCATATTTGCAGTCAAATATCTAACTTCCATATAGAGTTTGGCAATGCAAGAGTGTATGAGACAAAGAAAAGAGAATGTCCTACACATCTGGGATATAAATGGAAGGAATTTTAACCAAATAAGTCACTTAACAGCTAAAGGCTCTAATGTAATTGTAATGGGAAAATTAGTTAGCTGGGACTGTTTGATCAGTTTGTTGAGATCTGGCCTAATACTCAGCTCATGCTAAAGCTTGATGTGTGCTGGGAGCAATGCCATTAGGTCAAAGCAAGGACAATTTGTAGGCAGGACATCATGGTTAGAGAGGGCTAAAGGTCATCACGTAGCCACTGCCACCTGCAGCTTGCTGTCCACAGCAAGCCAATTTGCAAGACCAAATTCCAATCTCAAAGTTATGAATATATCACCTTACCCAAAATGTTTTGGAAGCAGACCCAACAGCAGCTGAGCTGCTGAGCCTTTTGCACTGAGCACTCAGGGTGATGAAGGGTGTAACTGTGCTGTGGCAGAGGGCTGGGGATGAGCTCTCTCACTGCCAGCCAGTAACTTGCAGAGGCACACGAGGTACAAGTTTTAGCTTATAAATTAGAGAATTTGTAAGTTAGAAACCTCATGAACTAAGCAATGAATCAGTGAGCCATTTGTTAGACTAGTCTGTACCAAAATGATTGAGCCCTTGTTTGCCATGTTTGTTTCTCTTTTTTCTTTTCCACTAAGCTTATAAAAATAAATTCAATTTACAGTGTAAACTGTTAATTTGAGATCTAAACACACTGTAAAAGTCAGGCTCCAGGAGGACTGCTTTCAAATGCTATCACAAAAAGTTAATTTCATTACTTTTTGGAATTAGGTTCAGAGTGCACTGCAGTGCTGCTGCTTATCATTATTTCAGCCTGGACTTTGATAATATATGAAAACTGTGATGAATTTGCTTCTTGGAACTGTAAGCTTCATGAATGAATAGATCTAGATCTTTTAAGAATTGTTCCTGTTCATTAAAAAACACTGAACAGAAAAAAACTCAACAAAACAAAAAAACCACAGAACTGAGAGAAAAAAAATTAAAAAGAAAAGAAGAATAGAGAGTTCAGTCAAATTTCTGATGGAATCAAACATATGAACCGGTGTCGTAGCACCTCCTAAGCAGCCAGAGAGTTTTAAAACTTTAAAATGATCTTGAAGCCATTGGGCAATGGTGGTGACACAGCTGCAAACATGTGGATGTGTGTTAGCTAAAACTTCTCTACCTCTGAAAAATGCAGCTGTGCTTTTGGCATGTCACTCCAATGACTATCATGTTTATTTTTTGGTGAAAAAGAGTGAAGGACTTCTAAGTGGTGCCTTTATTTCAGGAGGCTGTATCCAGTTCCTAACACTTGGCTGACAGATCTAGCAGCTTACACATAAATTGTAGTTATGTTAGTAACTCTGCTAGACAGATGATCCTTGAGATGTCAGGTTTCATGTCAAGTGCCTGAATTTTGTATGCTTGCATGCTGTGTGCAATTTCCCAAAAGACAAAACTAGATAGAGGGATACAGGAATTCTGTAGTCCATGCAGCCCTCAATACTGCTCTTTTTTGGAGTTTCATAAAAACACAAAAATCCACAAAAAACCCCAAACCAAGCCACAACACAACAACACCCAAAAAACAAATCAAAACAAACAAAAAAACCACAAAACCAAAATTCACCATTAGATTAGGATATAGAAAGAGAAAGCTAAGAAACCACATTTTTAGGAGATGGAAATTGAGTGTTAGCCTCTGCTCATCAATTTGATACAATAAACCCTCATTTTAGAGCATGTTCTTTCTCTATAACCTTGTTTAAAAATCAGTTGTTATCTAAAGTGCTGCCTCTCACCTGATGCCAGTTTAGCAGAGCTGAGGGACATCCCCAGTCCCTGGGACCAGAGGTTGAATCTTTCCTTAGCCCTAGCCCAGCTGTGCACATGACAGCACACAGCTGCAAAGGAAACTTCAGTGACTCAGGTGTGTGTTCATAAAGGAGTTTTTAACAGCTGCTCATGGTGCTGTTAAGAAATTCCTGAAATCTCAAGTAATGTGCAATTTCTGTACTTCAGTAATAGAGCTAAGTTTAGCACCAGGCAAATAGGAATACAGAAAATGCTGCCATAATGGCAGTGAAATTTATTATGCATTGACAGAAAAATCATAAACTATTTCTGGAAATGTTACTTGCTGATTAAACTCCAAGCAGACACTTGAAAAACTAAGCTTTTAATCAGTGAAAAGTAAATTATCATAACTAATAGTAAACAGTAAATAAACATAATGATAAAATGTATAATTTGAAACTATTTTGCATGAAAGGTAAACAAATAAAGAGCCAGTTGTGTCTTATAGGATTTGACTGCAGATTTCTGAACATCTGAAATTCCTTGGTACTTTCTCATAGAATATAAATGAGATTTCTAGTGAAAGAGTAATGTCAGAAAATTAGATTCTCAAGCTGGACTCTAGCTTTCTTGAGCTTCTCAGCTAGAAGTGTGCATCAGCACAGTAAATTACAGGGTGGAAATACACAAGGAAAAGTTTCCCCATGAGAAATCTGATGGAGTATATAAGAGAAGAATTTAGAAATCAATATAATATGGGAAGTGTTCGAGGTTGGATGGGCCTTTCAGCAGCCTGGTCCAGTGAAAGGTGTCTCTGCCTGTGGCAGGGGAATTGAACTGGGTTATATTTGGTCCCTTCCAAACCATTCTATTAATCAATAATAATAGTTCATGTTTCTCCCAGTGAAAATAAATTAAGATCCAGGTGCTGTTAAAACATAGTATGCTTCAATAAATTTCTCCAGCAGTTTTCCAGAGCAGACTGGGGACATTTCAGACAATTTTGTAGATACTTGGTGGAGGCAAGGAGGCAATGGGTTTTCTGGAAATATTAGATAAAATATTAATCTAGGAGGTATAAGAAACAAAAACACTATATAATTGTGTGGTGGAAAGAACTTTCATTTCCATTTTACTCCATGGGCTAAAAGAGTACCTGCATCCTTTAGTGCTTGTTCAGCTAAACCTGGCACCACAGAGCAGCCAGGCATTTGCCTCCAGAGAATGCACATTAAATATCTGTTAAATGGAGTAAGATAGAGGCTGTACTCGATGAGAGTAAATCACCATAACATCCTTGTTCCATATATTGGCCAAGCTACTATTTAATGTATGAGCTGTTAATCTTTTGCTTCTGGTGACTCTTCTCTGTGCCAGCTGCTGCAATTCAAAATGCACTTGCTGGGGAAGTGGTGAAAAAAGATTAGAGAATGCCCAGGTGCAAGCTGTTCAGGGCTGTGAGGCTGTTTTCCAAGACAATTTCAGACTACATGGGGCTTGCAGACAAATTTGAGGCAAAGGTGAAATGAAGTAACCATAGGAGAGACTAAACCATGTCAATAAAAGCTGAAAGGGACCAATATTACAGGGCTTTTGTATGGATGAGAGAATTTATCCATCTTTCTTTACCGTGTGCCTAGTAATAGTAAAGGCTAGGAAACCACAGAGTGGAAAGCAATATCAGATTTTTACATGAACTTTAGAAGCCCATATGTTACAAGAAGTAATTGGGTGAGAATTAATCATCCACCACTGCAGTAACTAGGAAAAAACCAGCTCCTACTTGACATCTCTGCACAGAAATTTGTGGGAGCTTAGGACATCCCTTTGGGAGTCCAGAGTTGCTGAGACCCTGGTCAGGGGGCTCTGAGATCCTGGAATGATGCCCAAAACATCTGTGGGTTTGATTATAGCCCTTGAAACAAATTACCAGCTTTATATGAGAACTTAAACGTCACAGAAGTTTAAGTAGTGTTATCATAAAGTGAAAATATAGATTCTAGGATTTTTGGGAATGGGGATTTTAGAACACAAGATGGAGGAAAAAGCACATGTTTGGTCCTTCTTTCTTCTTCTTCTTCATCTCCATTTTCTATTGTAGAGTTGGCACTTTTGGATTGGTTTAGAGTAGAAGTTCACTGTCTAACGTAGATGATAGTAATTGGGAAATAATTGTAAACATAATGTACATAGTTTGTAGTATAAAAAGATAACACCACCCTGAAGGGGCAGAGAGAGAGACTGCTGATGGCTGCCTTACAAGACAGACCTCACTGGGCTGAGAGAAAATGTTATAGATAAGAAAATAATAAACAATCCTTGAGACCGAAAAACTGAAGGGCTCTGATTTTTTCCACCTCAGGCACATGAACTGCTAGACAAGAACTTTTACACATCTTGGAGGGAGAAAAAACCAAAACAGAATCCGAGAGAAATTGGCCTTAATTGCAGTGAATATTTCTAGCACAGTTGTGCTGTGTCCATGCTTTTTGAAGAGGTGCTTCAAGGTCTCCAGTGTTAACACCCAAACCTCCTTTTGGACAATATACAGGCTGGATGTTGCTATGAAGGGTGGTCTTAATATTTCTAAAGACTTATTTATGCCTCTGCTTTGTGTCCCAGACTATTTCTTGACATGGTTTGGAATAAAATTAGGAAAACCTGTCTATCACACAGTAACACTTTTAATGAAAAATCACTGCTGACTGAACAATCAGTCAGTGTGCTGAAGTTAGAGAGCTTCTAGGGAGGACTGTTGTTCAGTCTGACTTGAAGAGTATTCTTGAAGATAAACGTCTTTAATCATTAAAGCCACAGCTCATTATACTGTGTATAATGCTTCTGTCACCATCTGACTAGAAGCAAAAAGGGACAAGTTTAGATATAAAGGAGCCAATGCTAACATGCTGGTTTGTGCCTCCCAGTAAAAGGGGAAGAAAGAAAACTAAACTAACATTTCATACTAAATGAGCTAGTTTGCTTCACTTATAAAGCCTAAAAAATTGGCTTAACAAATATTTTTTACTAGAGGGAAGAAGTGTGAAGACATGGACAAACGAAGTAACTCTGATCTCACAGCTGATCTTGTAATGCCACATGTGGTGTTAGCTGTTGCCGGGTGTCACCCCCTTGTTCCATGTTGCCTCTTCCTCCTTGCCCTTGCAACCATCCCTGGTCATCACAGTTGTGCTTCTATCAGACCAAAACACAGCTCTCCCTGCAAGAAGTTGAAATTCCTTCTCCCATTTCTCTTCTGAAAGGCCTCTTTCCTCTGCCCTGCAGTGACTGATGCTGTTGCCCCAGCGCAATGCCCAGCAAGGGAGCAGAGCATCCAACTTAGCTCTCACACTGCTCTAAGGGGAGCTGCTCTGCAGACCAGCAGGCTGCATTCCTAACAAGCACAGCATGTCCAAAATTCATGGGCTTTAGGCCTTTCTGTTAATGTATTTTGCTTCTCTTTTCCTTTGATCCATCAGGTAACAGTGGAGTTCTGTTCCTGAGGGCTTCTCTGCCATCTGGGCTCACTGCTGGGAAGGGGAGGGAGATGTGAGTTCTTGTCATTGCTTTAGGTGCCAGCTTTCAGACTTCTGTGTACACAGGTCCAGGGGGAACTGAACTGATGGACTTCCTGGCCTGCTGCAATTTTCCTCTCTTTCTTATTGAGCTGCCCCTCTATAGGAAGGCAGATGACAGTGAGATCCACCAACAGTCCCAGAAAGTGTCAGTCAGTACATGTTTGCACTGAAAACCAGATGTAGCTACTCAGGAGTTCCTGTAACCAGCAAGAAGAGAGGAGAAAAGGTTTCTGTTTTAAGGGAATATTTTGATGTGATTATTTTTTCTTGGAAATGTTCACTTATTAGTTTGAATATTTAGAAAATCTTAAGATTACCATATTGACCTACAGCTTTATCAGTGATGGGGTAGAGTAGAGCATGTTTATGGAGAAAGCACACAAGCTGTAAAAGGAAAAGTCAGTAACAAAATGGAATATTTGATAGTTAGAGATTTTTTTACAGAGAAGTTCTAAGACTTGTCAGAAAATCAGTAGCAAATAATTTCTTGTTTGTCTATGTGTTATGTGAGTATTAAAAGAAAAATGTTCTCTTACATAGGAAACCTCCAGTAAAATGTGTCCCCCATTTATAAATAACTCCAAGAGACATGCTGCAAGATAAGAATAAGGTGATAGTAATTAAATTTTGGCTAAAAATCATAAAGGCCTTTCTTAAACATAGCCACAAGAGTAGCTTTGAACCAGTGAGGAGTGAAATATGAACCTACTTCTAGATGAAATTCAATAATGAATTTATGATGGGGATTATATGTCATAGTGTATTCTGTAGCCTAAATGATTCAGGAGGTCTTCTTCAAGTCTATTTCAAATGATTTGAAGTAAAGGTATTCTCTGAAATTTTTTTATCGACCAACTCCATAGTGTGCCGTACATAATTTTCATTGACAGTGAGCAATATGCAATGTGTGAAGCATCTGTATCATCATTTATACAGCAGTTGATTAAAAATTGTAAAAAAACATGCTGTTCCAAATTAGCCATAATATTTCAGTTTTGAAGAGATATGATGCTTTCTTTTCTTCTTAGATTTTTTTGAGGGGAAAAACACAGATGAATTAAAAAACAGCCCTTGTCCTTGCATCACTAAAAATGTTTAGTGCTAAATATTTCAAAAAATGGAGCAAAGAACTGCTCATGCATATGCTCTGAAGTCATCAACTATACACATGTACATGGAAAAGTTGTGAAGTGGGTTTGTATATGTGTGTATTTAAATGTATATATGCTTCTTCTCAGGGCAGAGAGACAGGTCTCAGTCTGCTGTTATGGACCAAAATCAAACCTGAATACTCAGTAGGACTGTAGTAAATTTTTTTTCCACATTTGACTAAATTATTCCTTGAAAGGCCCATAAAGCATGTGCAATAGTTGCAAAGCAGTGCTTCCTGCAGATATCTAAAGCACTAAGATGCTGCTGTCACATAGGAAACTTTTTCTTAGGAACTGACTTCTAAAACGCCCCAGAGAAGAACCAGAAGCCTTTTAATCTTTCAGACACCAACCCTAAGGAAGCTGTTATCATGTCATGTATCTCAGCTGGAAACAAAATTTGTGTATGGACAAGCAAAACCTGAATTTCTGCAGTAAAGAAGAAAGGAAAAACGTTGGGCTAAGGGTTGGGTAATGGGTATTCTTCACAGCCTCACTCCTTGCTAAGAAATTATTAGAAAATAGTGCAGCTGTGCCTAGAACAAGATCTTAAGAACATATTAAAAAAATACTCACTGGTTTTTCTGGTTTGCTCTGGATTAATGTCTACAAAAATGTAAAATGTTCTGTAAATAACAGAAGAAGAAAGAAAAAACCTGAATTTTATGATTGTGAATTGCTGTTCTAACACTAATATAGTTATCTTCGACCTGCATCATTTTCCCTAGACCAATTAAAATACCTAAAGGCATTTAAAATGGGATTTTAAATCTCTGTCACTATATTTGTAATAAATATGAGAAACATATTCTAATGAGACTTCACTGTGGTTTGTCTTGTGGCAAATTATTACCTCCTGCACCCACTGCGCAAACCGGCAACAAGGTGCCTCACCACGGAGGTGCTTTCTGCAAAGAGAGGGCAGCACAGCAGACTTGCATTCTAAATGGGGGACACGAGGGAATGACACATCCTCGACCACACCCTTGTCAGGGGATCAAAATTAGGAGTTTGTTTTATCAGCAAGGGAGAGTGGCAAACACCTTTGCAGAAGCTAATCAGAAGACAGCTCTTGGATAAATAGGTTAAAATCTTCTATTAACTGAGATGTAGTCCCTGATAGGTGAAATTCAACTCTTAAAACTGTATCAGCTTGAAAGGAATATAATCAAGATGATACTTGTGCTTTACCTCACAGGGTGAGCACCACTCCCACAATAAAACTTCTAAACAATTCTGTCTGTACTTCATGAAATCAACAGCATGGAATTTTTTTTGCTACAAAATATCTTGAGATATGTATAGGATAAATTATTTTAGATGGAAATGAATCATGATTCTGCAGTGAAATGCCTGTCTGAAATTGCTCAATAAGAAATAATATGAAGTCAGTTTTATGGTGATGAAAATATCACCCTGAGAGAGAGACTGGTGATGATAAAAGCTCTGCTAGCTTTGACACTCATGAAATGTAGAGAAGATTTACTCACACATCACTGAACCTGCAACTGGTGGGCTGCAGCATGAAAGCACAAAATCTGAGGGCAGCTATGCTTCTGGTGGTAGATTTTATGATTATTTTTGAAAAGCACTCAGTGATCAGGACACTTATACTGGTTAAGTAATTAGATTTGTTTTGGATGCCAACAGAAGAGGCAGATGTGCAGACTTACGCAAGGAAATAGAGTTAACACTTCAGCCATTAGGGTGTTTGCCAAGAAAATGAAGATACCCCCACATCTCCATTCAGGCTGAAGCTGATTAAGAATTGAGAGGGCTCTGACACTGAAGCCATGACAGAGGCACAACATGAAATTGAAGAAAAATTATGCAAGGTGAAAAATGGCTCAGAGCCAGCATATATTTGCCATATCAAGCTCAGGAACTAACTTAGTGTTTTTTTGGGTAGGGAGACAAGATTGGAGATGATATTAGCAACAGATTATATATTATTTGTCTGGGCTTTGCAAATGACAGCAGCATGCACAGCATGGACTGGAGGATTGAGGCAGTGTCCTTAATTCAAAAGAATTAGACCTAGACACAAAAGGTGACAGTGCAGCAAAAAATAAAGTAGCAGCCCAAAAGGACACACAGTATGTGCAAATTTTGATTTGGGTGAAGAAGGGTGAAGAGGCAAAATCTGTGCCACAAACAATGATATTAGTACAACAAAGAAGTTAAACAGCTGAAAGCTGGACTGGGTCTTACAATAGAGAATGTGATTATACAATAGAGGATGTGATTATCCAGGTAAACACCAGCTGGGAAAGAATCTGTTCAGTAAGAGTGCTGAGAAAAAGATGGGCTAGATGAAGGTGAAGCTCTCCATTTTGTTTACAGTGCAGCCACTGGAAGGGCAATAAACTACCTGAGGACAGTCCAGAAGACTGGACACAAACCTGTACAGACTAAAGGTGAAAAGCTCAACAACCCCAGGTCAAAACTCTAGAAACTCTAGGGCTGTCATAGCCCTAGAACAACCCAAGGCACGGAGAATGGGATTCAGGATGCAAATAAAATGCCTCAGTTAAGACATTAGTAAATATTTGCTTAAGCAGTTGTCCAAACTTCTAATAGAGCCCACAGATATTCAAAATTTAAGTTGATTACTGATATGTAAGTATTTAGCCCTCTCCAGTTTAATGTTTCACACTTCCCAGAGGACATAGAGATTGGGCAGCATGTGTTTGCCTATTTGTGAATGCTTAATGCCATTGTAGGTCAATTGCTGATTTTGCTGAACTTCCTTTGGCTGTACCAGTGAAGTGTGGATTTCTAGTGGGTGCCAGTCCTTTGTGAAATTTATTTGACATCACTAGAGCACCTCAGATGGCATTAGGTATCCATGGTGAGAGAAATTAATTCTGCCTCTAGCCCACAGTGTTGGGGAAAGGACTTGGGGCAAAGTGGGAGCTCTGGTTTCCCTAGCTATCTCGTAGAAAAATTCTGGCACTTAATATGACAAAGTAATTTATTTGATCTTGGTATGTCAGCCAGTACTGGTATTCTGTTTAAGAGCTATAGGACAGAGAACTTTAATACTTTGCTCTAACATCTTAAAAAGAATATGTAAATGCCATGTGCAGATTTCAAAAATTCTGTGAAGAAAGTCCATCTTTTAGTCCTGCCTTAGATAAGCAACTGTGGTCAAGAGTCTCTAATATCTCAGAGGCTGGATGACTGGGGCAAAACAGTCTGGGGAAACTTGTGAATGATGAATGATACCCCTCCACAAAAATAAAATAAAAAATTTACTCTAGACTCATGTTTCTTGGTGCAGCCATACCATAAAACACACCAGCTGGACAGAGCCCTGTCTATGAAGAAATGTGCAAGACATGTTACTTATCTCTCCTTACCTCGTGTTGTCTCTGCACTTCTCTTTGCCCCAGTCCCTACATAAGTACGAGGTCTCTGCTGGAGGGAGGCAGAAGGGATCAGTTCAGAGGAGGAAAGCAGTGCCTGCAGAGATGTCCACAGTGAGAAATTTGTCCTGGCTGCCCCTCCGGCATGGAGGGAATGACTGTCCATCACCAATGTCACAGCTCTGTCCTCCCAGCAAAGGGAATGTGCTGACACTGCTGCACAGTGTACAAAATCCTGTTAATGCCACCTGAAGGATTCCTTCTGCATCATGGATGTGCTCTTGCTGAAGTCACGGCAGTACTTAAATGCTACTCTGCTGATGAATGCAATTTCATCAGGATGATTAAGTAATGAGCTTAACATATTAAAAATATAATTTCATGTGTGATAAAAATGTTTTGCATTGCTTAGATAGCATACCTGCAATTAAAAAATCCAGGTGTTACAAATTACCAGCTTAGAGAATTTGGCACAGTGAAAGGAGGACATTCATTCTTAATTAAACTAATCTTTCTACTGAAGAGTTAATATTGGTCTGTCAAGACTACAGATTCAATTTTAATTATAAATTGTAAACTACTAGGCAGTGTTTCAATATAGCAAGTATGAAATATATCAATAAAAGTCCTAGAAAAGAAAAAGTTATTGAAAAATACTAAATAAAAATAGTTTCTGTCTTTATCCAGATAATATTTTTGAACCCAGACATACATCTCACTTATGCAGGTGACTACACAGGAGGCACAGCACTGGCAATAGAGATGAAGCAACAATCTCATGGACCTTGACCTATGAGTATAAAATATTATAAATATTTCCCAATCCAGGAAGCCTCATTTTCAGCTAGCTACCTGGGCTTCTTCATAATCTTGCCTGTGTTGGTTTAAAAAAGATTCTCCTAACCTCCAAAGCAAGACCCAGTGATGTGAGTTCACAAATAAGCAAAAACTAAGCAAAACATCTGTGCTTTCATTTTAAGTAATGAAAATTATTCAGATCTTCATGTAAGAAGATTGTACTTATGGACAAATTAAATTCCAGTGATTTAATGGAGGAAGAATGATTTACTTTGTTTTTCAACGTATTTTTCTTTATGATTCTATCTTTGTATGAAAACTGTAGTGCAAATCTAATTTTTTTTCTTTGGCTCTCAAAATGCCAATTAGACTTTTCCCCATAGGAGCTGGCATAGTGGTAGTAATTCTCCTTTTGTGAAATCTGTATATTGCTGTCTGGTGCTTCAGAATTTATTGTAAGCTATACTACTGCTACTCTTTCAGTTAAAGCACTCCTTTTATACCATGACATGTTTTTTGCATGTACTAGGGCCACACATGAATCTGTCATGTCACTTCAATCACTTTGAGTTTTTGTTAGGACATCTGAGTATTTTCAATGCCCTTCTCTTCAAACAGCTGAAATGAACAGCTTTTGGCTAATTCCTGTAATTCAGTCTGTAAACTAGTCTTAGTTACAGTTTGCTATAAGTAATGACCAAGATGGCAATTAGCTGAATTTGTCAGTTTTAATGAATTTAGGCAGTTATGAAATACAGTTATCAAAATATGAACTTTACCAGTCTAAAAAGAGCTGTCATAAAAGTTTATTATGATAGAACAGCAACTGGTAAGATCATCACATATTTATTTACATTTGCGAGTATATTAAAAAGCAAATTTCACCAGGTGCTAGTGCCATCTGATTTTAAATAGTATAAACATTTTTATTTGCTTCAAAATTGACAATATAATATGTTTCATGGAAGTGTGTAAAGAGGCACTGCTCCATATCATAATCAGTTATTCCAACCCAGTTTCCCAGGCAGTGAAGAGGTCTAGAGCCGTATTTTTAGCAAAGTTTTCCTTCTAACATGAGTCTCTCCAGCCTAACGGGAACTTTCCTAGCCTGCTGCTACTGGAATCAATAGGCATGAACATGAAAAGCAATTTTTTTCCCTTTCTTTTATACGAATCATTTATTCTCTGAATTATCCCTTGTGTTCAAGTGGTTTTCCATAGAGTGCAGTTTCCAAAGTTGAGAATAGTATTAGGAAAAAACATTTGCCAGTATGATGCAGAGTAAGGACTGCTTCTGTGTCTTACAGGCCATATTCTAATACACACACACACATTTGTAACAATTAAGATGGTCATAGCTGATTTCCAGCTTGTGATGTCCCTAGAGTTTCTTGAAAAATATTTCTGATGAATTGTTGCCCTAGACACTTCTAAAATTCAATATCCTGAAATAAATACCTAGTACTTATTCCTGTTGAATTTTGTCCTTGTTTTACAGAACCCTCCACAAGAGTTCATTTGTATTGCAATTCTGTTTCCAAGGCAGTCCTCTTTCCTAAGTTGCTTGTTACCTGCAAATTTAATAGCACCTACTTTCTGTTCAGTCTTGCAAGTGGTTTTTCAAGAGTAGTGAATCCAGGGCATGTAATAGAAACTTAGAATGGTTTGGACTGGAACAGACCTTAAATATCATCTCGTTCCAACCCTCCTGCCAAGGGCAGGGACACCTTCCATGAGATCAGGCTGCTCAAAGCCCCATCTTTACCTGACCTTGAACACTTTTGGGGATGGGGCTTCTCTGGGCAACCTGTGCCAGTGCCTCACCACCCTCAGGAGAAAGAATTTCTCCCTGTTATCTAAACCAATCCTCTCCTTGTTTAAAGCCATTACCCCTTGTGCTATCCTTACATCCCTACAACCTGCCATTTTGATAATCAACAAAAGATTACTGTCTCAATGAAGTTTTCTAACTAATGCTATATCCAGCCTATGGTAGTCTTATCATATTTTAGAAAAGTGAAGCCTAATCCATTGTTTTGCCTATCAAATTCTATGCAGCACTTGACAAGCACACAAATGAATTGTGCCGAAACAAGGACTTCTGTCTGCCATGCAGTCATGGAAAAAGCTATGTGGATTGAGAGTATTTGTTCATAACAAGCTTGTGTTAGTATGTCTTCATTTAAGATCTCAGTTAATTAATTTTAGCAGAATTTCTATGGTAAACTAAGTGAATTAATTTGTAAATGCTAGACTCCATTTTTTAAAGAAAGCTGCTGTTTGCCTTTTCTATTCTCCAAAGCTTCTCAAACAGGGCAGGCACTCCTCTGATGCTGCTTTAGCCAGTCCTAAGTATCTTAAGCTGACATTTATCAGGCATGCTCCCCCTCTACTCTGTCCATTTTAAGCTGTAGTTTTAGAATGAGAAATGAATGTCTGAAAACATTTTACCATGTCCATTCTATCTGTAGCTTTTGTCAAGACATGGAGCATGTGCAGCAATAGTGATAGCTGATGGTGTAGAAATAAGTGGGTTTTGCATTTAGTTACTTTTTCTGCCATGTTCTGTGAGTTAAAACATGCATTAAGATGTACTGCTCTAGGATCTAACACTTCCTTCCAAACTCTATGATTCTTAAAAAACAAAGCAACAAACAAAAAAACCCAAAAAACCTCAAACCAAAAAACTAAACAAAACCCCAACCCCCCCAAAAAAACAACAAAAAAACCTCCCACCAAACCAAAAGGAAACAAAAAAGAAGACTAAAGGAGAATGTTGCATTTTGCACTGCAAGGACAATACTGTTTTTCAAGTGCCAGCTGGATTCCTTTTTGAATTAGGAAGTCTTTAATGTAATTGCCTGAAACACCCTAATGTAACTGCAAATTCCTTACTGAGATTGTAAGAAGGTAATTAGAAAGTAGTTTGATTTTATTTATTTAATGTGCTAAATTCACTATTCCCTGTTCCAATAAGATTATGTCCAATTAAAATGCAATTACTTCTAGATTTCCTCGAACAAATGACTGCACAAGGGAGACTTTTTCAGGCTTGAGGAATCCTTTCTTGTCCCATTCACCCTCTTCTATCAGTGTGTGGAATTTTGTTGTTTTTCTGTGGGTTTTGTTTGTTCTTGTTTTGTTCTTGTGGGGTGGCTGGTTGTTACTTTTTTGGGGGGTGGTTTTCTTTTTTTTTATTTTTTTAATTTTTTTTCTTTTTTTTTTTTTTTAAGTTGGAGTTTTATCTGGTTGGGGGTTTGGGATGAAGATACAACTTCAAGTGAGTAACATCAGCTGGTAGATGTTGGAGTTACCAAAGAGATCATTAGGTATTTAGAGGATTTTCTGCAGAAATAAGTAGATGTTTCTTTCCCTCTTGGAATCTCTATCTTCAGCCTCCCTTCTGTTCACCTTCTCAATTTCAGCATCCTTTCACAGTCTTCTAGGCTTTCTTTCTATAAAGTTTCCACCACAGAAAGCTTTTATTCTTGTTCCTGTAAGGTATGACCACAAAACTGAGGTCACCAATAATAAATGAAAAGCTATGGCAACTCAAATTAAATCTGTAAAAGCCAACAGCCAGGTCATGAACATATGTGAACTTTGTGGAAAAAATTGTAGTGCTTCTTCTCTCGCCAGACTGTATCTCTTCTTCTGGAAGTCCTTCGGTTAAAGCACTACAAGTTTGTGGTAGCTCTGTAAAATATGTGGTGACCAAATTTCATTGTTAATTTGGGATATTAGGTTCATCTTGCAAACAATACTTTTACAGACTTTTTTTATTGTATTCCATATTTTCCATTTTCAATGTTCTAAAAATTATAAAGCGATCCTTAGGGTGAAGAATGTGTTCTCCTGAAACAACAGGATTCATATGGAGATTTGGGCTGTCTCGGGGAAAGAAAGGGAAAAAAATCCAGAAAGGAATTACTTGTATATTGGAACAAAGAATGTAATTTTCACAGACTAACTGTAGCCAGCTGACTTTAGCAGGATGATGCTCTACTAGGCTTGAAAACCAGGAGGGAATGTAGCAGCTGTTCCAAAACCAACATTCAAATACATGAAACAACATGTTCACAGAATATGGGCACTGCCTGTCTTTTTCTTCCACATCACTGGCCTTATGTACAGCAAGCATCGGGTTCTCTGGCAATGAAAAATATTTCTGACCTTGTAAGATGTGTCATCAAAGGCCTTAAATAGCCAAACCAGTTTGGCCTTCCTTTGGAAGACACCTAGATAAGGCTGATTTGGAATGCCAAATATTGGAATATATCTAAGTGTAGAACAGTATATAATGTGGATTTTTTTTAACCTACTTCCAAGAAATTATATTAGAAACATAATGACGTAAATTCATCATCTTTCATATTTTTTGTGTGAATACAATTGACAAAGGGAAAGATAGATATCCTGATGAGACCAGTCTTCATTTGCCTATGCACATGAACAGTCAGCTTGTGTTGGATGAGTACGGATGAGCGGAGTGGACATTACTGGCATTTGTAGAATTAAGTTGTGGGAAAGCTTAGAAGATTTGAATTCTCTTTCACATGGTCTTGCAAAACTCTTTGTGAAGCTTTCAGTGTATCTATAACCAGCTCATGAAACACCAGACATACAGCATTTCATCTTGGCATATTTCCGTTTATTAAAGGAAACATCAAAGCAGCATTCATGACCTTTAAATGCTTTCACTTCCTAATAGCATGGGGAGTCCCCCTGGAAAGTTGTAGTTTCATTTAAGTACACACAAAATTGTTTTGTTTCTTTGCTTTTAGAGAAAAGTTTTATTTTGGAGGAAGTAAAATTTCTTGTTGCATGGGAACGGAATGGACTTCTTGGAAAGTTGTGGACCTAAAGGGACAGTTTCACAACTTCTTAAATTTCAAGTTGGAGAAACATATTCTTCTCTTGAGCTCCATTCTCTCCCTTTCCACTACTGATCAATCAAGCTAAACAGGTAGAAACATGTTCTCTAGGGCTCCATTCTCTCCCTTTCCATTACTGATCAATCAAGCTAAAGAGGTACAAATCCCTGGGAGCACTTCAGAGGCCCAAACATCTGTGACAAGTGCAATATGAGATGATGTTTTATTGAGCTTCCCATTGCCATTTGCAGGTCAGGCATGGTTTATTACCAAATACATCTTCCTTTTACAGATGTGTCAGATAGATGAGTTTATTGCCCACAGTGACTCAGTTATCCCATACTTCTCTCTCTCTGAGGAAACACTTTGACTGCTACAGTCCAGAACTGCATTTTTTCTGTCATGATTATAGACCAATGACTCACCTTCCACCCTTATTTGATTTAGACAATAAGATTTCTCTCCTAATTGTCAAGTTTCATTTCAGTTCCTCTGCTTCAGTAAAGATCACATTTATTAATTGTTCTATTCATGATTTGGATGCTGTAGAGCAATACTTGTTCCAAGACAATAATTTCCTTATCTTGAAATATTAGTGCTATATGATTTTAATAATTTACACACATAAAAATAGAGTAAGTGTTTTTATAATAAGGAAAGAAGAAATATTGAGAAACGTATATAACAGTCCCTATATTTTTGGTATATTTGCATGGACATCATTTGAATCTACATCTTTTGAAAAGGATACCACTGTAAACTTGAATCCTTGTGAGCACTGTCTTTTCTTTTTTCTTCTCTTGCAATTTTTGTGATGGAGATGATTACTATAACATCCCATAAAAAGTTTAATAACTGAGCTTCCTATACAACTATAACAATTATTAGGCTATGTCAGGTTAATCTTCTTGAAGTAAGTTAATAAAAAATCCCCCAGTGAAAAGAACTTTTATAGAAAATCAAAGCAGAGAAGTAGCTTTGTCCAATAAATAGAACTAAGAAACACATTTGCTCAAAATATGGAATTTGGATCCATGATGCAAAAAGGACATGTGAAAGTTTAGAGTATGTTTTAATTTATGTATGCTTGAGGTCTGAGACTAAATTATCCAGAAAAGATGTTTCTCAGGTTATCCAGCCCTGATAATACTCCAATAAGAGAATTATTTCATCTAATAACATTTAAAAACTTCTGAAAGATAAAGTGGCTGCCTCTCTTGTTATTAGCTTGTAGCCCAAAAGAACAGTTCATAACCAAAAAGATTATAGTAATAACCACTTTCAAGTACTCTAAGTTAATGAATAACTCAAACATAAATGCGCTATGATGAAAACAATTGAGGTTGCTAAGAGACAAAAATACCATGAAAAGTAAATCACTACTTTTAACATCAGTTTATTCAAGCAATGAAGTCATATGTATTCTTGTATCACTATCTCATATATGCATACCCAAGTCTGAGATTACACCCTGAGAATTTACAATTCATGTGCATATATTCATAATAACAATGTTCTTTCACAAAAGCATTTCACAGCTTGAGAAAAGACCAGGGTTTCAGTAATAGGAATTCATGTTCTCCATAGATCCCCAGTATATATCTCTGATTATGCATCAAAATGACAGACACTTTAACTCCAATGAAAAAGTTAATAGGTCCCTGTGCCTTATGCCTGAGAAGTAATTGTCAGTTATACAACACTATTTTTTCCCAAACACGGAAACATTTGCTTTCAGTCTGTAACACTGCTATGACACAGAACCATGTTTGGAAGGCTGTAAATGAAACTAAGACCTAGTGAAAACCAATTGATGAATTATAAAAAACAAAATCATAATTTTTTGAGTAACATGTACATGTATTAAAAACCATTAACCATCTGGGAGAAGAAAACTGCCACAGTATTTTCTATTCGTTTAACTTTCACATGAATTCCTGGGTGCTAGGCATTGACATGGAAAATTACTGCTACAGTAACTTCAGGCAGAGGCCAGTTCAGATGCTCCTAAATCAAAGGGGCTACTACTGAGCATACCTTGGTGCTCTTCCACAGCCCCTCCTCTTTATGTTTTCTGAGCATCTCACAGTGTTTAATGCACTGTCTCTCACAGGTGTTCTCCTTTAGGAGAAGGGGAAATAGTAGGACATTTAATTTTTCTGGTGCTGCTACAATCAGATATTTGGGTGCCTCACTGCTGCACCGAAAAATGCCCCATCCCTGCCTATATGCTTGATGTCGCCACGAAATGCCTGGGAAAGAAGAGTAATGTCCCAAAGCAGGGAGTGCCCAAAGATGACAGCAGCTAAAGCAGAGGAATGGCTGGGAAGCCAGCTAAGGTCAGCCTGTGGAGAAACATTGAAAACAGGATATATGATAAATGCTATTTCTCTCCAGGGCTGAGATGCCTCATACAGAGTGGCAGATAAGTGCTTCTCTCCACTTGAGACTCTCACCTCTGAATCCTACAGCAGGGATGGCATCTCTTCTTTCTTTCTAAAGCAGAAGGAGGGACAGTTTTTTCTTTTAAAATTGAATCTTTAATCTTATGCTGCTGTTTTTGAGCAGTACCTTAGCACTTGCTCAGAATGTGACATCCTCGCATTTAATTCCCTCTTGCATCCAAGTGAATTCAGGCCTCTTTTTTCCCTGGAAACATCCTAGCTTTAAGTTATTCTTGGGCTATGACATTCTCCACCTCTCTGGGTCTTGTACTTGCTGAGCAACAATTCCCAATGGGAGACAGAGTAAGTTTCAGTTTCTGCCCTGCTCTGTGGGGTGTGAGGAGTGGAACTGCAGCTGCTCCATAGCTCAGAGCCTACAGAATTAAATGGCAGAAAGAGCAGGCCCTATAATTCTATAAACTGCAATTCACCTACACAATCTTTCAGCTTTGGTTTATCACTAATTACAATCCTCCACAAGCTGAATTATACGTCATTATAGGTCATTATATTTTACCAAGCAGCAGAATTTTCCATGAGTGACAGTTTTGAACACCTTTGTGTGGTGTGGTTCTGATCACAGCGTCCCACACAGCCTGGCCATGTGAAGTGCAGGAAAATTGGCTATAACAGAGCCAGGAGATAATTTTAGACTTTGACTCGTGGGCATGGGCTGGGATCTCAGAGCCCCTTTGCAGTAAAGGCAGCCTTTGGAGAGTAATTGAGAACAGCCTTGCTGGGAGCCTCTTCCACTCCCACATGGGCTCCCTCCTTAGGCACAAAGTTAAATGCCTCAAGTAAGGAGGGCGAGTGTTGCCATTTTCATTAAGTTTATTAGAAATGACAAAAAGGCCAAATCATCATGTGCTGATGCCCTAGCAACCTTTTAAAGTAGTGCCCTTGCTGTAGCAGCAGAGAATTTAATCCCATAATATTTCTCCCACTGTTTGATGAGAGAAAGGTTAGGAATAGATGAGAACAAATATCCTGAGATAACAAAATCTTTAGGATTTTGCAATGGATTATTCCTCAAATAGTGAACAGCTACATGGAAAGCCTGAAGTTAAATATTTCAAATCTCCATTTTGATGGTGGAAATTAACCCCTTCATGAAAAGCACAACCCAGGATTCACTTTGGCTCCTCAATGTGTGTCTCAGCCACGGGATTCACCACTCCAGCAGCAACTTATCTGCTTTTTGAGATACAAGGTGTGTTCATGAAGTGTTGAGTGGCTAATGATGGCACTCATGGTTGCAGGTTTGTTAAATTCTCTCAGTAACTCACTCAAGAGTTGGGGTGTTTCAACTACTGTCACTTGAAATATGACAAATGTGACTACTGTAGACAAAGGAGAACACAAGCCACTTTTTAATTGTACAGTTTTGTTTTAGTACAACTGAATGCAAAAATACATGGATCTTTACTGAGGCTTTAGAATGGGGTTTTTGAAACTTTGTGCATAGTAATGCTACAAGGCAACTTGAGCTGACACTGAATATGTTAGTGGAAAACTGGAAGCTATGTGCCCATCCTGACAGTCTCCTCAGACCCAGAACTAATTCAACTTAGCTCAACTGATGAGTAGTTGATTTTCTTATGGAAAGCCCAAATGGGATTTGAGTTCCTCATTCATATTGGTCTCCTAAAAGATCTTGTCATCTGTGGGATACTTAAGCTATGCAGTTTCTGTTAAAGGTGCTACAGATTCTGTTCTAGCATCATGATTTCTGGTTGTTCTTCAGTCAGCTTTTTGAAATAGAGCTGTGGAAATGCAGAGGTTTGTTCAGAATATCTTATGTGAGATGCTGTAACACTTCTTTAGTTTATAGCAGCAATTTTAGTAAATATTCTTGTTTTGAGGAGAGCAAGGCTACAGCAAATATGCAACCAGTATAGGAAAAGCATGCATAAGAAAGAAATACATTCTTTTGTTAAAGAATCTATTGTTAAATCTATTGTTAAAATGGATAAAAAGCATGCAATATTTTTTCTCACATGGAATTAGAAGACATTAAATTAGCGAGTGCACAAGGAAGAACAATTACCATTGTAATATATTCACAATTGCTTTGGCAAAACATTTGCATGACTTCCAGTTTCATCTGACTTTAAAATATTGCAGTTGTCTCATGCTCACAACTGGATTTATACCTTTGGTTGTTTACATTTGAACAAGAAAATCCAGACACGTTTTGAAACTGCTGTAAATGTTCAGTGGTGTCCAGTGACTGGCAGATCCTGTAAAACAGACTTGTGGCTCAGCTCTGAAGAATTGCAGGCAGAAATGAAAATCATTTAACTTGATTTTCCTAACAATCAGGAAAGCATTAATTATTAAATCATGAATAGTCATCTAGTCCTGTTGTCATATTATCCTCTTTCAGGCCTGAAGTATTTTTTTCTCTGTGCAACTACTTCCTTAGGTCTTTGGCAGAATGTTTTAATGAAGTATCCGTGCCAGATGCACAAAGTGGGCATTCCCAGCTCTCTCAGCTCAGCTCACCCTCTCTGGTAGGGTGGGGCTTGCCATACTCTCTGTAGAGCAGGGCAACTTCTTCAAATAAATGGAATACAAATCATGTGCTCTTGGAAGAATGAAACATTTGTGTTTAATCTGAAATTAAGTTTCCCTGAGTTTTAAAATAGTGTTAAAATATTCCTACTTCATTCCAACTTTATTTCAGCTGTTGGGTTTTGTTTTGTTTCTCTCCTCTTCTTTTGGACATGAGCTAAAGAGACATTATACATGTATTCATACAATACATACATATTTGTACATTTTACAGTGCACATACCAACACTGAGGATAAAGACCTCTGTCTCTAATCCTTTCTAAACATTATATCATACTCTGTTTATAGAATCCAGGTCAAGGAAAATAATCCAGAATTTGGATATTACATTTCCAGGATAAATTATTAAAAATGTCTCTGGGTTTGCAGGTGGAATTCCTGAAATACCTGGAAATTAAGACACTCACTCTGGGCCACACAAATAGCCCAAATGGGACTGCATTATTTTTCTGAGGATTGGCATAGCACAGAGTCATTTGTGTTTCCTTTGCTGTAGGAAGACTAATTATAGAAATTTATGCAGGTAAAACCTCAAGTGCACTTTATCAAATTTGTTTTTCTGAGATATGGCTCTGGGTAATCAGCCAAAGCAAACAGCAAACAGAAATTGATTTAGTAATTTACTAACTAATAATGCCCTTCCAATTTTTTATATTATAAACCTTCCTTATTTTATGGTACTCTGCAATGTCATGATTTGGATTGGAGCACATGTTTAGTTAGTTTGGCTCATAAAGTGCACAAAGCAACAGCCTTTCATCTTAGTCTACAAAAAGATGGTTTATTATCTCGGTTTTCAAGCAAACAGAGGCTGCTGATGCATAGAAGCAGCCTCATACATTTCTCTATTCTTGTTAGTTTTATCTTTCACTGTAGAATTTCCATGATCAACAGTTTGATTTATGTATCTCAGTTGCTGTTCTTTTCCTTTACAGGCAAAAACTATGTTTAAAGGCTCTGTTCACTTCATGTGTATTATGGCCTGCACAGTTCTATCTGTGGGATGTGTTTTAAATTGTCAGATGAAAAACATTTAACAAAGTACTAGAAAAACAAATTCAAGCATAATGAAGTCTCTGTCAGCTTGTGAAACTTCTCATTTGGGTAAGGTTTTTATAAGAAGAGAATATCACATTCAGATTTTCAAAAATACCACATGATTAACTGAAATATAAGTGCAGCCTGAAACTTCTCCAAGGCACCATGCAACCAGAAGGATGAGGAGTTGGTCTGCCAGAGACATTCCTACTTAGTCATGGGTAAGTCATAGCACTTTGCTTTTTCTCCATTCTTGGTTATAGACAGTAGATAATCTGGACCTCATAAATGCTTGACATACTTAATAATATTTTTTTGTAATCCTCTCTTCAAAGTGGATATTGAGTAGAACACAGATAGCATCAGATGAATTTTTTACATTAATTTTTGTTTAAAAAAAAATTAATGCTTTTTCAAATTTTATTATTTTTTCCATAGGAATAACTGTAATGTTGCACATGAAAGTTTTACTATGACCTTACCAGAAATATTTTCTCCCCCTAAATGCCAAAGACAAGCCAAAATCAGATTTGTATGGTTTGCATATTTTGCATCTCGGAATTTACATTGTGATCTGCAAGTCTCACCTAATCCTGAAGGATGGTTTGCTTGTGTAAAGTAACATTAAAATTAGTAACCATTTACGAAGAGTAAATTTATGATTTTTTTCCTCAATAAAAGATTTTCAGAACATCAAAAATGCTCACCCACGTTGCAGAACTATAAACATTTGAAATGTAGCAGATCTGCAAAAATGCACAGAGAATGAAAGAGTTTCAAGAAATCTGCTGAAAAGTGTTCTGAGGCACTGAATGCTTCATCAATTGGGAAAATGAGGAAGGATAACGAATAGCTAGTTAAATCAGACTTTTGTATAATCTTGTCATCAGAAAGCCGGATTGTTGCATGATATCAGTGGCAACAAATGTGTTCTTATCACTCAGTGCTTGAATGGATGGAGTTGTGTTGGTACATCACTCACAGGTCTGTGTGCTGAAAAATATTGAGCTGCTGCCTCAGCCAAGTGAGGGAGTTCTCTGATTCTGCTCCTGTAAAGACCCTGTGCAGCCTTTCTTGCCAGGGGCTGATGTGGGGGAGATGGTAAGGAACCATTAAGGTATATACCACTAGAACACAAATGATTCCTTCTTGAATTCCCTCTTTAAAAAGTACTTTTACATCCCATAGTGGATATCCAGCCAGGGAAAAATTGCTATTATCTGTCTTTTGTCACTTCATCCAGCTTCAACTATCTGATTTGTGCAAGCTGCTGAACGTCAACAACAGAAACAAGACAGGAGAGGAAAAGTGCCATGAAAAGGCACTGGAACAGAGCAGTCATAACCACTGTGTGCCTGACTGCTGCTCCTAGGACATCCAAAGGAGAAAGCACAGATACTTTAATGAAGTTTTAATATGCACTATTAGAAGGTTCTTTCTTAGCAAAACAAGCATTTAAAATTCCTTTAATGAAACATAAACAAATGTACAGTGTCCTACTAAGCACCAAGGAATTGGTAGTGCTTAGCTAAGTCTGCAAAGGCACTCATATAAATGAATGGACAAAGCTCAGAGGTTCCCTTCAGTCTCTACACACTCAGAACTGAGAAATCTCTGAAGTATTTTGTGTTTGAAGACCTGTTTTCAGTGCTGCTAAGCATACAGAGGACAGCATTCAAATTGCCTTCTGTGTGACAGGGAAAGGACATTGCTGTACAGAAGTACTTTCTCAACATGCTTGTTGATGAAAAAAAGGCAATGATCTAGAAGTATTTTAGAGGTGGCAATGTTGTATATGTACTTTGAATAGGAGAGTCCTTCTCAAGAAAACCATCTCATCTAGTGAGCAAAGGCTTTATGGATTTTAGAAACTGTAATGAGATCAGATCTCTGCTCTTGAGTTTGAATTTATTTTTAATGACACCTACTGCCATTTTGAAGACTACAAAAGGATAAAAAATGTGTAATTCAGACTAAGGTGATCACCTCTTCTGAAAGGGATATTGCTGTAGATTTTATTGAAGAAGCTATTACACTAAGATTTTGGACAGATATTTACTTTGCAATCAAGTCCTACTGCATATTGTTTTCTGCAAAGTGCTCATTGCTTCATCAGTTCTAGTAGAGACTCCTATACTCTTCTGAAAAAAGCAAGGTGTGTGAGTGAGAAGGATGTGTGCAGACCTTGCCTCATTACTTCAAGAATACAGGATATTTGCAATCTGCAGCTTCCTAGTTTACTGTCTACGAGTCAATTGTCACACTTTACACAAGACAGTTTTCATATTTGCTTCTCTTTCAGAGGATACTGTAATACTTCTCTAGAAAATGTAGCAATCTTTGCTCCTATTATGACTGTTATTATGACCTTTGTGTTATTAATTTTCATATTGGTCTGGTATTATTTAATCTTTATACCTGGTTTTATATTTTTCAAATCCTGTTCACATGCACTTGCACCTTTTGACTACATGGATAACATGGGTTGACATTTTGATAGATCACTATATTTCTATTATTTCTTTCCTATCTTTTATCTTCAGAAATCAGTTTCTTCTGTCTGCAGCATTGTGAGATTCTGAAAATGTGTGCTAGACTCACTCTGGCCACAGCTAAGCCCTCCCCAGCTGCTCACTGACTCTTCACCTCTAACTGGAGAGGAGAGAGAGTAGGAAGAGCAAAAGCAAAAAAACTCATGGTTCAAGAAAATGAGAGTTTAGTAAGTGATGGAAAGATGAGAAGGCAAACAAACGAAACCTGAGTGATGTAGGCATCAAGGTGACCAGTAGTAGAGCAATGACCTATGATTCTCCAAGCAAAGCCCCCTCCCCTCAGGTTTACTGCTGAACATGCTACATAGCATAAGGAATTTCCCTTTGGGCAGCTGCAGTCTGTTGCCCCAGCTGTCTCCCCTTCCATCTTCTTGCCCACCTCCAGCATCCCAGCTGTTGGGCAGAATGGGGAAAAAAAGGGAAGTCTTGATGCTGTGCAAGCACTGCTCAGCAATACCCAAGCCCTGGTGTGCTATCAACAGTGTTTTAATCACAAATTCAAAAGACAGCACCATTCAGGATGATAGGAAAAATCTAAATCCATAATTAACAGCCAAACCCAGTATACTCTGTTAGTAGTGTCCAATTACAGTATGAATATCTGAAAGAAAACAACCAGAACATACACTGTAAGATATTTCAGCACCACCCCCACCATATATGAATGAAAAAAAAAGTAGTGCCTGCAGAGTTACACCTCAAATAAAATTATTTTGTATCCAAAACATTGAATTTAACTGCTGGTTTAGTCCTCTTTCATCAGCTAGATATTAGCTAATTCTTTATTTTAAAGACAGATGATGTGAATCAGGATTGTTCAGTTGTGGAAATCTAGCGAAAATCTAGTCCACACTGAAATTGCTTACTATCTGCTTGGGGATGGACTGAATAGAAATTCAGATTTCTAGATTGCAGACTTGAATCAATTTCAAGTCAACCTCTGTACAGTATCTGAAACAGTATACACAAAAATTTTGGTGACATTTGTGTTCTGAACAGCAAATCTCTTAGGCATGCTCAGCAGTACCCTGCATATATGGACCTCTAAAATTTATTGCCTTCTTTTTTATTACTTGTAAGAGACCAACCCAGGAGTTTTAAAACCATTTCAGCCCTCTCAAAACCCCATCCAATGGTGCTGACTGCTGCTCATTGTGCTGTATATGAACATAATTCAGCTTCAGAAAGGCCAGCTGTATCCTGGGCTGCATCCAAAGCAGTGTGGGCAGCAGGGCCAGGGAGGGGATTCTGCCCCTCTGCTCTGCTGAGACCCCACCTGCAGTGCTGCATCCAGATCTGGGGGCCCAGCACAGGGAGCACATGGACCTGCTGGAGAGAGCCCAGAGGAGGGACACCAGGATGATCAGAGGCATGGAGCACCTCAGATATAAGGAAAGATGGAGAGAGTTGGCATTGTTCAGCTTGGAAACTTCTTATCCATAGAGGTCTTAAACCATTCTATGATTTTTGTAACCATATTAGACTTGGGGTGAACGGTTTGTCATAATCACAAAAATAAATCTGGTAAAGAGTCTATGTGCCTTTAGAAACAACCTTTAGAAAGATAAGATTTTAGAATTCTAATTACACAGTATTATTGTGAAATGCTATAGGATTTTATAAACCATTCACCTTGCAATCTGAAACAGCCTAACTGGAAAAGTTATCTTTTCTCTAAATCAGATGTTTGGTTAGTGCAAATCACACACAGAGTATCAGATGAGCCATGTTTCTGTTGTAAAAAAGCTGGCTACTGAATACACTGATACCTATCTGTTAGAAAATTTTGAAAGAGTAATAGTCTAAGTCTCATGTGTTCCTGCTATTCATTCATAGGTATGAACCCAGAAGAGGAACAAATGAAATATACAATTTTGTTGAGATGAATTTCCTAAGAGTTTCCCCTCTACCTCTGGGGTGAGATGGAGGGAAAGTGGTAGCTCAACTTTTCTGAGCTTTTTTGCTCTGATTCTGTGAGGGGAACAAGAATGAGGAATTGTCTCCCAGCTCTCTGTAGATTAATGACTTCAAAATACCCAGAGCTCTGGATTTGTGGTGGACCTAAATATCCCCACAAGTGTATGCAGAGGTCAGATAGAAGCAAAGATAAAAATTTTGGCTTGTTATTCCTTTTTTCTTTCAGATCTTATTCATATAGGGGATTCCTGCTGCACAGTGATCTGAACATGAAACAAAGCAGAATATGAACCACAGAATCAGATTCAATATTTCACCATTTTAGTTGGATCAATTCTGACAAATATGGATTTAATATGCTTGTAGTCTCATTTCCCAAAGCTAAATTTGTACTATTCTTCAACACTAAGAAGATGAAAGAGATGCTGATGAGTTGATTGGTAAATGAGTTAATTTTGAATTGCTTTGGCCTGATTATTTAGCTTTGTTTTAAGAGCATTTGTTTTTAGTTGGAAAACACACAGAAATTAATTGCTAACCAGAGTAGGTCTCCTGAATTTAGCTGTTCTAATTTTAAGCAAGCAGTTTTATTCAGATATTTTAATGGCTTGCCTAAAGAAGGACTTAAATAAACACATATGGACTGGACTGCACTGCACAAGCAAAGTGCTTGTGTGTAACAGCCTGAATGGCTTTGAAGGGATAATTCAACACAATTTTCAGGCAGGGTCACAACCTCCTTTGGGCATCAACCTGCTCTGCCATGACCTCCTCCATGGGCTGCAGTTCTGTTCTTCATTCTACTTCTCACCTGTATTGAAATGTCAAAATAAAAAAAAATCTCCTGTGTCTTCATTTACCCATAATTCATTCGTCTCTCAAAGTTGCTTCAAAGATTCATTAATTAACTGAGGTTCATGTAAAATTCAAAGTCATTAGCTAAAGCAGTGTGTAAGTGTTGACATGATATGTTAGAAAAAAACATTTTGAGCCCTACAGAAGCTGTTGAGAGAGTTCAGTGGTAGTGCATTTTATCAGATATCAAAATAACAAGTGTAGGGCTGTGGCTAGTTTTATTATTTATACTGAGAATGAGACTGTAAAGTGTAAAAACACGGATATAAAATCAAGCAAATAATTGTACATGATAAAAGTTAAACATAGCTGCACACTAGATTTGACTCTTTTTTAATACAAGAGATCTCTGAGATGCTAATGACCCCAAATTAATTATTTAACACAGATTGTTGAATTATTCAGGTTTAAAAATACAAAGCCATGCACAATAAAACGTGTGTGTCACACAGGAGGTACTGAATCCTCTGGGACAAACTCTGAGACCTTTGTTCAGCCCAGACTCTTCCAGGAAACTTCTAGTGGAAACTTTGTTGAGTGAGTGTCATGTTGGAGCATTCTGTGAGGATTTTGCAGTAACTGAAGATGTTTCAGGTGAAAATCAACATCTTCTGTTTAGGGCTTGATGACTAAGAGAGGAGAAAAAGGTTTTTAAAACTTCTCAGATCTAAGGATTTGGCTGGGCAATGAAAGTTTGGCCAGGCCATTTTTCTAATACCCTAATGGTAATTAAGAATTAAGGGTTTAATATGAGAGCTTTAATATGCATGTGTAAACTGTGATGCAGCACTCAGTCAGTGTGGAAAAAACCACTGGAGCAGACTTGTAAAGAAGCAGTGCATAATAACTGCTTAATACTGTGTGATATCTTCAGAAACAGATTGCATAATAGTGACTTACTGTTAACTAATAATTAATCTAGGACTTAGATTGCCTTATTTAAATTCAATATGTCATGAACTGCTGGATGGGTTCTGTCTCTACTGTACACTAGAAGTAGCACCCAAAAGCCTAGTAAAAACATATTACATCAAAAACTGCAACATGAAACATAAGTAAGGAGCAGTAGGAGAAGAGGAAAGGAACAGTGACTACAGTGGCAGTAGGATTAAGTTTCAAATATGGAGAAAACAAATCAGGGAAAGGTGACTCTCTGAAACACCTTGCTGAAGTATGTATGTACCACAGTGGAATTATGGGATCACAGCAACACAACTAGGTTTTGAATCACAGAATGGTTAAGTTTGGAAAAGACCTTTGAGATCAAGTCCAACCATCAACTCAGCACCACCACCACACTCACCATTAAATGAGGTCCTCTAGTGCCTTAGGCTGGTAGGTTGAGGTTGGCTGTGCAGCATCCCAGCTGTGGCACAAGAGCATTGATGACACCAGCAAGCATTAATATAAGATATTTCTGCACTGCCAGTTCCCTAGAAAGTAGTTCTGAACTAAGTTATTACAGTTTTGGGTTTTTTTTTTTTTTAAATCAGAATGAAAATCAATAGTGTAGGAAAAAAGTAGATTTTGGGACCTATGAGTTGAGGACTATCCAGTTGTTAGAGATATATATTATATTGTTTAGTATTTTTTATATTTCCCTCTTGTATCCTATGCAATGTAGCAATATCTCTATGTTTGGGAATTTAATCTCTGTCCTTGAGCAGCTGCTGCCTGTTCTCACCAGGACAGTACTGGATGTTGCTTAAAATATGATTTTAAACAAAACTGTATAATTGTGTTTATTACAGACAAAGTATATAGATTTTCTGAATCTGTTATGACTGATTATCAAAAGGCCAAGTTTAAGACTTCTCAATTCCATAACTGGAGACTCAGCTCTTCTGATTTAAATCTGACAAAAGAGCATCTCAGTTCCTCTCAGTTGCAAGATATGATTTTGAAGAAGTATTCTTACTTTGAAAGCAACACTTCATAATTGAGTGGAATTTAGTGCTAATTTTAACCTACCTGAAAAAGAAAGAGCTTCTTCTAGAGTCCTGTTGAAAGGGCTTGGAAAGGCCCTTTCATTGCTGCTACAGTGGATAAGAAGAGGATACAGGCATGGAGAACTTCCCAGAACTACTGTGTCTAAACTGGGGGGTCTACTGCTTCCCCCCCCTTATACTTGGAACCAATTCCTATTTTTATTGAAGCCAAAATTAATTTTAACATTAAAGTCTGAGGATTATTTTAAGCATTATTCCCAAGAGGTATGTGAAGTGGATTATTATTTTCTGTCTTTGCAACTCAGAGTACTAGAAGCTTTTTTCACTGAGAACCCTCATGCAAGTAACATGGTCCCAAGAGCTGATAAGTGAAGAAAGAGTGCAGATTCTTTGACTCAAGATTCCAAAGAGCTATTTACAATATACAACACTTAGAGATGAGCAACAGCAGTCTTGTAGTTCTGAAACAGTTCCATGGGAGTTTCATCCAAGAATTTATTAAATAAATCAGTTAAGTCACAACAAATTATTTTCTCCAATGAAAACAAACTTCTGAAGTAAGCTGTTGCCTGAAAAATCCTCTTTAAAATGCTACTGTGGCCTTGGAATCCTTAGCACTTCTTAGAAATACCAGTGTTTCAGAAATGATGCAACTAAGAGAATAGAAACCGAGGATTCATATTTGCAAAGATTTCTTACCTCATCTCACAACTCACATGTTCATTTCCAGTGGAACACCATACACTTTCAGAAAAAGTATTGTAGCTAAAGTAACTTACTAATATTTATCCACTGAAGGTACCTTAGCACAGAAAGTGGCAATTAATGATTATTATGGGATTTGGAGAGCAATTCCAAAAATCTTCAGTCCTGCAAAGATCATGTATTTAGGTCCAAAAAATGTTAAGTAGTGCAGCCACAGAGAACAAGGATGCCCACTGTCCTGGTTACAGATGGGACAGGGATAATTTTGGCAGCAGGCAGCAGGGGCATGGCCAGGATCCAGAGGTTGTGTGATGCCACCTCTCATTCTCCAGGGATGAGATAAGGGCTCCCTTACAGGTCAGTGTAGGAGAAAGGCAGAGGGAGGAGTCAGGTATTCTCTGGGGGTTTTCATATCAATTTTTTGCCTCCCTCTTGTACCCTCTGTCATTAGTACTGCTGCTGTTACTGTTGGTTTTCTTGTCTCCTTGCCATTTCCAGTAAATTGTTCTTGTCTCGGCCCGTGATCTTTGCCTTTTGTGTTCTCCAGTTCTCCTCTCCACCCACCATAAGGAAGGGGTGGGTGGCAGGGAGGGAATGAGCAGTGCACGGCTTGGAGTGGTCTCAGTGGGAGCACTAAATTGGAGAATACCATTCTGGAACCCCAATACCTACAGAGACCTAAAAAATCCTGCAGGATTGCAGGATTTACTAGTTATAAAATGCCATGTTATAGCAACCCATTAGGTCTTCTGAACTTAGTGACTGGATCTATAACCGATGATTCTAAAAGCATTCATCAAACATTCATGACTCTATAGAATATAATATTATAAGCACAGGTAACGTAATTCATGAAATGATAATTTTAAAAGTAATTTTCAACAATTCCCAGTAAGCAAGGCCAAAACAATAACATGGAATTCCACTGGACTAGCTCTTGGTTCTGGGAGAATTTTTGGTATTATTACTAAATATTAATGATACAAAGATGCTTATCTAGCTCTTTCATGAAGCTGGGATTTGCCTAAAGCTTGTACCGATCCTGCTAATATGCAGGATAAACTCTTGATTTTGTTGTAGTCCATTGATGACATGACTTCCATGGATTCCACTGGGATCAGAATTTAATCTCAATAGTTAGTTTTCTGGTGGACTATCCACTGACACCAGTAATTATTTTTTCTTTGCTAGTAACCCAAACAGTTTGTACTAATTGTCAACTGTCTGGAAAGATGAAATTGTTCCAGTGCTTAATTAATGGGGGAAAAAAAATCAAATTTATTTGGCTTCCTGAATCATTTAACTCTGAGAGTGTTTAAAGTACTTCATTCTGGTTTTAGATTTTCCAATGTAATTACTAAAATCAAAATAAAGTAATCATGACAAAATAATCAAGGGGATAGATTTTGAAGTGACAAAGAATGGCTGTTTATAATTTGGGGATTTAATTTCTTTCCAAGACAAAAAACCCTGTCAATTAATAACTGATGATTTTGTGGACACTGCATCTGCTGAATATTGCAGAGAAGCGTCTTGTCTGAAAAATTTTGTCTAATCAGTATATAATTAACATTATGCAGGTTAGCTCATGTATCTTGGAAAAGATTTATTTACGTATTTTTAAATTCTTCAATATTCTTTTTTTTTTTACTTTTCCTTTGAATTGCTTCCTAAAGACACAAATTGCTTTGACAGAATAAAATTAATCCCTTTTTGTATTAATTTATTGTATTAATCAGTACTACAAAATAAAACTAAGGGTGTGACCTATATGGCACAATATGGATGGTTTTGTGGGTACAATGTATTTCAGGTAAGTTTTTGCTTTGTCCTTGTTATACATTTTTTTGTCCTGTAAATGTGATCTACCAGAATGATCCTGTAGAGCCCAGCAGAATATTCTCTTAGCCATACTTTCAAAAATGCCATGAAGAGTTATGAAGAGTTAAAACTACAGTGGTTTATCTCTTTATATCAATGAGGAGGATTTTTCTATGGGGAGATTCATCCACGATGTAGTTTGGAGGACTCAGACAAGATTAAAAATACATCATACAATTCTGGATCCATATAGGTGGCATGGACTACAACAGAATGAGTGCAGGACATTTGCATAGTTTTTACTGCAGTTATACTCCCTTCGGAGTAAAATCTCAGTAACATCTAATTCCATAAAAAACATCTCAGAATCAAGGTGAACTGCACAGAACAAACTGTGCTCCACATAACTCATGTGTGCAGCACATCACTGCTGCAGTTTGCATAAAGTTAAGTAGTTTTTGCAGTCTGTTTTCTTAAGCTCTGAGGAACCAGCAGACTGGTGAGAATCTGAGAACTGTGAAGTCTGGGATTAGGATGTTTTGCAACTGCAAGTTATTTAGCAACTTCAGCTTGGTGAAGAAAACAGAGACCTGCTGACTAAACAATCAAAAAATGTTAAACTTTACCTGGAAGTATTGAGTAAGTAACTCTGGCTCAACTCTCAGTAGGCCTGCTTTATTCAAAATTATTTCATATACTTCAAAAATATATTCAAAATACTATTTTTCCCCCTTAAAATTTTTCTCTAGAATAACTTCTTCAATGTATCATCAGTAATCTTTAAACATTGACCACATCCCTAAGACTTAACTTTCAATCTAGTCTTGCTTTTTACATACATATTTATTCACTCCTCATTAATTCTACTTCTCAGGAATGAACTGAATACCCAGATTCCTTTTATGATATTTGTGCCTATTGATATTTTGCTGAATCTCATAACATGTGATCTGGTCTCAGAGGATAAAAGAAGAACCTTCATATTTACTGAAAACTATATGACCATAGGATTCAATGCTTTCATCTTCACATCTGCTTTCTCTGCTAGCATAATTTACAAATACACCAGCCATGCAGATACTTTACGAGGCCTGAACAAAAGCAAGAACCAGACTTCAATTTACTGCTACTAAATGTAAGAGATCAGTATTTTTGAAATATGTCCTACTACACAACAGTTGTCATATGATAAAGGGAGAAAAAACCCACAACAACCAAATCCTTCTAAAGAGGTAGATTTGCTCCAATTTTTGATAAATATTTTTAATCAGAAGGGAAAACAAATGTTCCTTAGAGCTGTTCTGTCTGTTCCTCTGCCCTAACTTCATCCTCATCTGCCCCATGTCCCACTCTCATCCCACTCCTTTAGCAGACTAACGTTACATTAAAAGGTCTCTACTAAAGCCTAGAATTGTCTTTTTCTTTATTTTGGAGGATTAAGTGGTCATGGCATGAAATGTAGATAATATCTCATCATTGCCATTTGCAGAACAGGAGTCTGGAAACGCATCCCTGTTTAATATTTTTCACAATTTTGTTTCTCATGATTTCATGGGACATTGTCTTGGTTTAGGGCAAATTTGGGAGAAAACCTTTGAAATGGGTTGCATCTATTATTACAACATGGTCTAAGTTTTATGTGTAGACTATTGTAGGGGAGCCTAAAAGGTAACAGTTGAATGCTGAACTGTGGAGCAGAATTTATTTTGCTTAGCTTTTGCACGTTTGCAATATAAGAACATCTACTTCTGGGGTGATTATCTAGGCTTTCCTGAAGATCACTGGGGGAAAACTGGATAGACAATTAGCCAAAGAAGCAGTCTGAATAGCTCTATGCCTGTTTTGTAAACATCTAAAGATAATTGAAAATTATTTCCACCCCATATGGTTTTCTTAAAAGCCCAAGGATGATGTATCTCTGTTGCCAAATACCTTTCCTCTTTTATTCCCAGCCACTATTACTTTTCTTTTTCTGCAGATAATCTGGTAGCAAGTTAGGCAGATGAACATTGCAGTGCATTTTGTAAAGTCCGTCAGAAGGAAAGTTTTCTTTAGAGAAACTGCACGTGGGCATGTTTAATATTTTAACTTTTTCTAGATTGAAACTGGTTCAACTTACATGATGCTGTGTTTAATGAATATATTACTTTCAGGTTTCCATGGACTGTTTTTGTGTTCTTATTTGCTTGTTATGGTGTTAGCTAAATCCTTCCATGCTATCAGAATGGTCTGGATCAAAGAAATTTCATGAACTGTGTAAGCAGTGACCATCATTCCTGAAGTGCCTTGATGTAAAAGGGGCAGGCAAATGTAATGCAACCTGGTGTAGCCAAACTTGGGGCACCTGTGAATTACTGTGAAGAGTATTGACAACAGCACAAAGTATTTTTTGACGCTGTGGTGGCATAGCCAAACACAATGAATAAGCATCTTGCAACGCATGTTAGCAATTTAACCTCCTTTACTGTAGTTTATGAAACTGAAATTGATCTGGTGTCAGTGTGTGAACTGCAATATGGAGCAGAGAAGATTTTCATGTTATTAATACCCAACTCTCCCATCTGGTGGCAGGACATAGAGTGATTGCACATTCAGGTCTGAAGTCACAACAGGTAGAACTATTGTCAAAACATCCTGAAAGATGCCACCATAGCTCAAACTGTAGAATAGAGGACATATACATGGAGGATATATTTATAAAAGACTTTATCTTACCAAGAATGTGGGGTAGAGCGTGTAAAATTGTTTGTAACAAACTCACTATGTAGCAGACTGAGTTGTCATACGTTTTCTGTATCAGCCTTGATTTCTTTCTCAAGATACATCTATACTTGTGTTATATATGATACGTAATTTAGTTCATAGAATTCAACAATTAATGTATATAAGCAACTTCATCCCAGAAATCTGTTTATGTGTTTTTCCTAAAGTTACAACAAGCAAATAATTATCCCCATTTCATCGTATTATTTCTTCTTAATGAATGCATGAATGCTTGGTGGAACTTAAAAAAAAAACCAACAAAAAAACCCAAAAAAACCCCTCGAAAATAGTAGCAATAAGTAAAAGATAGCTAATATCTTTTCTTGAACAATCTTGGTCATATATAATTGTTGATGTGTGATTATAGGCAGGACTTTTCTCTTAAAAGAGTTATTCAAACAAACCCTTACTAATCTAAAAATATATGAATGACATATGGTGGTGGGCATGAATGAAGAGAAACCAGAGAATGACTCAGGGGTGAAGGCTGTCATGCACCACATAATAGAGAAAAGCCTGTAGTCCTCAGGTGGAGCTGTCTGAGATGTCACTTGCAACCCTTTATGCAACACAATGTTATTTTCCAATTTACTTTTTCCTGATTTCCAAACAAAACAACTCAGGCCAGCAGCAAGAACACAGAGAAGTCAGGGTGGCAGAAATACAGTTTACCACAGGCCTGACTGCAGGAGCCAGTAGAGAAATCTCTGTGATTGCTGTCAGAGGTACAGCATCAAAAAACAAATAAAAGGACAAGTCTGAGTTCAAAGCTCAGTGTTGACGCCAATCATTACTGCATCGTGCTTTCTCTGTAAGACTGACGGTCTCAGGCCTTAGAATTACAAGGGGAAAAAAAATCAGTGTCTTATGCTTTAAAAAGTGAGAACCCTTCAAGATATTAATGCTGAGAAGCATTAAAGCTCTCTGCTACTGAAGTCGCTGAATAAGATGGTGCAGCACATACATGTAGCAAAATAAATACAAAACAGAACATAAATCCAGACAGGATTATTTTATTACTTAGCTTTGTTAACAAGAAACTTAGGGTAGAAACTGATTTATTATAAATGAATAGGATACACATATGTAACTCAGAGAAAATATAAGTAAGATATCATTTATGCATAACCTAGAAAAGATACTTTTGACAGATAAACTGTTGTGATTAATTATTTTAAATACAGCAGGAGGAAATCAGTGGCATATCAATAATTATAAATTCCACCTTGAAGGCAGAATGGTGGCACTAATATTCATCTGTCAGGATCTCTAAATGATGAATCTTTTGGTCTCTTTTCAACATATTTTTCACACTTTTTGTGGTTTTGTATGTTTCTCAAAGGAGGTAGAAAATTCCTAGTGTTATGCTGGGCAGATAACTGATAAATTTATACAAGTATTATCAATAAGCATAACTAATTAGAGAACTAAAGAAACTACTGATGTCATCTCTTAATATGACACAGTAACAAACCTTAATGTTGACAGTGCTAACTCGAGATTTCTAGTATACACCAGAGAAAAAAACCAAACCAAAATATATTATCTTCTCATTAGTAGAAGTGTCACACCTTCAACTTGCAAAAAACCTAAATTAATATAAAAAGCGAATAGAATTTTTTTCAAATTATTAACCACACCATTGCCATAGCTGTATTTGATCATGTCAAGCTAAACAACTTTTTATTCATACACACTTTGCAGGCAAAAGTTAAATACCAGGAATAGTTGTTTGAATGTTTAAGAACTTATTTTTGCTAGAGCTGTGATGTATTTATTGCTCTTTATGATACTTGTTTACTCTTTAGACATTTGCAAGTCTAAATATCAAATCTCCAAGGTAAGAACCATGTGATTCTGCAAAGTATGTACACAGAAAACTTCAGTGTATCACATTCTTTGCTGCTGTGACAAATTTAGGTGACAAGTGGAGATGCTTTGAACCACTCAGGCAGGACACAGAACTTAATACAGGGCCTTGCATGAACATGGAATAGATGTTGAAAAGCTCTTAGGTTAGTCATTAAAATGACAAATTGAAAATATTTTATTTCTTTCTGTAATGAAAGAAGGCAATCTTGATCTCACTTATGCTGTAAGTCTATCGATTTCTGTCAAATATTCTTGCACTTCATGAAATACATGATCTCTGGTCCAATATATCTTTCCATATACACCTTGATTGGAAGGTTAAAATTTTTTCCACTTCCTTGGAAACTAGAAAGACATTTTCTAGTTAATTTTATCTAGTTTTGACTTCAAATATCCTCCTACTCACTTAAAATAGAGAAGGAGTATGTTACTATCTGTAATGGGAATAGGGGCTTGATGACAGTAGAATTCTTTATTGTTGAGCAATATGCCTCAGACTACTGGGTTGGAAACACAGTATTTATTCAAAACCCACAAAATTATGTACAATGAAACTGCAATGGGTTTAATGACAGTATTTCAATTGGACTGACTTTCACAGTGTAGATATAGTACAAGTGGGTGTTAGTACATTTAAAAATTTTTAAATTATTTGACAATAATTAATTATACCATGTAAATCAAGGCAAATGTAACCCAACAGATCTTGTGTGAAGGCACATAGAGAAGAACTGTATGTTTCTGAAAAAGATAAAGGCTAAGTGGGATCTTGTAAGGGAGGAGGCAGTATGTATGTACACATTTTTAAGTGATGGGAGTAGGATCATCCCCAGCAGTCCAACAATAATGATGCTCCCAGAAACTCAAGTCCTGAGTATAAATGTCCAGGTAGGAACACATCCTTAAATTAATTCTTTCTCCTTGAAGACCCTACTTCTCTCCTCACTCTCTTGCAGCACAAAAATCCTTTAGTATCTCTGGCCCAAGAACATCCAAGAATGTTCTTAGCCATGATATTATGAACAGCTTTTGAATGTGTTTCTCTGATCCAGTCCTACTGTTCTCATCTGGCTCACTAGCCATCTATGCCTAACTCCTCATCAAGCTCTCCCTTGCAAAAAAAAAAGTTCATCTGTAATTTCTGACTGAGTGATTAAAATGTGCACTTCAGTTTCATACATGCATCCAGGCAGCATTCCATGTGAACAAAAGGGATACAGCTATGAGAGCCAAGTCACAGAATTATAGAACAGTTTGGATTGGAAGGGACCTTAAAGATCACGTTGTTCCAACGCCCCTGCATGGGCAGGGACACCTTGCCCTAGACCAGGTTGCTCGACGTCTGATCCCATCTGGCTCTGAATACTTCCAGGGATAGGGCACCCACAACTTCTCTGGACACCTATTCCAGTGCCTCACCATCCTCGTAGTGAACAACTTCTTTCTAATATCTAATCTGATGGGAAACAGCAGGCTGGATCATGGCTGGAAGAGACTATACAAAGGAAGAATTTTAGAAATAAATAGGGAAGGGTTTCTGGTTGTCACAACATGATTCTGCCCTCATTCATATTTAAACAAAGGCAGAATGTAGCTGGGATTAGAATCAGTAGTTGACAATGGTTATTCTATTTATCTTATGCAGACAACTAGTAAAAGTAAGTAATAATGGTTTCATTTTCAGGTTTTCTAAAAACAAGTCCCGAGTTCTGCACTATAGAGCAGAAAAGAATTCCTTCAGGCAGGTTACACATCCTTCACACCTCCAAGCTATATAGCATTCTTTTGCTCTTTCCAAGTGATACTCACACCCACAGCAGTGACACTGCCTAGCCATTGCACAGTTAAACTGACTTGCACCTTTCCTGGTTTATTCAACTGTGGTTTTGATAGTATTCCCATTGCAGAACAGAAAGCCAGGAAACTGACTGTGGCATGTGCTGGAGTACCCTTGTTAGTGCGTTCCAACCAGTTTACACCACAAGACTTTGGTTAAATGTGCAATTAAACACCACTGTATGAATCCTTTAAAATTTCCTTGGAAGTACAGGTTGATGTTGCCACTTTCTCTTGTTCCTGAACATGTTTAGATTAGTCTACATGTTGGCAATACTATTGCACCTATATATATTCCACTAGGTAGAGATAACCTTTTTGTAAGTTATGCAGTGAGGCTGAATCATGGTATTGTGCTGTTCTGCACGGCATCTTTTGCAGCTTTCATTGCCATGGCACCCAAGTGACTTCTAGTAGTGCATTAAGTAATGTGCCTGTCACTCATCAGGCAAGCTCACTCCATCTCTCATCCTTTCCCTTGTACAGGGAACAAGAGCTTTCAGCTTTTGTTTTTCATCTTTGTGTGTGAAATATCTCAGCCACTAGACTTGATTGAGTGAATGATGATGGAGTAGTTTGTAACTTGCTGTCTGTAATAAAACCAATTAAACCAACCCTAAACTACACTTACATTTCACATTAATGCACCAGTTCTTTTTATCTGAGAAGACAGATGTATTTTCTGATTATGTACTAAAAAAGGTGCACAGGGGAGATCTTAAGCATGTAAATGCTGCATATTTTTTTTTTGGTCAAGGTTATGCATTTTTTACTTCTAAAGGATGAAAGGTTAATTTGTGTACAAGCCAGATAAAATCCCACTGGTGGTTTAATTTTGGCTGGATGCCAGGTGCCCACCAAAGTTGTTCTATCCCTCCCTTCCTCAACAGGACACAGAAGGGACAATATAAGGAAAGGCTCATGGGTCAAGACAAGAACAGAGGAATATCCCTCACCAACTACTGTCACAGGCAAAACAGTCCCAGCTTGGGAAAAATAAATGCAACTTTTTACCAATCAAATCAAAGTAGGACAATGAGAAATAAAATCTGAAGCCTAAAACAACTTTCCCCCAGAGGCACAGGGGGACAGGTAATGGACGTAGCAGTCAGTCCATCAAGTTGTACTGGTCCTTCCTTCTCAAGGGGAGGACTCCTTACCCTCCCTTGCTCCACTTCCAGAGGTCTTTCAGGAAGAGGCTGCTCCAGCATAAGTCCCCAGATGGTTGTAAGTCCTGCCAGCAAAGCTGCTCCAGCATGGGCTCTTCTCTCCAGGGGCCTACATATTCTGTCAACCTGCTCCAGCACAGGCTTCCCATGGGGTCACAGCCTCCTTTGGGCATTCCCCTGTTCCACCATGGAGCTCCCCACAGGCTGCAGGTGGATCTCTGCTCAAGCTTTGACCTCCATGGTCTGCAGGGGCACAGCTGCCTCCCCATGGGCTGCACCAGGGGCTGCAGGGGAATCTCAGCTCCAGCACCTGGGACATCTCCTGCCCCTTCTGCACTGACCTTGGGTCTGCAGGGCTGCTCCTCTCATGTGTTCTCACTCCTCTCTCTAGCTGCAAATGTTCTTGTGCAGAAATTTCCCCCCATTCCTAAATCTGTTATCACAGAGGTGCTCCCACCGTTGCTGATGGCTCAGCCTTGGCCAGCAGTGAGTGTGTCTTGGAGCTGGCTGGTACTGACAGCATCTGACATGGGAGAAGCTTCTGGCAGCTTCTCACAGAACTCACCCCTGTAGGACCCCTGTTACCAAACCCATGCCACACAAACCCCACAAAGACTCAGAAAAAACAGCTTGTTTTTCTAGTTCAGTATTCACTCTGATCTTACGTATAGATATAGATATATAGATATATACACACATTTATGGGAAATACTAGAGTGAAGATCTGATAACTTTCTCCAGAACAGCAATTTCATTGTAATTCAATTTGCAATTTAAATGTCTAATAAATGACTGCATAAATATCAATAATGGCTAATTCATTAAAAAATGGCCTATGTTCGTCTTTGCAACAGAAATACCAAGTCATTAGGAAAGCCAGAATAATATATAAATTTCATTTTGGCATAGGAAAAACTTGCACAAAGCATAATGAATAGTCAAAGTTATACTCTCTGCTAGGAATCTCTTTTCTTCTCTCTCTCAGAAGGAAAGGACCACACCTTGCTTCCTCATTCCAGCATTTTAGCATCCAAAGTAATTATCTTTAACCTCACTAACTTTCCAGATAGTTACAGAATGGATTATCATCCCTAGCCTAAAAAAAGAAAAAAATGCAAGTCCACTCCCACATGCTGAACCATTCCAACATAAATGCAATGAAAGGGCACCCCACCTTTAGCCAGCATTCCCATCATCTTGTGACTCTTGGAAAACCCAGAGATTTCAGAACATCTGTGCTTTTCTGACCTCTAGTAGAAGTATGGCCCACTCCCATAGCATGGTATGTTTTCACCCTGCAACCAGGCAATGGAGTCAAGACAATTGTTACAGTATGTTGAAAGATGTCTTTTTAAAATATAAATCAGCTTGAAAAGATTCAGAATTTCAGCTCAGCATAATTTTTTCCCTCCAAGGCAACTGAACATTTTTGTTTCTATAATTTATCTGCCCAGTGTTTCTGGAAAATCACACAGCTACGTCATCACAGTATCATCAATAATACCTATTGAGTGTGGCTTCAGGATTTGTGAAAGGTTTGGGATTGGTGAGAAAGTAAGAGTGCCTCAGGGAATACCAGAACTTATGAGGCTTGAAATAAGAATGAAGACCAAGGAAAGTTTGGCATCTAGGAAGGGTAGCAACTGAGAAAATGAGAAATGTCACCTGGAAGCTGAGAGAGATGCACAGGTATCACATGGAAGATGGGAAATAATCTAGGGGCATTCAATTGGTAAACACAAGATTGAAGGAAGCAGCAGAATGAAATAGAGAAAGTGGCAGTGCAGGCTCTGAAATCAAAGGATCTGATAGCCCATCAACAAAGTAGGATTTAAGTAAGAAGAAAATATACCAGAGGGGAGGAAAAAAAAAAAGAACCGAGGGAAGGGAAGGGGAAAAAAATGGTACCTGGAAGAAAAGATTTCAAACAAATCTAATATCAAATAGACTACTTGAAATAAAAAGTAACTACAAACATTTGGGGAATATACAAAAAACAGTGAAGCACTGTTTCTTCATAACAGAGTAGAACAAATGAAATTAAATGGTTATGCACAAGACCAGTGGAACACATCAAAATTTCATCACAAAGAATTCCAGAAAACAATTTTCTTTCAATAAAAATGTGAGATATTATCAACAACATATTTCTCAATTGCAAAGCCTGCACATAACTTTGCATTGTCTGTTTTTATAGTAATAAGAAAGAAGAATCAGCATGAGAACTATAAAATACACATAGTATCATTGGTACCAAACTTCCTATTTAAAATAAAATATCCTTTAGCAGAAAAAAAAATGGTTTGCAAAGAGAGGAAGATTTCTAAAACCCGTTAGAGTGTAATTTTGAGAGCCAAGCTAGGAGGACAAAAGAAATTTCAGAAATTTGACTGCAGGTATTTCTGCACCTCCTCTAAAGACCACATAAATGAGCTGTAGGGCTCCTTACACACCTCTTCCTCTGGCAGTTTCAGTAGGTGAGACGAGCCCCAGTGGTCCAGGCAGGCACTGAAACCATGGCTAGGGCTGCTGGAGAGCAGGGCAGGGTCAGCCTGCTTTGCAAACGACTCTACTAGGACTTGCCAGTTATTTTCTCAGCACATCACTAAATCAGGGGAAGGTGTGCATGCCTAGAGAACACGGGGCTGTGTGCTATTCCAACACAAACACTGGCAAGAATTCAATATGTGAACATGGCCAGGAATGAGGGAGTGATTTTGTTAGGATGCATAATACATTAACAATATTTAATTCTAAATATTCCCTTATGAAATAGCAAGTACTATGTTTAATGGGAAAGATACCTAAAGGTCAGATACTAATTCTTCAGTGTAATACATTTTCCCTAGAAAAGTCTGTAATTATTTATTTGCAAACTATCATCAAACAAAGTGCTACCGGTGAAGCAGAATTGACAAATACAAGTGGACTGAGTTTTGCTTAAGTGTTATTACTGCAAAAATATTGTGTTGCTTTGTTTGGGTTTCTTTTACTGTGATATTTAATATTTTGCATTTGCTTTTAAATGAAATTATTAGAGGTGATTACAAACTGGCTCTTCTCTGGAACAGGTGAACAGCGTTTGTAAGAGGATGTTTCAGAGATGAAAGAGAGAGGCAAAGAGCCTGAAAAGGAATTAGAATTTCCAAGGAAATTTTCCGGTGTATGGGGAAGACTTAAAGTTACAGATTTTCTGTGTGTACTGAATTAGCATTCATCTTCACTGATGCTCTTCCTCGGCCACTTACACGAGGACACAAGTGCGGCGCAGGCTATATTACGAAGCCGCAGCAAATCCAAGGAAGAGTTGTGTTCCCCAGCCGCGGGGAGCCCCCGCC
>VXBI01013126.1:1009133-1030590 GCA_013397375.1 Toxostoma redivivum
GCGGGCGGGGGTCGCGGCGGGGCCAGGAGCGCTGGTGGCACCGCCCGGGGACCTGTCACCTTCCCTCGGCCTCTCCGGGGAGGAGCGGGGTAGCTGTGCTGCGAAAGGGGCAGGAGCAGCTGCCGTGCCCGGGCTGGCAGGTCTCCTCTGAGCAGACCGTGGTGCCTTCTCGCTGGCAGGGAGGCGAAGGGTGCCTGGGGCTCAGCTGTGGAGAGCAGGGCAAGAGACGTCGAGTGTACATAAAAGTGATGGTGTCTAATGGGTTTAATGTAATTACAGAAATTCTAACTCCTGTGATCGGTTGCTCCCATCGAGAGAGCGCACATTGCAGGTGTGTGCATAAAACCATCCTCCTTTCACTATTGCAAAATAATTGCTAAAAACCCCATCCTCCTATCATTATTTTTGTCAAAGCCATGTAGCCTCGTGTAATTTCATTACGTGAGTTTTGGCAGGTAGTTATCATTTAAAGCAGAGTGCGAGAACACATGCAATAAAAGCGGAATTACGTAAACATAAATTACAAACGTTCCAGGAATCACAACTTAATGTCCACGTCTATTGGCGTTCGGTGTTTACAGTGTCCCTTTGGTTATGTGCTGTCAGCATGACTACTGTAATTACCACTTGTTAATGCTCCTGAGGAGAAGCTATCCAACAGAGGGAGAAAATGGGTATTAAGCAAAGCAAGATGAGTCCTAAAACCTCAGATGATTGCCAGAGGATGTGTACTTTCTTTTGTACAAATTATATTTTATTGCTTAACTGGTAAATTTCAGTTATCAGTCTCTCCTAATATTTGCTGTTTTATCTGTGAGCCGCCTACCTGCCGTTTGACAGCTACCTGGATATAGGGAAGGAATAACAACAGTGGAACTGGGAACACTTAGAGTGTTTGAATATTTATCAACTCAGCTAAGAACAGCCAGAATTTTCAAAATTTACTGCTGTATTGCTATTCTTGAGTGTCTTTGTGGATCACTAATTCAGTATGCTCATGTAGCTGTAACAGCATATATTACTGCACACTGGACTTAAACTCTGTCTCAAAATGTATGAATGCATCTATCTAATGAATTCTTTAAAAAAAAAAAGCCTTATGATGTTTAGTTCAGGTTGGTTCTCACTAGTGGACTAAAGCTTTGAACTAATATGGCAATTCTGAAGTTCTTTTGCCATCTACTCATTCAGAATGGTTGTGCAGCTGTGAGAGGATAAATCTTGCATAAGTGTTTCAAATCATCTCTTCAAACAAAATCTGCAAGTCTGTGGGGTGCTGATAATTTCCCTTTAAGAGTGAAGTGAAAAAAGTGCCTGTGCTAGCAGCTCTTGGTCCAGCACATTCCCAATGTGGAGATTGCCTCTCATCACCTCACCTAAGGAAAGTCTGCATCCTAATCAAGTTGTTTTGTAGAACAAGGGTAGCACTAACCTAGGAACTTATCAAGGGCTCATTTTTGACAAGCACGTGAGGCATAGAGAAGTTCTTTGGGGTTTCTCTGGATGTGGAAAAGAATCACTTCACAGAGATCCGTAGGCAATGCCTACATATGGCCACTGCCAGGACTTCCTTGGCTGGCAGGAATGGATGCCAGTGAGTGAATAGTCTCCTCCAGGGTGTGGTGATTGCCAAGCACAGCTTTTGAACTTTTCTGCCTAGCTTCCAGCTACATCACATTTCAGGTACATTTTGCAGATACGCCTTTTCAGCCAAAGGTCGTTAGTTTTGCTAGAGGCCTTCATATGGCCAAGAATTTAATAAATAATAAGGTGGGCCATGTGTAGCTTATGATCTTTATCATCTACATGCAGTAAGAATACTTTTCACTATGTTTGTTTTTTTAAATCCTCAAATTACTGGTATTTCTGATGTTATTATGGTAGTTAATGGAGAACACTAATGCTGAGTACAGCTGAGTTTTAACTCCTTTTAAACATTACTGAGAGGGTACACGGTTACTCGTATAAAAGGGCATGTGACTATTACTTGTAAAGTAATAGCTTGATAATAAGGAATAGTTTTTCTCAAGTGGTGATTTAGTGCTAATGCTGATGTTAATGTGTATGTTGTTTGTAGAACATGCTTTTCATGTGTTTTGGGGCTGCCGTTAAGTGCTGTAATTTCTGGATGATAATAAAAACTCAAACCATTTAGAGAGATCTATTTCCTGTATTTTAGCTCCTCTTTCTGGAGAACAGGTAGCTGCTGTCTTTATTGCAAAAAAGATTTCAAGAAGGTACGTTGAGCTCATCAGCTGTGCCAAGTAAGGTTGCACAATCTTTTAGCAGTGGATGTAAGGCTTTTACCCTTATATGTGGTAGGATGCAAAACAAAATTCAAATGGAATTTTGTGCTGAAAAATCCTGCTTTTCTTTTGAATTCAGAACCTTAATCAGAAAACTCAAAAATTGGGCAATCTGTAGAATTTATAGATAAAATATTTCCCAAAGATGAGGCTACTTTTCAAGACTTAAGACTTTTAAGATATATTGGAAATTATATGCAAGTAAGCATTTTCTTTCTAGTAGTGCTGTTCCATCTAGTCATTGAGTCTTGCCCCTTATGTATCAAGAAATACATTGTAATATACATGTCAGAAGATTGACTCCTGGAATGCAAAAATGTGTATATGTTGGGATTTGTCCCTGCTGTGCAAGTATCTTGTTGGCACAGAACCCAGTTTTGAGGTTTAAAACAAAAAACAAAAAAGTGCATTTTAACGTCTGACCCCAAATCTGAGTGCTGATGTGCAGTAGGATTTGGAAGTGATAGCACTTGTATGTAAATTTCCCTGCTGGAAAAATGTTAGTGAAGGACAGATTGTCAGTGTACTAAGCCAGTGAGAAGACACTAATTCAGCCAGACATCTGGTTATACTGCTTATTTATACTTTGCAATATTTTGCATTGTGAACAATAAATGTTTTCTTATAGACGTGAGGACGGATAATTGTGTATTAAAATGTCAGTTGTAAAGTAAATGAGGCACGCAAATTATCAGATGAAAACAGGAGGGGGAAAGGGTTCTGATGTGCATAACTGCCTTGAGACATTGACTATTCCTCAACTTCTGCTGTTTTCCAGCTAAGTGTTTCTCGAAATTACCAAACCTAGTACATACTTAAAAACCTATCCTTTGTTAAATAACATGTTTAATGATTTCTTTCCTGCCTGCAATATAATGGTTTCTGCCACTGACATAATGTAATTTTTATCTCTAGTCTCAACTGTCTTGCTTGAAATGACCTGTAAAATTATTTTCCAGACTCTTCATTAGACATAATCTCTTCAGGGAGTACTGTACAATGTGGCAGCTGTGTTTCAGATTGTCAGCCTCTCTGATGAGATGCTTTGTCTTCTGAAAATATGTTGCAATAGTCTTGTTGAGATCAAAAAAGGTAGAAGAGTTGGTATGGAGGGGGATAACTTCTTTTTATAGCCTCATGTATGGAAAAAATACACAAATAATCATGTGATTTAGGTTTGATGGATCTACTTCATACTGGGAACTGGAAAAAAAATCATGTCTGGATCTCTCATATTCTGGGTGACTAAATGTAGTCCCTGAGGTCTTGAGTAAAAGGACAACATTGTTATCAAGCCCCAGAAAAGCCAGCTTTCAGTTCACCCTGTGTATCCTGCAAGTAGGTAGAAGAGAATGCTTCACTTTCAACATCACACATATCTTTATTTATTTCATATTAGGTAGGCTTTTTCCCCCACATGTGTTCATTTTTGATGAAGGCTTGTTGGATTTAGTTGTTAGGCACTTCGGTGTTCACTGTGTACACTCACCAATTTAACTGTGAACTTCTTTGGTCAGCTACAATACCCAAACAGTTTCCTATGCTAATACTTCATAATCATTTTGCTTGAGCCATTGCAATATATCTGCAAGTTTATTTATACCTTAAGTCTCATGTAGTCACCAAACAAATGAAAGTCATCTCCCTGGGGGATATAATTTTATAAAACTGGAAGATTTCCATGAAAATATAAGTAATTTGTTACATTTTCATGAGGAAGGTGGAGTAGTGATTCAGAAATGTGTGGGATGTATATGGCATACTTTTCAATGTAAATGTTAATAACCAGCATGCAGTTTGTCAAACACATTCCCAGCAGCATTTGCCACCACGGAAGCTGAAGGTTATAATAACTGACTGCTTGAAGAATTCCTGGCAATACTGGTGTCCCCAAATAAAGGGATATGGTTTGGCATGGTGGGTCTGTGTCATCAGGCTGTGTTAGACTTTCCAGCTCTGCAAATATGATCAAAAGAAAAGTTTGGCAGTTAAATTCTTTGTAACTTGGTTTCATACCTCAGGCTGTGCAAGGCAATGCCTTAGCAGAAGGTTTTAAGCTTGAAGTGCATACAATGAGTCTTATATCCAGGTTTGTGCACTTAGCTGTGAGTGTGGCCACTTGCACACAGAGTCTACTCAACAGGAGGATTAAAGGATTTGCGTTGATAAGCAGTATTTAAATATAAGTTTTGATAATTAAACATGGACAGAAAGCTTAATGGTAATTAAATCACAGGCAGGGTTCTCTGGAATGGACTAACATTTTTGTCTAGAAGTAGAATGGTTGTTATTTGTTTAGCACTGACATACGCAATCAAGTGTACTGTTTTTAGTGAAATAAAATGTATGGAATACAATGTGAAGGTGACTGACTAAGATCTGGGCTTATTTTCTATATCCATTTCTGTACAACTACACTTTTTCCTACCAATAGTGCATTTGTCAGCACAGCTCTACTGTAACCTCCAGTCTGATATGTTTGAATAAATTTTTGTCAATACTGGAAAAAAAAAAAGACAAGCTATGGCATTAAGAGTAAAATGAGAGATTTCCTACAAGAACCCTGAGTAAGTGAAATAATGGCATATCAAGTATTGCCATTTTTAGGTGGCTGTGTGGGAAGTGGATAACTTGTTTTCTGGAAGAGTTGCATGTAGTTCCCTTTTGTTAAAAAAAATAAAAAATTACTCATACGAATAAAGTATCAGTATTGTGGTTGTGAACTTAGATGATGCCAGCTCAGAAGAGCATGACTGGAGTTCATTTTGGTCTTAGAACTTAATTAAATCCTGGATTTGATGTCAGTATTTACCTTAATGAAGGGAACAAAGAAGTGAGGGTATTTAAAAAATATTTAGCATCTATGAGACCTTTCATGCAGGTAGAAAGAAGGATCATAAACCAAAGGATCATGGTTGATCTGTAGAAAACAGAATACAGACCACAAGTCCTGGTGCTGCTGCAGCACTAACTGTTTTGAGGAATATTCACACTGGAGAATTTTAATAAAGCTTTGTGTTTTGTGCTGTGTGACAAAATAATAGAAGGGTTTGGGTTGGGGGAGACCTTAAAGATCTCTAATCCCAGCACCCCTGCCATGGGCAGGGATGCCACCCATTAGATCAGCTTGGTCAGAGCTCCATCCAACCTGGCCTTGGACACTTCCAGGCATGGGGCACCGTGAGACCTGCACGTGTCACATCAGCCTAAGTAGCAAATAGATGAGTGCCCATAGATTGAAGGGGTGGATTCAGAACTGATTGCTTCAACCTCTCTTCACATTCAACATCCATCCATGCAAACATCCAGAAACTGAGGGATCTCATGAAGGATTTGAAAGTGGAAACCACCCCAGACTGACTTAATGACCTTTTTGGACAATGGGGACTGACGGGGTGGGCCGCATCTTTGGTTAAGGGACTCTTACGGATTTTGATTGTAATTGTCATTGTATTAGTTATGTTTGCCTGCCTTGTCCAATGTTTTAAGAAAGTTGCTGAGAGCGCCTTTTTTGTAAATACGGAGAGAGGAGTTGTGGAGGGAGCAGAAACCATTTCTAAAGCAGAGATCCTCTCTGTGTCCCTGGAAAGGGCCCCATGGAAGACGATACCTTAAGATAAAAATTGCTTGGAGTGACTAATACCAAGAAGCATTTTACCCCCCTTGTAGACCCCTGTGTTATCTTTCTGTAATATTAGTGGTTCATTTTCCTTTTAGATAATTGGTTTCTTTTTCCCCTAAAGTCCTTTGTAGATTGGTTAGTTACAGAATTCCCTTGGTAATTGGTGCAAAATGTAAAACCCTTAAATCCTATAAAAGACCCATTAGAAATCCCACCCAGTGGATTTGCTGGACAGGACCTCCTTCGGAGAAGAAATAAACTCTATGGAACCACCCTGTCCTCAAGTCTTGATCTCTTACTCTGCTGGCTCGTAAGGCACATTGTGAGCCTGAATCCTATCCGGGCAAGGCTTGACAACGTGCCTTCTTGCTGAGAGCTGCCTGGGCAGTTTCGGGGTCTCACTGAGGCTCCCCTCACTGGCAACAGCTGATCTGCTGCCTTCTGTCATCTTCTGTCAGCACTGGAGTTAGTTCAGAGGAACACTTGGCTGTGCCGATTTTCCTTCTGGCCCAGCCTGAGTTTTTCCTATTGTGCACATTGACTGACTTCAGGACTGATGACTGACTGCTTAGCAGCTTTTCAAGGGGAAGATTCTCTTATCTTTGAGGGGTGATTTATGTTTTCTTTTCCTTCTGTAAGATGTTTGCCTGCCATCAACATGTTTCAGCTGTTCTAGTCATGTTTTCTCCCCCTTATTTGGAACAGGTAGCAAAGGCCAGACTGATAAACTTTGTTAGTCTTACTCTGTGTATGTGTCCTATGCCTGCCAATAGTAATAGCTCACAGTAAACTTCTATGAGAATTGTTCCTAAGCAACTGTTTTTCATGATAGAAAATTATAAACCAATTTTCCTTTCTGCTTTTCAATGCAGTAATTGATTTTCTGTACTAGCTTTAATTCCACTGTGCTAATCTTTAGTTATATGTTTTTCCTCCTTAAGATAACTTAAAATTACTTTCAATTTTCAAGTCTTATAAAAAAATTGTTAATGAAAGAAACATGTACTAGGGACTTCTGGTTTATTATCTACATTTGCTAAGGTTGTTCTATTGTATGAGTTGAAGTTATGTTTCTTTGGGTTTTTTTCCATCTGGATTTATGAATTTATAGTTATTTCCAGTGAAACTGCAATGATCCAAGTATATTATATACAAAAAGCTTTTGAAATGGTAATTGAAAGGTTATAGAGCTTTATTTGGGGATATGTGGGAGAGGAGTTCTCGCAAGTTACATGTGTGCTGTACGAGTGGTGCTCATTCAAAGAGAAACTCTGTGCTGTGAGAGCTCTCAAGCTTTCTTTGGCCCTGAAGGATAAATGTGAACACTTCATGATTTGCCCATGCCATGTCCACTGCTTGTCTTTTGCTTTCCTCTGGCCTGTAGGAGCACATAGAATAGGATGGCTGCTCAGAGGGTTCAGGCTCTGTAAAGGAGCATTGTGCTCCACTGGTGAGTGGATCACCTCGTTATCCTGACAAATCAGATGCAAAAGGCAGGCTGTGGGAAGGCAGCAGTGACTCTTCCTCTCTGTAGATTTTGTATTCCTCTCCTTTAAAAACAAGTTTCCTATTAATTACTCAGGACAATTTTTAGAGACTGTTGCTCTTGTGAGTCTTAAGAGTAAATCTTGTAGGTCTGAAGCGAGTCTTAGAACAGTACTTCTCTCCATACAAGACACACATTTGTTTTCTCTCTTTTAAGTGTAGAAATCTGAGCTAAAACCTGCAACAGCCCTTGATAAAAATACAATCAAAGTACAGTAGCACTTACAAAACTTAGCTAATATGGCTTCATTGTCAAGTAGTAGGCATGGGATGAAACTTTTCAAGTATACTGGGTATTTTGTATGGCCTCTCCTTGTGAGATGTTCTCACTTCAGGATCTTAAAAACTAAACCACACAGTATCCAAAGCTCTGGAAAACTTGGGCTGTAATCCAAATTAATGTTCAAGCCCCTTGGATGTCAGAAACAACTTCTTGCTGCTCAAGGAAGACTAAGGAGTTGCAACAACATGGCAGGTATATTGGAGCAAAAATAGCAATATCTTGAACTAAGCAACAAATAAAACAACGAAAATCAGGAGAAGAGAGGGACATAAGTTTCTGAAGATACAGTTTAGATTATTTGAAACATTTCGAACCACTCCTAACAAAAAAGTCAGCAATAGCAGTATCTCCAGCTCTGCAGAATGAATGCTGAATATGGTACAAAGCTGAAGCAGTTAATGCTCCCTATTTTTCTTCAGAAAAGAATTTTTGAGGTTTAAGTCAGAAAGCTATTTAATCATTTAGCAACATCTGATGTGAGCACATTTGTAGGTAAACAGCAAATGAAGTGATAGTGAAATTTCAGAACTTCTTTGTATGATAAAATAATAATGATCTTACCTAACAAGTTGATATATAAAATATACACTGGGATTTCTTCCCCCACAGCCACTTCTGTCCTAAAATCAGCTACAGCATTTAATGCATAAAAGGAAGAGAAACTTAAAAAAATAACCTAGGCAGAGGTTTACAGAGACAGCAAGGCTAATACGTCTCATTTTACAAAGCTGTCTGAGGATCTTTCACAACCTGAGGTTTCTATGTTACTGATTTTACATCAAATCTAGAAACCAGCAGAAATTTCCCTAGTTATCAGTGAGATCATGGATACTGCCTTTAGAGGGAAAGAATATTCTTTGTGCTCTAACAAGCTTTGTGCAGGACATGGATCAATGAAGAAGGTGCAGGTAGCAGCACTGCTGGGTGTCTGTGTGCCTCTTTCTAACTCTGTCTATGACAAGACTTCTGACTGCATACAGGTCTTGATACCTCCAGAGGGCCAGAAGAGGCATGGAAGTACACATTGAGGAGGAGGGGAAATAGACTCACTGCAGGGCATGTGGTCCAGTTCCTGTATTATATTGGCAGAGGGGGAATGTTGCCCCAGATAAGAATTTCCAGCCAGACAGCCCCTCAGCAGTGGCACAGTACAGCTCGGTGCTCTTTATTGTAAGAAGTATGGAACAAGATTTATAGTGCTGAATGCCATCTGAAAATGAAAGTGTGTCCATCTGTGCAAGCTCCAGACTCAGCAGCAGGCTGCTGCTTGTAAGGGACATGAGATGGCTCTTTTTGTGTGTGATCCAGGGTTGGGATCCTGCCTCTGTGCCTGCTGGGGTTGTACTGCTCTGCTATGTCATGATAGCAAGCAGCCAAGATCATTCCAGCTGTATCACCATGTTATACTGCCTGTTTGTTCAGGTAATCATAGCTTTTTCTTTGCTCAAGGGGCTGGTTCTCATGTTCCTGTAATCATAAAATTTGTCCTGAGTATGGGCAGTAGTGGGTCATTAGTGGAATATGTTCAGATATACTAACAGGTGTCACTGTCTTGGCTGAAGAGTCAGTGATTGATAGGATCATCTTACCTCTCACTCTGCTAGGTAACCCCTGAGCCCAAAACTGAGACAAAAGGTAGAAAAAAACAAGAAAACATCTAGTACTACTTTATATTCTTGAAGGTACTAGTTCTGAGAATATAAGAGGCAGTAAATACGAAATTATGACTGCTAAATACCTTACAAAAAAGGGCAAGGTGCTGAAAACGGTGAAACCCTGAAACGAGGGGATGTTTAAAAGGAATTGAAAAAGTTATGGATGTACAAAATAAGACTTTTTTTTTTCTCCACCTGTCTCCAGTCATCAATTAGCATCTTCCTAAAAATTCAGGGTAATTTCCAGAAAGCAACAAAGACAGGTGAAGCTGCTGTATGTTCTCATGCACAAGAATGGGACATTGCAAAGTGGGGGGAGAAGGATGGTAAAATTATTTTCATGATACTTTTCATGTGCAGCATCTAGAGAAATGGTATGTCAACTAGACTAACTTTATATCACAGACATTATTGCTGCATGAGAGCATGACTCTCTGCTCCTGACACTTTTGCAGTTACTACTGCTGCACTTACTGCTGCTCCAGAGAGTACATAGCTTTACACTTACAGGAGGATCATGAGGGAAAAAAATCAAATTTCTAAGTAAATAAAAATTGCAAGTAAAACTCTGAAAGTGCGTGTTTTGTCTTTTGGGTTTATTTACTTCCCCTTCACTTCTTCTGGGATGTCACCTTTTATGCTTGGCAAAAAAAGAACAATTTCATTTTTCCTATAGAGATTATAGATGAAGACTGTGTTCCCATTTTCCCAAGTCCTATGTAAAAATGAAAGCTGAGTAAGTCTGAAACTTCTGTTCATGTGGAACGTAATTTGTTTTGTATCTGTTTTCATGGTTTAAAAAATTACTTTCATTCATTTTTTTCAAATGAGTCTTGACAGCACTGTTCTCAGAAGTATTCTCCATTGGCTTTTTGATCAATAGTGTTTCAATACAGATGAAATAAGAATGTTTGCATGTGGCTTGTTGAAGCCACCATAAATCATACATGGGTTGATTCAATATTAACTGTTTTTGGATCCCCCACCAGGGATGGCTGTAGAGAGGGCAGTTCCAGCTTTCTGCTGAACTCTTTCCCACTCTGCATGCGTGACTTGATTCCCTCAGCAGTGCTCAGAGTGTATCTGCTCATGGTGTTCTCTCAAGAGACCAGCCCAGGCAAACAGTTGTGACCTAAACTACAGCTCTGTCTCCCTTCAGTAGGAAAATGTAGCTAATTGTGCTGTACCACTGATGATGCAAAGTAGTATATTTCAAATCTGTTACAAAGCAGCCCTACAAATGCTTTCATCTCCTCTGCAATACGGAAGTTTGGATTCAGGTAACGGAGCCTCCACTTCTCCCCTTAATTGTAATGTGTTTGGTTAAGATCTGGTAAGTGAAGTTAGGCAGTTAGACAAGCAAGAATTCCTGATGAAAGTTTTCCATTTTTTTTTTCAGAACCTGTATACACCACCAAATGAATTAAAAGGCCACTTTGATTCTTTGATTTCTCCTGGTGTGCTTTATTTCTCCAGCAGGAGAGTTTCCTTGCCTCTCAGTTGTATGGGTCTTAACTCTGCTAGTGTCCATGCAATTTCATGCTAAAAGACAATAAATAACAATGTACAGTTACATTGTTATTTTTCTTTGATTCACTGGATCCTCTGGATGTTAGAATCATCATTCTTTATCACTTAACACTATTTAACTAAAGAAAGTTTTAATTAAATTACAGTTCTTCTCTGAAGCATGTTACAAATCCAGTATTATTTGATAATAAGTGTGAGAATTGGTTTTGACTGGTATTTACCATTGTACCCGAAGGTCAGTGCTCCAATTCTTTCAGTCTGAATCAATATATCAGTTTGAATAAATACCCCTTGGAAAATTTCTCATCTCTATATTTCACCTTAGTGAATTATTTAGCAGTAAGGTAGATTTGTGGGGTGTCAAAGACCAAGTTGCAAGACCAGTTTCAACTCAGGAGGAGCAGAAGTCTCAATCCACAACAGCTACCTGTCAGAAAAACATTAGCAAGGCAGAACTGTTCTTGTGTCTCTTCCTTATGCTTTTTTCTTCAAGATGAAGGTCTCAAGGTTTTCTGTATATACTTTGAAACTTTATATTTCCCCTGTGAAAGCAAACCTCTTGATTTCATTTTAGTTATAATAACAGTCTTTGTCAAGTGATTGGAAAATCCCCCCATGCTATTTTCTTATTATTACCTAACTGGAGAGCTAATGACATTGTGACACTGTCACGTGACTAACTAGTTCATGGATTTCCTCTATTCTGTGGGATCAAAGGCAGCATGGTGTTTAGTGGAGGCCAGGGCCTTTTAATCTCTTCTGAGTGACAGTTTTTGGAAATGTCACATATTCTTCAAAATAGGCTGCAATTATGAAGTAGCAGTAGTTGTTAAAGGTGTCATTCTATGCCTTTGATCTACCAAATCTGATCACAGCTCTTTTTTAACTCATGCTGTGTGCTGCAATCACCATTACATCTCAGATCTGAGAAATCCAAATGGTCTTTTCTTGCTGGAATTGTGTGGGTGACTTGCCACCAATTCAGTTTTCTCTAAAAGTGTGACTGAGGTCATGATAGCAAGTACTTAAATTGGGCACAACAGGGGACAATAAACATCATCATTGTATCTTTATTCTTATAAGTAATTCCAGATATTAGATGGAAACCAAAGTAATTCCCTTTTTTTTACATAGTTTTTCCTTTTATGTAAGCACATGCTGAAGTGCTAAGATCTTCTGCAGGAACTCTTCTTTATCCTGAAGCTATACTGCTGCAATTTTTATTGTGTGTGTATTAAGGTAAATATAATGATATTGCATGGATTCTTTAATTAGAAATACATCACATTTATATGATGAAAATGGCCTATTCCTGGCATAGATGCAGGAAGAGTATCAATAGGCACACTTAATTATTTTCCCACAAACAGCTGTTAAAAAAATGGTCTCCTGGACATGAATATTATATATTGTACAAATCTTTATTTTATCTAAGAAGGAAAAGTTTGCTTAAATCCAGTGTTCTCTCTGAAGGTGTTAAAGTTAGTGTCAGCCTTTCATCATTGGTTGAGTTACAAATGCAGTTCCTCATTGAAATTTTAATTTTGTAGAAATATGTTGTCAGACCTAGACTCATATTAGGTGATGGACACATTTTATTGTATACGGAATATAATGGAAGAACAAATGGATAAGCATATTAAGTTTCTGAATCAGTCAAACATAACTGCTGGAATAATCTTACTCATTACTTTTCCTCAATTGTATTTGCTATATTATTGCATATCTATGTTACTTGAATCACAATTATCTCTAGGTTAGTTACTGTCTTTAGTATAGTTATACTCTCTTCTGCTTTTTTTTGCAAAGCAAAGACAACTTACTGTTCCTTCTTCCTCAGGTGCCAAGCATAAAAAGTACATGCTGCTTCTGCAGAAGGAAGTTGCTTCATCACTAAACACTGATTGCTCATCCAGTTCCAATGTATCTTCTTATTGCTCTTTTCTGTTTGGATGTTTAAGAGATCTTTAGTACTTTTTCTTGTACTCTAAGTAGTCCTGAGGTTGTTGGTTGTCATTTTCCTAATCAGTTGTTTACATGGCTTTCATTTGATATCCAGTCCCTTTTATCCACAATTGCATGCACTCATAAATTATTCTAGTTCTCCTGCAATCATGAGACATATATTCAACATGGAGGATGCATGATGTTAAAATCTATATTTTTCTCTCATCCTTATTTTATTGGCAGTTTTCCTCAGTTCAGTGCCCACAACCATGACAGGTCAAAATCAGTGAGAGATACACAAAGGAGAATATATGGAAAGATACTATATTTATAAAAACGAATAGCATCTGAAACAAAAAAAGAATATGCCCTGAATAATATTTCACCATTCAGAAAAATTCTGAATGTGGAGACTCTACCTAGGGATTTGATGCGATCTCAGGGTTGTTGTATCTCATATTTACAGCTTTCCTCAGATTTCAGTTACATTTGATATTAATAGTCAGATTTACAAGAAATAAATACAGACTGAATAGACCTTCTGAGGATAAAAGAAATACTCAATTTTTGATTGCAACCCAGAAGCTGATTTATCTGATTAAAGCATAATTTATTCCTGTGTTGGAGTGCTACTTTAGTACTGACTGGAGGGTATGTTGATCTGCCATAGCCCTGTCACAGAGTCACCTGTTTTGTGTCGTTCACTGTAGGCGTTATGGTTAAACCATGTAGGAGTGTTTCCCCTCATTCAGTTAATAATTTTTTTTTTCATTTTTTCCCACTCTTTTCTATCTTTACTTGCATTGCATGTGGAAATATTGGCGTAATTTTAGTTGCCACGTTGTTTCCTGTCTAGGATTCACAACTTGATGAGGTTTTGTTGTAAACTTGTTGCTACAGAGGATGAGAACAATTCTACTGAGGCTCTTGTGCAGGTTTTTCTTAAAGGATGCCCAGTAGTCTTGGTTTAGAACAAGCAATTAAAAAATTTGGCTGGCTAAAATTAATAAAGCGTTATAAAAATAAAGTGAAAGTGATGTATTTAGACTTGCAACCTTGAGCCACGGTTCTCTGGCCAAATAGCAGAGGAAGCAGCTACCTCAAGAGCTGTCTTTTTAAGGTCTTACATTACTTTTAAGGTTAACATTACTTTTATAATTCTTTTTCTAATCATCTCCAGGTCTCCTTTTTGTGTTTCTCTGACCTTTTTTGCTGATACCATGCTCTGTTTCCTGGAACTACAACTGTAAAATAAACTGTGCTAAAGGTAATGGTGAAAATTGTGTTTGACTCATGCCAGAAGTAATTCATACCTCTAGAAGAACAGGGAAGAGGAATAAAACAAGACCTTGTGAGTTTGGTCTGAATTTTGTTCAGTGTTTCACTTTGTGCTTGAATTCCCCCATGGAATTCCTGGATTGCTCTATTGCAGTTGGATTTAGTTACATTCAATGTCTAGGATGAGCTTTGTTATCTGTACTATGTGATAAATGTTTGTTTCCTTCCTTTTATAGATACATATGTAATATATGCATATACCTGTTCCCCTTTTTGAAAACAGATGTCATTAAACAGAATTAAAGGAAACCCTCTGCCATAAAATGATCAAAGTAGAGAGAGCTTAGCAGAGCTCTTGACAATGCCAGAACAAGCTTGTGTTGTTATCCTGTCACTATAGTGTTGTGTTCCTCCTTATCTGCTGAAACTAGTGAGTGGATGGTCTCTGGATATCTTACATGATATGAATTGTGTGAAGGCAGTCAGGAGTTCCTTCTCCCTCCCCATCACCCCTAAGGGACCTTGCAGCTTCTAAGCTAAGGAAATGCATGGCACTGCTGGCTGGATATCCTTCAGCAGGCTTACCCAAAGAGAAGATAGGACCATGTCTCTGTCCCACAGGTACATAAAAGAGCTGGCTGAAGTAGCCAGCCTTGTGGGGTGAACTTTGTACACAAAGAACTGTTTTATCTGGTTTCGTGTTTGGGGAGGCAAAATCCCAGACCTGGGAAGCAGGCAGGCAGTGTTAGAGAAGCTGCTGCTTCTTCTGAGGCTGTCTCTGAGCATAGGGGCTCCATTCAAGCAGAACAGTTACTAACTTATGACCAGGAATGCATGAAAGAATCATTGTTAGTAGCTTAAAAATGAGAGGACTACAAGGCACTTGACAGCTATTAGTTTGTTTTGACAAATGGGATTCTCTGAGCTTAAATTGCAGTTCTGTAAACTTCTGAATTAATCTGTACACAAAAGGTATGTAGGGAGCAGTGGAAGTAATATGAAAATGTAAATTATCTAAGCCTACCCATAAATGTATATTTAACCTTAAGACCCCTCCAATTCAGAAAGCACTTTACCCTGTGATTAAGTCTTAATGGTTTTGAGGCAACTAAAGTGAAAAGCAACAAAACTTCTTTTATGAGCTTAGACTTAAGTTACCTTAAAGGAATTGGAAAAAACCCCTCTAATATTTTACTGTTCTTTTGCTGCTATAAAAATATTTTTTCTAGTTTCACATTTGTAGTATATTCATTTTACTGACCTTAAAAAAAATAGACTTTTAAATATACCAAACCAATTAATCTAATTTTCATAGTGTGCATATTGTATCACACATGATTCTGGCATTCTGTGCTTCTAAATTTTAAAATTTATTTTTATGATTTATTACATTTGGAAGCAATAAAATAATTTTCTCTTGTATTTAATTGATTATTAATGAGTCACTTAATCGAGTTAATAATAATATGAGTGAGAGATTTTGAAAGGCATAAAAATTTAGTTCTGGCATTTAACATTAGTTAATAGTGTTTATATGATGTGATAGAAGGATGGGTAAGCATGGAAGTATTATACTTCTATTGAGCTAATCAGTTTCTGTGTGTGGATTTTATAAAGCGTGTTATAAGGCATTAATGCACTTGTCAGTTTTGCAGATTTAAAGGGGTTAAAAACACAAGTTGATTTGCATAAATGAAGATTGACAGACGATTTGGCATAGATGAGCAGTAGGACTTTTAAACCTCTCTTAAGAGGTTTTATTGACTGTAAAGTATTAGAATGAGAATTAATTTAACACTGATGCTTTCTTCTTGCTACCTGAGATAATTTAAACGTCAGCACTGAGTAGTGGTGTTAACTCGCAGTAGAGTCAGTGCAGAGAATCACAATGTTTTGTGTTTGATTGAAGAGCAAGAAATTGAGAATAAGGACTGCTGTCTACAGAGAAAAAAAATCAGCCACCTAATTAATTTTGAAGAGCAAATTGCAGTACTTACACACTAAAACCTGGATATATCTGAGAAAGTCTTCAACAACAGAGTGTATCTTGGCTTTAAAGTATCTACTGACAGCACTTCAGATATTCTTACAGTCAAGATGGGAGAATAAGTCCTGTAGTTGCATAGTTCTCCTGCAGTAGCCTTGACACTTGTAAGTTTCAGCTTAGTTTATCCATCTCACATCTCTGCAGTTCATTTATTGAAGGTGAATTGTATTTGACTGGGTATTGCTGGCCTTATGTAACAATTTCATTTCTAGTTATAAAAATTGTGCTCTGTTTCCTGCACTTCAGATAATTACTGGCTGGCTTTTCCTTGTGCAGGCTGAAGGGCTGTGTGAATTCTTGATTACCTGGATGACTTACATTCTTACTGATTACGCTGCCTTTTGTGTGTGTCTTTTGAGGGGCGTTGTGTTTTGATTTGAGAACCTTAAAAATTTGCATTTTTAGTAGTTAAGTGGATGACTGGATGATTTCTAATTTGCAAAACTACAGAAAATAATCTTAGTGTCATCCACTTTCTTTAATGACAGTTCAGGCCTCTTTATGTTTATCTTTGGAGTTCCTATAATTTACAAAAACAATTCTTTGGAATCATGGCACAGATGATGTCATAAATGCAATGAAGTGAGACACAGATAAATATAATGGGGAAAATGGGGCATTTATGCATGTCAACATAACTGGGAAAAGATGAGTGGTTTTATAACAGCTTGCACCATCTGGAGATCACCCTTATTTATGGCATTGACTGTGGGAAGGGAGCAGTGTTTGTGCAAAGTTTATATACATGGACAACTCTGAGATATATTTTACTTGAAGACTAACTTAGTATGAACTTCAAAAAGCCATTCTTCCATACATGCAAAGCCCTCCAAATAGTAAATTTATTTTAAGATTATGGAGATTAATTTTTCTGGTTATGGATGTTCATATTGAACACCACTTACAGAATGAGCAACTTACTGCACAGGCAACTATAATAATTGAAAATAAATGTCTTGGATTATTTGTATCTGACACTGGATTTAAAAGATCCTTGTGATTTTCAAACTAATTTCCTAATGCGATCTTCAAGGTTTGATAAAGTTGCCTGTGTATGATTGTGGCAGAATGTTTTTATGTGCATTCTGTCAAAATTTATCCTGCTGTACTAGTACTAGTCTGTCAGCACTATATTATACTGCTGACTGTATTTAGCTATATTTTTCCAGTTACAAGTGTAATAGCTCCAAGGAAAGTTAATAGTGAACTTCAAGCCTGAAAAACACTAAACATTCTGAATTTTAAAGTTGCATCTCAAGATACATAGTAAACTTTCAGGCTGAGAGGTTTCATTAGGTCTTCTATACTATTGATCTAATTTTGATTTTGGGACTTTCTGAACCAGACAGAGGTCATGATTTGTTTTTCTGCAATAGGTTAAGGTTTCCAACTTTGGGAAAATGGATGCTCTAACATCTGTATTCTAGGGCAAGTTTAGTGAAGCAGATTATTATCTATGCTTTTTTTAACTCTAAAATGTACATTTAAGTGACTAAAATTCCTGTTTAGAGCCCGAAGGCATCATCACACTTGACATAGTAATTCACAGTAGAAGGGCTCTGTAACATATCCTCATGTGGGTATTGAAATGTCAAAGGGTTGCGTAGATCAGCAGCTGGAGTCCTTAAAATTTAGAAGCCCTTCAAGCTTGAGCATCCTAAATATGGTCAATAACTAGAAATTTATGAAATGTGAGTGGTATAAAATAAGCTACATTTCAGTCAGATGCTCAGAGGAAGAATTAGAAGTCTGTCTCTTACACTGAAGTTTCATGTTTGTAGAGTTGATTTGAAATGTGTTATAAAAGGAACATGGAAAATATTAAAATATTTTTCTCAAAGCCTATCAGAAGCTTTCAGTTCTAAAGGCAAACAATCTTTCCTTTGCCATTTCAGTTTTTAATAGCTATATCAGATAGGGGTGATATTTTGTGACTAATGAATGGTAGATGTACCAGCCCCATTTTAAGGACAGAATACAAAGTTTTAGACAGAAAGTAGAAGAAAAGAATAATAAGACAAAATGAAACACAGCACATTGCCAGCTACTGCAAGATTAATTGTATATTGATAAGAAGGACAATAAGAATTAATGTACCAGGACTCAATAATGCTTGATACAATGTCATATAGGAATTTATTTATTAAGTTAGGAAATATTGTTGTCATTGAAGAAATTGCTTTGGTGGAAGGAAATAAGAGATTGAATTCTGGTTTCCAAATGTTTAACTTCTACAGTTTTTCGTGATGTAACTCCTTGCCTAGTTCAAGGAAATAGTTTTTTCTTTTGTCTTTGAAGCATTATGTATCTGGAATTTTTTGTATAGTGGAGGTCCTCCCAGATGAAGAAGAAGCAATCCAGTTCCTTCAAATTTTTTCTCAAGCGCTCTTCTCTAGACTTTTGATAATTTCTTACCACACATCACACCTTGCTGGTGATGATTTGGTTCATATTCAATCACTTGTGACATAGTTGCCTCTCAGAAACAGTTCCGGTTTCTTATGTTTCTCTGCTTACAAAATATCCTTATTTATTAATTTTCTGTGTGGAAAGGGAGGCTACCTTTATAATGGTGGATACTAAAATGCAGTTTTCTGTGTTATTGAACTGATCAGAGAGTCACCGAATCACAGAACAGTGTGGGCTGAAATGTACCTGTTAAGGTCATTTTGCCTAAACCCCTGCTCAAAGTAGGTCCAACTAGTTCATGTTGCACATGGTATTGCTCAGCTGCGTTTGAACTATTTCAGCCTCCAGCTGAAAGGCTCCAGTGGAACCTTCATAAATTATTTTGTCAGTCTGTGCCACGGGGGAGCATTTTTTCTTTAAACCAAATCTGAATTTCCTGTGTTGCAACTTCTTATTGCATCTTGTCCTTACTCTGAGATGAGTCTGGCTCAGTTATCTTCATATCCTTCCAGCAGGTCTTTATAGAAAGCAGTAAGATCTTTATCTCAGCTTTCTTTCCTTCAAGATGGCTAAGAACAGTTTCCTTAATCTCTTCTTTAATTTCTTGATCTCCAGCACCCTTGAGCACTTGCTGGACTTGCCCTGTTATGTCCATGTCTTTCTTTTGTTGTGTGGGTCCAGAACTGGACGCAGTACTCCAGATGTGCCCAACAGAGTCTCAGCAGTGCCCAGTAAAGGGTAAGGATGACTTCCCTTGATCTGCTGGTAGCACTGTTACTGGTATAGTACTGCACATGGTTGATTGTCCTTGCCAGAAGGGCATGTTGCTGAGTATTCTTAACCTCAAGAAGATTTACCTTCAGATCCTTTGTGGAATGTTGCATATTCTCCAGTTGTTCTCCAGCTTGTTGCATTGATTTAGTCAGTCTTGGACATAGACTTTACAATTGCCTTTGCTGAAGTTTATATTGTTACATTTGGCCCACTTCTTTGGTCTACCATTAGAACAGCAGCCCTACCTTCCAGTGTGTTGGTGCTCCCACCATCTTCCCAGAGGTGTGGTCTACCTTGTCATCCATGTCACACACTAAACACTACTTTTGTTCCAGGAGGGATGCTCTGGTAGCCAGCTGTAGCTGGGCTTCACAGTGCTTACCGCTGCCCTTTAAGCCCAAATGCCCTGGCATTTTTGTGCTCATGTTATCCTGTCCCTCTCCAAACCCTACCTTCAAGTTGAAGGCCTTGCTAAAATCAAGGTCAGTGATGCCATTGCTCTAGATCAATGTGGGGAGCCCAACATCTTCTCATGAAAGGAAGTCCAAGTGTCAAGTGTGGTTTGCTATTTAGTAAATTGATGCTGCCTATTCCACCTTGTTATCTTTTATGTGTGGGAAATGTCTTCTGGAAGAATTTACCACAAACTTCCTGAGATACTGAGACTGGGCTGATTCACCTACAGCTGTGCACAGGTTTCCTCTGGGGAAGCCCTTTTCTGAAAATGGGTGCAATATTTACCTTTTTCTGAATATCAAGAATCAGGAACCTTTCTCAATTGCCAAAACCTTTGAAAGATAGTAGATGACAATCTTGAAATGGTATTGGCAATGTCTCTCAGCAACTTTGCATGTGTTTGATGTGATCAGTTCTACTTACATATATCCAATTGACCCAAATTAATCTTCTGGTCATGTAGATAATGCTTTACTCCCCTGCACTCTGATAGTTGGCTCACAGACCTGATGCACTTTGCCCATCAAGGCAAAGAAAACACCAAGATCCTCAGACTTACTCATTCCTTTAGGTTCACTGCTACATTGAGTAATAGTCCTGTCTTCTCTTCAGCCTTCCTTTTTTACTACTTGATTTCTTTAAAAACCTTTAGAGTTGATTTTCATTTCCTTTGCTAATTGCAGCTTTACCCAGACTTTGGTTTATCTAGCTCCATCCCTATGTGGTTGGACAATATCTTTGTATTGAATCAAATAGTTTCCTCCTTCTTCCACCCTCCCTGTGCTTCCTTTTTGCACCTGTGCTCAGTCAGGACATTGTTGTTCTGCATGCTGGCCTCCTACTATGCTTTTTTGGTGTATCACAAAGGGCTCTTATCATACTTTTGAGGAGGGTGTCCTGAAAGCTGACAAGTCCTCCTTGAATTTTTGCCTTCCAACAGGATGCTGCCGAACAGTTTTCTAAACAAGGTCATGTTTGCTCTACTGAAGTCCAAGACTCTTAATTCTATTGTTTGTCTTGCTGCCTTCTTTCAGAGTTTTGGACTGTACAACCTCACAGTTCCTGATGCCAAGGCTATTGATGACCTTTGTATCTCATACCAATTCTTAGTTTGTCAGTAACAAGTTGGAAAGTTCCGTCCTTCTTTTTACCTAAACCATATACAGCGTCGCAAACAATTCCCTTCACAGGTTAAGAATTGAGAGTGTTTCTGGACCTGTTTCCAAATGTTCATTTCATGCAGCCACCCTGTTCTCAACAGTGAGAGAGTTTACTGGAAGTGAGCACAGTGGCTGTAGTGAAGCATTAATTTTAACCAGCGTAGAGGTTGCTGAGGATTAGCCTCACAGGCCTGCTGTGCAGTTGACTAAACTTGTGAAAAACCTGTACCAGCTAGTGCCAATTATATGAACATATTTCTTTGTTCTCGGAAAAGACTTTCAATAGCTCAAAAAAGGGGAGAGATACAGAACAAATGATTGAGAAATTTAGGCGTGTGTCTGTGTGTTCCCCCAAGCCCTCAGCCAGTCCTGACCTGGGAAAGTTTTAAGTATAGAGTTCACTGATTGCAAGAGACAAGTGGTCTGTCTTAACATTCCCCCCCCC
>VXBI01013126.1:1030635-1094046 GCA_013397375.1 Toxostoma redivivum
CCACTCCCATATTGGTTTTCCTTGCTCTAAAAGCTTGCTTCCTGCTGACTCTAGAAGGAAAGCCTGAGGGAATAGCTGATGCTCTTTGATTAAACCTGTCCATGCACACTTCTAAAGCCCTGAACCTGACACATACCCTGGAAGTTTCTGGGATCACAATGTCCTTTCCCCATTTCCATCTTACCCACCCCCCTCCTGTCTCCATTTGGCTTTATACAAAAGGATCTCTCATATGCAGGTTGGGAGGGAGCCACATAACTCTGCAGTTTCTTCAAAGCAGAGTTTGGACTTAATAAATAAATCTTCTATGACAGTTTAATTTAGCTGCGTATTACAGCCACAATGCAACCATTGAAAAGAATCTTCTCTGACAATACACTGGAAGGCAGTATATTTATAGTTATACAATAGAGGTATAAATGTATTCTCAAATATTTCTAATAAAATAAAAATCTGTCATCGGAACTAAAAGGAGAAATGGTTGGCTAGAGCAACACTTATGAATTTATTGTATGATAGCATTTAATTGAAAAGTTACAGTGTATGGGGTTTTTTTTATGTTTTAAATTTTTTTTTACTTTTTGCAGTGTTTCTAGTGGATGTTTTACTTCCATAAACTTCTCTATATGGTATTTCTTATCAACTTACTGAAACTAATTATGAAGGTTTTGCATTCATAGTGGCGGAATTTAAATCTGTGTATTGATGTAATTTCGCAGTGATGGGTGTCTCCTTCTGGATGGAGATGTTGTGACTTGCACTGAACTGGAGCTCTTCAGCCAGGACAGGTCAAACCTGGCTCCTGCAGAATCCCCATTTCATCATCAGTCAACACTGCTGGAGACACTGGGTAGTAGCTGGGTGCTGTGGGTTGTGTCTCTGCTGGCTCCAGTGCTGCAGTCAGTTGTTTCTTATTATCCCAGAGTGATGGGACACTGCAGGAGTCCTATGAACTCAATACCTTCAGTTTCTTGCCAGCATGGTAGGTGTAGGCTGTTTTGTGCAGCGTGAGTTCACAGAATCACAGAATAAGCTGAGTTGGAAGGTGCCCACAAGGATCACTGAGTCCAACTCCTGGTCCTGCACAGCACCATCCCCAAGAGTCACACCATGTGCCTGAGAGCATTGTCCAAACACTTCCTGAACTCTGTCAGGCTGGTGCTGTGACCACTGCCCTGGGGAGCCTGTTCCAGTGCCCAAACACCCTCTGGATGAAGAACCTTTTCCTGGTATCCCTCCTCTTCCCCTCACCAGGAAGTTAACAGCAATGAGGTCTCTCCTTTGTCTCTTCCAGGCTGAACACACCAAGTGAGCTCAGCCACTCCTCATATGGCTTTCCCTCCAGCCCCTTCATCATGCTCACCCCTTCACTGTGTATGTTGTCACAGCTTCTTAATTGTCTTTGTAATTCCAGAGTGCTGATACACTGCTAATGAGGGCTTGGGTGCACAAACCATGTAGGAATATTGGTTTGCAGAAAATAAAAATGCTTATGTGCCAATAATCATGGAATGAGATTTCCTGAGGATTTCAGTAGCAGCCAGTTCATGATTGAAAGAGGTATCAACCACAGGCCAAAATGCAGATAACATTGATAAATGTTTCTTTCCGTGATGCAAAAGTTTCTAACGGGAATATCTGTTGTTAAACACAGATTGTTTTCTTACTGTTGTGTCTGATGTGTGCATTCCCCATATTAAAAACAGGTGGAGAAAGGACATAGAAAAAGTCTGCAAATAGTTACAGCAAAAAGACTCATCAACCTAAAGTTTAATTCATCCTGAAGAATAGAAAACCTTGCTGGATGAATAATGGCTCCTTTAAAAGCTCCTCACATTTTATCAATATTCCCTCCAACATGAGAAGTCACGTAAATGCTCTTTCATATCCTGTAGAAGAGATTTTCAATATTTTATGAAATACTTTGGTTCAATTTTTAAAAAGTTTTCTATAGTTCCAACCACGGATCTCAAAAGTAGGTTATTTTCAGTTTATAATTTTCATAGGTATTTGTGATTGACTATCTTAGAATTCTGGTTTCAGCAGATAAGTATAAAGAATTTCCCTGAGAAAGTTAGAGATTCCTCTTTTCATATAAATCACTTCTATTTAATGAGGCTGTATTTGAATAAATATGTCCAATGTTTCTTGGTAACGTAAGAACAAGCAGCATTCCAATAAATTGTGAAAATGAGGCAATGAGAAAATTAGGAATCTTTTACTCCTCCAGTAAATTCACATCTGAAAAGTGAAGATAGGTTTCTTGAGCATTTCTCAAAATCATTCCCTGAGGATTACATAGCACCAATGAGATTCTGTGGTGACAGGACACAAGGATTTATACTTCTGTATAATGGATTCAAATCCACCTTGTGCTGTTATAACTGGGGGAAGGATCCTTGCCTAAATAAAAATGTCATACTTAATTGAACTTCAAGAATCCAAATTCAAAATTATTAGTAGTCTGTTGCTCTGTGTTCATAAGAAATTGCTTGGCATTCTCATTTTAATTCCATGTATACTGTCAGCATATATGCACCTAAATGTTTCTGGCTGTCTACAAAATCAGGTTTTTCATATGGATTATATAAATAGTTTGCTGTTCCCACAGGGAACCTCTACATGGATGTGTATTCACAGTCCTGCACAGGTGGATGCCAGCTTGGCCTGAACTTGCTCTTAGCTCATAAAGGCCATTGGTATGGTGCAGCATTTGGGTTATGTACTCAGCAGGAAGGCAGATGGCTCAGGCTGAACTTGTGGGTTTATCTGTGATTACTCAGCTTTGCACTTGGTGGAGGTTCACATCAGGCCAGCTTAGAAAGTCAGCAGAATGAACCCTTGCCTTCAGGCAGGGATCATACAGTTGCCAGAGTGTAATTTTTATGTCCATTAGTGTATTTGCCCAGGAATTTCCATTTGGCTTTTCTGCTGCTGAGGGAAAAGGAGAATCTTGCAATGATTACAAGTGCATGATGTATTCTACTTGTACCATTGCCTTAAGTGTAATCAAAATACTGCATTATTGCTTATCAATAATATATTTATTACAATATTTTACTTCCATGAAAATATTTCTTTCCTTGCAGTTTTATTTTGATTTCATATTTCAGAACACTTTGAAAGTCTTTGTTTCTTCCCACTGCTGTATTTTTCCACTTATCTCAGCACTTACCTTCACAATCAGGTGAAAGATCGCAAATTACCTATATAGAAAGATTCAAAAAACTTAGAGGATCCTGATATGGCCACTAATTATAATGAAATTACTGTGCTGTCCATTTTGAATTTTTCCCCACTTTTTTTCATTTTCTAGAAAATATCTTGATCCAGCATAAAACAGTTGTACTCCTAGAGACACCTTGAGGTGAAATGTCAGTTTCTTTCAATTGTTTTCGTTTTCCATTCTTCAAACTCCCTCCTGTTTTGGATTAACATAAGCATTAGTGCAGATCCATCCCAAGTACCTTCTAATTGTACAATAATATTTACATTTTTGCATTGCAAACAGCATGTCAAGAGGAAACAGATGGCTCTTTTTTTTCTAATAGGTGTAAGTCTGAATTGATTAAACAAGAAGGAGTTAAGGGAAACTGGGAAGAAAAGCTGTTGCTTTTGTTCAAAGGACTTTTTTGATTTTAGGAGTGCCATACATTTGTAATGGATGTAAGACCTCAGGCTTTTTTGCCTCCCTCTCCTCTTAAATTTGTCAATAACTACACAATATTCTTCTATTCTCTTTGTTTTGTAACATCCCCTGTCCTTGAAAACATATGGGGGAAGGGAAATCTTGTCATTCAGCTAGCCATGTTTCCTGGGATATGCAAGGTTTATTATTTGTTTTGGAAACACAGGAGCTTTATTAGGGTTATTCTTGGGCATCTGCTCTCTACACATTTTTCTTTAAGGACCCAATGTGCCTTTTCCAGCTTTTTGAATGCACCCAGCAATTTCACACAACACCTGTAAATGGAATCAGTAACTACTAGGAACTGAATTGAAAAACTATAATTTCGTCACTTGTAAACCTGTTGGTCACTAAAATGCTGTTTTCTTATGTGTCTGGACAGCATCTAACACAACAGGTTTCTGCTCAATTTCTAGTCCCTAGGCTATGTCTGTACTAATAAATGAGTAAGTGCCAGGGAATGTTCCTGGGCAGCAGATCTCACTCTGTATGGCTAAATTATTGGAATGGTCCCTGGTATGTTTTTGGGATAAGCCAACTAGCATTCCCAAATATTCCCACGCACCACTGAGGAGTTAAACCCAGGCCATGGAAAATTTCCATTTGCTAGTCTGAATGCTGCCACCGTGTTTTTGTAAATAACAGGGTTTAGTAAAGGGTCAACGGCTGTTCAGCACCAGTTCACTTTTTGGTGCAGATACACCAGTTCCCATATGTGTATCCCACATATACTCTAACTCATAATTTTCTTCAACCTTCCTTCCCATGTCTTGAGTCTTCCAAAGAAACAAAATTAATCTACTGGCTGAAAGGTAATCATAGCATACTCCAGACAGGTTCTCAGTATGGACAGGGAAAGGACAATGGAGCAAGCAGCAGAAAGCACCTGCAATTCTCCTCCTCTCTAACCATACATGATGTGCCCTGTTCTGAGCATAGAACAGTTGTTTTGGCTCTTGTTTCCTGCATTAAAGGGAGGAGTGTATGTTTTCTTGGGAAATTATTTGTGTTGCAGGAACTTGAAACCTTCAAGGACCAGTGTGCCAGAGGCAGCTCAGTAGCCTTCCCTGTGATCCAACAACTCATTGCACTTAGCATATGAGGTCAAGAAGAGTGAATGAATGAAACAGAGTGGTGTACTGAAAGTCAGGGAAATGGATGAGCTTCATCCTCTCTATCTGGGATTTCAAGTGTGAACATTTATATCTTATTTATAGGGTTAAACTCAAGTACACATAGAAAATATGATATGCAAAATTTGTCTGTATTTACATAGGTTGACTAATATTTTACATAGCGCAGCAAAGCTGAATACATTTTTTAGGAGTTTTCATTTCGATATACAGTGACATACAGTCAAGTCATACAGTAAAATCCCAGCCTCATTAAACTCAGCAACAGAGCTTTATATTGTCTTTGATCAAGTGAGAATTTTATTCCTGTAGGTTTTTCATGGGTGTTTGTTCACTTATTTGTGTTTCTAAGATTGATGTTCTCATACATTGTGCTAACTAAAGTAAGATGGTGGCATATTTTAATAATGATTCATCTCTTCCAAACAGATAGCATTATTTCATCTCGTTATAGGAATTTTCGGACCCTTTTTGAACATTAGAGGTCCAGACCAGTTCCCACACAAGTCAGTAACATTTGGATCAGATTCAAGGAGATGTTTGGCTTTATCTAGCTTATGCTGCCATGGTGAAAATGCAACTGCCTGGGGAATTTTCACAGCATTATGTGACCTTTTGCAAGAGCTTAGATTGAATATCAGAAAAGTGTATTTTCAAGAGGGCTTTGGTTCTTACATAAATCTCTCAGATCCGTGCTTTAAATCTAATTTCTGGTACAACTTCTAGCTAAATTCTCTACATTCTGCCTTACAGAGTAGCAGAGTTTGAAAATGGCATGCTTCAATTTAAAATGTCATAGCCAGAATGATTTAAGTATGTTGGCAAGATAAGGTTTGGGGACAAAGGCAATGCCTTTCTTGGGCCAGTTAGAGTAGACCTGAATCAGAGCATGAAAAAGTCTCAGTCCTCTCAGATAATTTTAGTGGTGTATATGTAGGTATCTACATCTCAACTAGCCGTGCTTAGCTCTTTTACAAAATGTGGGGATAAATAGGCACTTCCAATGTGCAGTTCAATTGAGACATTTGCTTGGGGCAATGAATCACGCTGTGGAAGGGCTTATTTCTGTCCATCAGCAGTGTGCAGGGTTCGGGATGCCGAGTTCAGTTGCAGATGTCTGCATTGTGTGCATCTATATTTAGTCAAATCAATCGTGTCTGATTGTGTCACACATAATGGATATGATTAGATATTATTTCCCAAGACAGTTCTAGTGTCAACATGAGTATACCCCATTAAAAGCATCAGATTATCTTCTACTGTGCTGAGTGACTCATGTTTAAATTTTTTAAAAGTAAAATAGACCATTCTGATATACATGATGTTTCTTACTGGTGGGTTTCTTGTGCAGCTAAAGTCAGAAAGATCTAGTGTAGTGAGATAGACTGTGCACAGCAGTTCCTCCAGATCTCATTAACAGTAGAAATGTGAGTGAGTCAGTGTTCTGAGTCCTTTCTAGGGAGTATTTGAAAATGCCTGGGATGTTCTGCTCAGGTGTGTTGAAATCTTCATAACAATATGAAAATCAGAGTCTAATTTGGTCCTTCTAGGCAAAATTGCTGGCATTCAAACAGTCCTTCAAAAAATTCTGCAGCCATTCAAAGGAAAGTGATTAGTTTACCAACTCTGTCAAAAAGCATTTAGGAATTAAAGTCAAAAGAAGAGATGGTAAATTAACTTCCTGTTCTCTGAGTTGTTATTAAAACAAAGTAAAACACTGAAGCATTGATTTAGAAATTAAACTTATAAAGTTATAGACTTAACCATGCCAAGCTCCGCTAAATCTGTGACTTGAATTTGATGGCATATTTTGATATTTCTTACAAGTTATTGCTCAGTGTCTGGACTTCAGCACTGGGAGCAATTACAGTACTTGTTCCTCAGACACCAGATTTTATATCCTGATTCCTTCAAACCCTGTTATCCACAAATGCAAACACATCCCTTCCTTGCTCATTTTACCTATCTACAAGTGTCCCTTTATGAGCTAAGCCACAAATTGGCTTGTTACTTTGAAAATTGAGATGATAAAACATTGTTATGAGAGAATGTTCTCTGAAACCTCTCCAAATGAAACCTTCAGAGGGGCAAGGTCATTAATGACCACATGAACCCTGCATTTTCATACATATTTAGCCTTGCCATAAAATTGATTGAGGTGACAGGGCATGTATAGGGAACCCACAAACAGCTGCGATAGTTAATTACTGTGTTTGTCAGTTTGTCATCTTTGAAAAAAATGTAATTATGACAGATGGTGCTCATAAAGGTAGAGATCAAGATTCCTCTAAGTTCCTCTGATGCTTCCTGGGTGTCTGTGGAGTAGCCAGAAAAATACGGATTAGAAGAATTAGGAGCTACATCAGTAAACAATCATAAGGGCAAAAACTGTCTTATAAGATGAGTGCTATTTATTTAGTTTTGCATAGTATTCTCAAATAACTCCTGTCGCATCATTGAATTCAGGACACATGAAACGGACATGAGGTTTTATTCTGGCATAGTCTCAAAGGCAGTTTTTATGTACACAGTCATCATAACCAGATATGGGTAACTCATGCAAAGAGCTGTGGCTCCCTGTCACAAAAGCAATTTCAGAAGCAAATTCAGAAAATAGAACACAAAAAGTTATGTTTCACAAAACACAGGACATTTATTAGTTCTTTACCAAGGGCAGCATTTAGGACATACTTCTTTAATCCTGGCAAAACAAGTTATTTGGGAGCATTATTTAATTTCTGACAGTGTTGAACACAAAAACACCCTAGGCATGGCACAATGGCTGCTGTAAATGGTGGTGTTTTATTCCAGATCTATTTTATGATATTTATTATTCAGTGTTTAGTAGATTTGCTTCTGCAAAAGGCCTTAGTGCTCAGGGATCTGGTGACACAATTATATTCTTTCCAGAAGCAAAAGCAGACAGAAATTAATGGTTACATCTTGGGGCCACTGACACCAAGCATAAGACAGAAGCACTTGTTTTTCCTTTTAAGGCACAAAACCTCCAATTTAGAAATTAGTTTGGAACCTTGAAGATCAAGATTAAAATGTGTCCTTTTCACACTAAGCTAAGCACTTGAGACCTTTTTTAAACTTTGCACTGATTGCCCTGCAGAGAATCCCAAGTTAATGTTTGGGGTTTGCTCCATGCCTGAAGTTACTAAAACCTTTCATTTCCTCACTAATGAATTTAGAACAACTGAAAAACAAGTTTCCCTAGAAAATAAGCTGCTTCATCCATTGGTCTTACTCAAAATGAATTAACATCTAGGGAAATGTTTTCCTTTGTTGTTGTCAGGTTTTGGATTTGAGTTCCTGCTGTTTTGAGGGAAGAGAACTCAGCTTGAGCTGTTACCTTTTTTAGGGAAACAGAATCAGCCAGCAGATATAAAGCCGAGTAGGTTATGGATGTTCAGTGTTCCACATAGTGACATCTCCAAGTTTCTTACTTGGAATTTACTTTCTTTTTACTTCCCCTGAAACATTAACTCAGCTGGGAGGTCTGCTTGCAGGTTTTCAGTATTTCTGTGGAATTTATAGTAAGTGTAAGAAGCCTTTCCTGGGTACTAGGTAACATGAATTTTGGGAGTGTAAGACAGCAACATGTTCAGAATTTTTCCTTAATACATTATTGATGCCATCCATAATTTCATGTGAAAATAATAATCAAAATGCTCCACCAGCTGCTATTTCACTGGTTTTGGGTTTGTTTTTCTGTTTGTTTGTTTGTTTTTGGTTTTTTGTTTGTTTTGTTATTTGTTGTTTGTTTGGGTTTTTTGTTTGTTTTTTGTTTGGTTTTTTTTTTCCTGCTGCAAACAGAGACCCTGAATAGTAGCAGTACAACTGGGAATAGAACTGGTGTAATCCTGTTATGCCAGTCTAAAGCCTCAACAAGGATCTGCTGATTTTATGATGCAAAAGGAGAGGTGACATGCAGCCAGAAAGGGGCAGATAGTGTGTTTTTCTGGAGTGCATATGAACTAAATTCAGGGCGCCTCTGACACTATGGATTTTAGTGTTGCAGAAAAATGTCCAAGACAGTGTCTTGTTTCAGACTTTGTATTCTTGAGTAATTTCTTGACCTGAATTCCTGGTTGTTAATTTTTCCTTTAATTTTCTCATGCTGTTCCCAATTTAAAGAAATTTTTTTCTCTTTGGATCAACTGACTGCCATCTTTTCATTTTTTAAAGTGCCTTAAATAACCCAGGTGCCAACATGAGAAGTATGTTTATGAGTCAGGTTTCTTCCATTATACTCTTTCTTGTCAGCTGGGCTTCCTGACAGAGCTGCATTATGACAACACAACCCTTTTAGGTCATTCAACCAATTTTTTATGAGCCAGTTCAGCCAGTCCTATTCAGAAGATTCTCAGACTTCATTCAGGTTTTCTTTCCTCTAAGAAAAAATGTACAATTGAGATTCATATTGTTGATGATGCTTCAGTGCTATTGTTTGATATTTGAGAATATTTATTTTGATTGCCTGTTTCTGATTTTAATTTTAAAATATTTTAATGTTTGCTTATCTTTTTTTATTAATGGAAATGAATCAAAAACTTGAGAAATTATTTCCCAGAGACAGCAAAAGTTAAAGGCAATATCTGTTCTCTGTCATGGTATTGTTTTTCTTTAATAAATTAGCAATAAACATAGCATCCTTTCAACAAGTTCATTATTGCTCAGTATTGCTCAGTTAAGTCTTTTAAAGCTGTTATGATTGCTCTAGCAATTGCATTATACATGAAAAGTTACACAAAGGAGCAGTGAAGGGCTGGACCATGATAAATAGGCTGTTATGTTTGATGACGTAGACAAAGGGAACATAATGTATTAAATTTATTTTCTCCCTGTCATAGCAATGAAAACATATTGATTTTCTTGGAAAGGATGAGACTGACACAGCAAATAAGCATACTTTTGGTGTTACTTACCTGTCTAGAGAGTGAAATCAACTAAAAAGAGCTAAAAAAATTGTATTAAAATCTCTGGCCCAATTTTCAGACTCATAGTTAGAGACCAATGTAGCAACTGATGAAGAGGAGACAGGAAGAAATAGTACAACAACTCATATATGAGGACCTGAGAACAAGGTCTCCTTAGGTTTTGTATTTGTGTGTAATTCTGGGGCACTGTCATTTATACAAAATGCTTTAACAGGTTAAAGGTAAAATTGAGTGATTTTTATAAGGAACATTGAATAGTCAGCTCTTTAAATCTGTTTCCACTGTTTCTACTTTATTTCATCTTTTCCTTCCATTCAGTTTTAAAACTATTTTTAATTTGCTCTGAATTCTTTAACTGTTGGTGTAAATTTTCTTGTAAGGGATAAGAGAAGTCTTTTCTCTTCTACATAATTCTTCTCAGACTCCCATAATGCCTGTCCCGTTCCCCCACCAGTGTTCTTCATTACTAAGAAACAGAAAACACAATATCCAAAATGCAGATCTCAAAAAGAAAGACTGAGATAATCCACCATATTTTTCATAGAATTTTTAGCATCTGCTAGTGCCAGGCATTTAAGGAGGCACAAAAGGTGCTTCAGTAAGAAATTAATCCATTCTGAAGCTAGAGGTAGCATTACATGAATCTGTTCACTTTTTTGGATAGCTGACCTAATTTTTCTACAGTGGACTTGGCCCAGATGCTTCATATCACTATTACTTATTTATAGGTAAAATGCAAAGTATTTTTAGAAAAAAAGGTAAAAGCTCATTCTTTACTTACAAGAATTTTTTTATTTAGGTCACGCAGGCAGAAGACTGTGGGAAATTTTATATAATATAAATGAAATGTGAATGAGGAAATCTCGTTTTGTCTGTGTTTCCAACCAAAGCTGCCACTCTAGCATGGAGCAGCAATGAGACTCATGGCAACCTAAGGCAAGGGTAACAGTTACACCAGACACAAACTTCTTTGAGCTAAATTCAGCACAGCTTTAGGTAACCAGAATTATTTCTGCTTCTGCAAATGAGATACTTTGATAATTGTTTCCCCTTTAATACTAAGCACTGGAATGCTCTCACTTTGGTTTTCAGAGTCGAGGTCGTTTCCTGCTGCTTGTCTTGCATACAGGGATACCAGGTGTCTCTGTCGAAGGGTTTCCTTTGGGCAGTGTGCAGGTGGTCTGTGAGGAGATTTTGATTATTGGCATAATGAACTGAGGACTAGACTTTGGGATGTATCACTTTCTCTGCTCACTGGTAGAAAAAGCCCTTCAGGGTGACCCTGGACTATCTACCAGCTTGGCTAATGTTGAACAAGCAGTTGAATAGGTTGATTGGATACCTTCTAAAACAGTCCAATACATTTGCTTAATATTCTTTATCAGTGCAGAATAAGCATTGCATATTGCATAAGCATATTTGAAACCCTGTTTGATGACAGCTTGTGTGAACACAATAACCTTACTTCATCCCAGTCTGGTACATTTTTTTCTGAAGTTGCAAATTTATTTTCATCAAAACTGGCCACAGCATAAGTTCACCTTTTTTATTTATTCCTGGAAGATCAAGATTTACATTGATTTTAGGTAGATTCATTGTTTGCATTAAGAGACAGATCTTTTGTGCAATGCAAGACAAATCTTCTAAGCAGAACTGAGCTGGAGATAGACAGCAGTTGCTCTCAAGTCCAGTTGAAGCTTGCACAACCTGAAGTACTTCAGCACATCTCTTCCTTCCAGAGGCAATTTCAATCTGATTCCTTTCAGTTTCCATATATCTGCTTCATCTCTATATCAATAACAATTGCATGTTTGTGAAGTATATTCAGGATAAAATCAGGAATTTGCATCAGGAAGATCCAGTTAGGGACTTGTCATGTTCTGATTCCTCTGCATCATCAGTGATCTCTGAAAGCTCAGTCAAAAAAAGAGAGCAATAATATGGTATGCTCTAAAAGGAATAGGGAGAGGATATATTAAGTTTAATTAAGCAGTCTCTAAAACTAATTGCTTGAGGTGTTTAGTAAGTCTAATGAAGAATAATGATTCCCCTTTTTATCCTGCTGAAAAAGTAGTGACTATCTGGGCTCAATATAATGCCCAAGTTATCACTTAAAACAATGGTTAGTAGCCCTAGAAGATGACCTCCTCTTTGTACAGATTTAGCACTTTTTTCTAAAAAATGTGTGAATGGAAATTTGTCATTCTTGTAAGTGGAAAGTGAATCCAAGCAGTGTATGTTTTACTTCCTGTGTTATTTCCAGTTCTTGTACTTCAATGACTGCCTTCCATTCTATGGGTTGTTCTAAAATGGTTTGTGGCAAAGCAGGTATTTACACTATGTATAACTATAATATTTTAATTTAATGAATTGTTTGTTATATGAATCCTCTGGTGTTTCTATGGTTCAAAGAGTTGGGGAATCCCTGAAAATCAATGATTTATCCATCAACAGCAGGAAGGTTTGAAAACAAGGGAGTATGCCTTGTTAATTTGGCGAAGTCCTTTCTAAGCACTATAAAAATGTTGCATGAGATAAGTGATATGCCTTATGTTTTCTAAACTCACTTGACAAGATTCCTTGCTGGAGATTATGAGCTGTGGTAAAATGGTGTTGAGTGAAAGATGAAATAGAATATTGGCCAATTTCCAGAAACCAAGAAACAGCCATAGATGGATTTTTCCGAATGGAAGGGAGCTAAGGCTAGAGTAATCCAGCAGCCTATTTCTGTCAGAAGGGTGATTGTATTATATTGCTGGGCTTCTTTATGTCTCAAAGGTGAAAGAAAGTTGAAGAGTGGCAATAGCCCGGACAGGAGAGAGAATGCTGTCCTACATCCTGAAAGAAATTGTACCATGTTTTCTGGGAAAGTAAACATACCCTCTGTATTTTAATGTATTTTAAAGAATCGGAAATAGAAATGGTAGATGAGCTGCCTTTTTTTTTTTTTTAATTTAATCAGTTATGGATTGTTGTATTTTAGAAACCTCTACATTTATTCTTACAATTACAAGGCAAGGGATTTTGAGCCCTGATTACCTGAGTATGTGACTGTCTTCTGGAATCTGGTGAATCTCCCTGCAATGTGTGTGCAACATTTTCACAGTACGTATTCCCTGAAGAATTTCTAAGTAGAATATCTTTTCTGCCTCGTCTAGTTCAGTTGATTGTTATTAACAGCTCTTTTCTAGGTTCAAATCATGTGAAGCACAGCCCTTCAGTACCTTAAATACCTTTAATTTTACACACGAGTCTAGAACCCAAAATATTGGGAAGAACGTTGCAGTGTTTTTCAGTTTTTATCTAGTATATGAATTTTTTTGTATAATATTATTTATAAGCAATTTATTAATATCCTCTGGCAGGTTTTGAGATAAAGTAGGTGACAATATTGTCTCCAATAAGTGTTGGTTTAAAAATAAATGAAGGAATTAAGAAAGTGCTTGGGGAGAAGCATTTCACAAATGAGGTTAATTAACACATGTGTCAGTAAGCACCATTCAGTTTATGAAAAAACCCCAGCAGAATGAAAATGGCTGTGGTAAAAGGGCACAGTTAAAATAAACTGAAGAATAGCAGTGCTAGCAACTATGTGGAGTTTCTCTGCATTTAAAATGTCTTCATGAATATGACAACATTGTGAGCTGAAGTGAAATTAATTTTTAAACAGCTTCTGGTAGCAGCTCCACTGCTATCAGAAGGCTAATGCCTCAGAACTGTAGTAGGACATTGCTTCATATCTCAGGCATGACTTAAATATACCCTTCCCCAGCACTGCTTGAGTTTCCATTCTGTTTTCCATTTTTTTGGTCAACAAAATTCAAATAGAATCTTTCTTGTACCTCTGTGCAGTCTCTACAGATCTGCCCATTCTGGCAAGCAGAACAGAATACTGCATTCAATGCTGTTACTAAAGGCTGCTAGGTTAGGTTTAGTCCTTGTTTCACAGATTTAGGCAGTATCTCACATGCTGCACCTACCCAGAGTGTTCAGCTGTGGCCATCTGGAGTCTCAGCCCCTGCGGTTCCACAGCTGGGATTTTGCTGGAGCTCATCAATGTGTAACTGTACTCAATGCCTCTCCAGCCATTACTCTTTGCTTTGGGAATATGAGCTAGTGACTGTGGATAGTGTCACTTCCCTGATTGCAAACAGCCTGAAATCATAGTTTCACCAAGTATGAACTGCCAGTTATCCTAAATTAGGTATCTGAGGTTTCCTGCCTTTATTTCAAAATCACCTGGTCCCAGCAGTATTAAGCTTTACAAGAAGGGAGGCACTATTAAATGGGATTAAATCCTATTAAACTGAAACCCCATGTGCTAGAAAAATCTAGTGGTTTTTCCCCTCTAAAGGTCAAGATACGCTATGCAAAGTATGTTTCATACATTATGGTGTGAGCTACTCAGATGATGGGGGCTATTAGGAAAAGGTTCTGACTGTGCTGTCAGGTACTTTAAAGAATTCAAAGTTCAAACTAGTTTGGAAGAACACAGTGGGAAGTTTTCGTTGGCTGTGTTTTTACAGCTAATTACTCATGTAGGAAGAAGTTGATCATCAGAATCATGAGGCTTACATTGGTGCTGTTCTCTAGCTGTGAGCCATAGTTGTATAAGATTTTGGAAAGGCAAGAGGAGTGAGATTTAGAGAATATATGCACCAGTAGTACCCCCCACCAGTGTTGCTGTTGCTGGAGAGTTTGTAGGCTCTTGGAGCAGCACTGAGAGCTCATGCCACTGAACTTTGGCATTTCAGCCCTGGAATGGCTGATGAAGAATGGGCTGCTACAGAGCTAATGGTTGATTCCCCTGTCTTTCTGGTACGTTGTACACAGATGTTAGTGTCTTTTAAAGCTGTTGTTTTATTTCAGACATTGATATTTATTATAGAAGAACTTAAATCAAGATCAGAATGCGTGAGTACTTCAAATTCTCAGGAAAGACTGCAGCTCAGGATAGCTTCTATGCCTTAAATTTATTTACACTAACCTCTTGAGTCTGATTTTTTCTCTTAGGCGTGAAGTGATTTTTATAAACATAAATCCATTAACTCTAAATTACCACTGTACTAAATCAGATTCCATGTTTCTCTGATAAATTGTGGCTTTACTCAGAGGAGCAACACAAATGTAATTTTGTCTCTAGTATACAGATGTGCCTTCCTGTTGCCTAATGTAATAATCTTTATCCATACTCAAGTTTACATAACAAAATTTCAATTAAAAATCATTTTTATTGAGCTGTAGTTTTACAACATGGACGCATCTATGTGATACAAATATTGAAGCTATTGAGACTGGAATAGATTATAATAGAAGCTTTTGGAATGTGCTGTAAGCTATGCAAACACGTACAGACATGGGAAAGGTTCAAGAAAGCCTTTCAGTTAGGCACTTATATACAATTAATTATAGATATTAATTGGTATACACATGATTCTGTGTTTAAACATATATATAAAAAAGAGGCAGTTCATTCCCAGCAGTGGATTATTGTTGGTTGAATTTGTCTCATTGCCCCTTGAGCCTATTGTTAGCATTGATCACCTGTAGCATTCTGTGGCATGTTGCATGTACTAACTGCACAGTATGAGTACACATGCATGAGTACATGAAAACTCCTTTGCCTTGCTTTGGATCAGTAATCTGCTAATGCACTTCCTGCTCCCTTTTCTTCAGTTTCTTTCGTAGGGATAATGTATAGGCTCTGCTTTAACTTGTTCCTGAAAAAAAAAAAATACAAAAAAAGGAGGACAGGCAGAATAAGTGATCAGTTCTCCCTCCAAGTGCTACTTAAAAGCATGCCTATTTGTAGTCAAAGTTGAAGAAGACATGACAGAAGGAAAATGCACACTATAAAAGGGTGATGTGTCTCCAGATAGGTTTAAATATATTGTTCTGTCAGTGTGTTGGCATATGTTCTCTAGAGAGAAGGGGTGTGTATGTATGTGTGTATGTAAATGTGTCTCTGATCTCTATCAGCTCCCAACCAATCTCTGGGATCCTCTGTAGCTCTTCACTGGTGGCCTTATGATAACTCAGAAATGTGAGCAGGAGAGCTGTGTCTGAGCAGTCCTTGGGGCAGGGAATCAGAACAGGGTGTCAACTGCAGGCATCCTATTTGTGAGCTGTAGACAGTGAGTGCATGGGAGAGCATTAAATGCTGAGAAAAAAACCTGGCCCTTCTAGACCCATAGGTTTCAACCTGATTTCTGTTTAGGATTCACTGGAAGTAGGTTTGCATTTTCCAGTTTTTTCAATGGAAGGACCACTGCTACTGGTCTAAATATGATTAATATGCCCAGGTTCTGGTTATGTGGTTGTGAAGTGGGAAAGGACAACCCAGAGCTTGATAGAGAAAATCCACATGAAATTGTCTATTCTGCTTTTCCCCGTCTTCTAATCATCTACCCTCATCACAGATAGTTCACTTCATGAGTGAATACAAAATGCTGGTTTAAAAAAAATCCCCTTTATTTTGCATCATAGCCTATTGTTTTGCGTAAGAGCTCGCAGTAGGATGGTTCAACAAAGGGAAAATACAAAGGAAAATACACAGTTGTGTCTAAGTGACTACTGTAGACAGTAGTCTTTGTGGTACAGACTGGTATTAGCATCAAATCTCCTTCTCTCCTCACTTCCTGCCATTGATTCCTGTCCTCACACTGCCTCCTACCAGGGGACAACACAAAGAGTTGCATCTGTGTGATAATCTGGGTTGGAGAGCTGGGCTTAGAATAAGCATTTCTTTTCTGTAGGGGTGGGGGCAGAAGAGGGGTTTACTTATTTCAGAAATGTTAATTTACACTTAGATAGCTCCTTGCTTGGGGTCAGCCTGGAGATAGCTCAGCACGTCTGTCAGGATTCTGAATGACATGGTACAGCAGTAGCCATGAGCAGCCAAAGCAGAATAGAGAGTTTGAAGTGTTTCTGCAAGAATACACATGAAACAGCATCCTGACCTAATTTAGGAAGCAGTTAGCAAAACTGCTGCACTGTATAAATTATGGCAGTACAGGAATCAACCTGTTTAGTTGAAAATGAAAAAAGAAATTAAATTTGTCCCTCTATGGAATCAACATTTTGTGTAACAAGATTTGGAGAAATAAAACACTGAACCTTGCCTTTAATTTACTGTTTAAAAGGTATTTTCTCTTTAAGAATCTCAGAGTTTCCAACAGTTGAGGACCAACATGTAGTGGCTTGTGTGTAGTAGAAGTTTGCTTTGTTGGTATCCAGTTTTAGCATTGGTACAAGTATCCACACTTTATTTAAAGTGCTTTTATTTATAAGCAGTGGGACAGCACTAAAGCACATGCTACATGATAGCACAACGTTCCATGAAATATAAGAGAAGTGAGTATTGTTTTTATTTGATTCCTTGTCACTTCATTCCTAAGGAACTCAGAGAAAGTAACAAGAGCTATCGTCTTGATGCCTGCATCTTCACTGCTAATGTAATAATGTTCTGTTTACAGAGACATGTTTGTCATAGACAGACAGCTGTGTTTGTGTTGCAGCAACTATATCGATCGTGATCCTTCTAACTGAACAAAGTTTCAGCTTCATTTTAGAAAACGTGACCTGTTAGGTTCAATGATTTAGTCTACAAATCATCAAGAGTAGTCTCATGATATTAATAATTATAAGAGAGTTATGGAAACTTCAGTGGTGACTCTAATATGAGCTGGATGTACTTTTTAGAGGCTCCTATCTAGGTAAACAACTGGTTCTTAAATTGCCATCTCAGATAAAGGCAAGCCTGGAATTCTTAAATTGCTAACTGCAGTGGGTTATTAAGACAGAAAGGCCAGTGGTACTTAGTGGAGAGGAGAAGCTTGCTTGGGGCAAGCAGGCACCTAGCAATTGCTGTCTAAAGTAGTCTTCCTGATGGCCACCTTGCAGTGAGGTGAGTAATGAAAGGCATCACTCACCAGAGCTGTGGGCACAGCACACTGCTGGCAGGCAGCTGCACTGCACAGGAGTGACAGCTCTGCAAAAGGCAGGGCTTCAAATGGACAGAAAGCACCCAGCCAGAAACTGAGTTTCTGAAAGGGAAGTAGTCCCAGGGCCAGCAGAAGGAGCCTCAACAAGGACTGGCAGCTGCAGTGACAAACTGAACAAGGCCCAAGACATTAAAATTTGACAAAACATACAAGCTCAGATAGACCTATGTAAATTGTTTAAGACCCAAATACAAAGCCATATAGAAACATTCAGAAATGAAGAATTATTTACTTAATCTCAAAAAGACTGTAGGAATAGAGAATTTAACATATCCCTTGGTAAATGCTAGTGGAATACCTCTGTAAACACATGGCAGTGAAGGCTGTGATGTACTTCAGGTATTCATATAAAACCCACAAATTAACGAAGTAGCCAGCTGGTAAAACTATGCCAAGTCATAATTTATATTTCATGTCTTCTAAATTTCCTTTTCCTTTTTCCCAGTCCAGAAGATAAAATACTAGCTTTAATTTGAATTAACAAAACTCTTTGATCTTTGCTTTACTGTTCCTAAACAAGTGAACTTTGGATGGTTCTGTCTTCAGAGGGGCAGAGGATGTAACTGTTATACAGTAGATACCAAGAGGAGCTTGCTGAAAAACATGTAAGGAATATGGAATCCTGTATTTTTTTATTAGATGCTGGGTATAGAGGAGAACAAGCATTACCAAGTGCCAAGCTTAATAAGGTGTTTTGTCTGGTGGGCACACACCAATATTCTTTGCCACCTTCTGCAAGAAACAATGCAGAAAAAGAAAGAAATATTTCCTATCTTTAAACAACCTTAGAGTTGAGGTTGCACATTGATCAAATAAGCTGTGAAAATAGGCAATTACACTTTAATTAAAGTGTGTTTTAAAGGTTGAATGCATTCAACACTTTTGTACAGTTGAGGAAAAATGTCTGAGCAGGTTTTACATAGAAAGGAACTAGTTTCCCAGACATAGCTAGACACCATTCTGAGCTAGATCAACTACTGGAAAATAGGAATTCAGTTTTTCAGTAATGGCACTAAAACAAGGTTTCAAAAATTATACTTAAAATTTATTGTCAGATGTTTTCAGCAGCCAGCATGAAATTATGAATGTGCTCAGGTACAAATCAATCTTCACACCTACAAAATCCAGATCCATAGAAATCTAAAGCTTAAAATGATAGCAATCCTCAAAGAAAAGGATGATATCTTTTGACACTCCATACTAAGCAGTCCCAAGCCATTTCTTCATGTCATCTGCCTTGCTTTGCTGACTCTGAGATTAGCTCAGTTGCTCAGAGCTTGGTGCTAGTAACACCAAGGTTGTGAGTTTGTTCCTCATATGGGCTGTTAACATCAGTAATCCTTGTGGGTCCCTTCCAACTCAGAATATTCTGTGAGTCTGTTTGCTTTGCTTTGCAATTGTGAAGTATAAAAGCCTCTGGGCTGGTAAAGCACTCTCTTCTCTCTTTTTTTCTCTTAGGAAAGAATTTCAATCTCATGCCCTTCTTTAAAAGCTTCAAGCAATCTGAGTGCTATAACCTTTTATGTGTTGTTCCTGATAAATCTATAAGCTGGCTCAGTTACAGTTTTCCAGGTTACTTTTTCTCCTTAGGCCATTTTTATTCAGAACACTGTTTTCCCAATCATTTCCCTAAATACTTCTCTTTACTTGTCATTCCCATTTCAGTGGTTGGAACTACTTCATCAATAATAAGCCACTGGTTTTATTACTCAGCTAAGGGTAAAAATTAGGGTAAATGAATGACAAATGAAATAAGGAGGCTGGGAACTGATTGTTTGCTTTATGTTGGGTGCTTTCTCTCCATCATCCATTAGATAGCCACTAAACTACTTTTTGGAAGAGAAAGAAAAATCTTTTATTTCCTGAAGAAAATGTTTGTCAGACTATTACCCTTCCAGGTTCACAAACTGTGATTGATGAAATACTCTCTAAAACATAATTGTTTTTAACTGCTTCTGTACGAAAGCATTTGGACAACATAATCAATCAGCTTGGAGAAAACACTCCTCAGCAGTCTATGACCAAAAAAAGCTTTGACAGTCCAGGTCTCAGAAAGACCTCTGGGACAGTTGCAGAAAGCAAATCAGTTTTCACCAAAATTTCAAACAAAAGTCTTAATGATATTTCATCCTGTGTGTTAGAAGTACATCTTCTGATAAAAACCCCATAGGACTAAAAATACTCTTACTTGTACCTTTCATGTGCTACAAAATTAAATATTAAGGGATGTTCATTATAGGGTTTTCTTACTTCTAAGACAGTCACTGTGTATTTGTAAGCTTTATTGTGCATTTCCACAGATGATTTTGGCTTGTTACTTACAATGTTTTTCAGCCCCAGGTCACTTATAATTCACCACCAGCTTTTGAGGGTTATGGAGGAACCCTGGATCCTCACGCCAAAGGGTGAAAAACCTGAGTTTTTTCAGATACTTATTTCAAGGTGTTTGCTGTCTTTACATTTAGAATTTCAATTTAATCTTACTTTCTGGCTTTTAGCATAGTATAATATAGAGGTTCATACCATGTGTCTGCCTAAGATGCCATCCTATCTCTAGTTAAGTGGAGTTTATATTATTTTTATATATGCTGCTATTATTTTATGTATATCAATATATAATTGTATAAAATATGTTTGGCAGATTATATATAATATTATGTTATATGCTACATATATTTTTATATTTTTATATAGAAGTGTGATGAAGGACAGTAGAAGAACAGAACATCCAAATCCAAATAATTAGCTAGTTTCAAGCTAATTTATTCTTGGGTATTTGGTGCTGATGATCTTGTTTGGTATTACTTCTTCTCTAATCTCCTAGCTAATTGCTAATTATTGACAGTTTACCAATAGTATAAAAGAATTAAATTTAGTTAGCTTAGCTTTTTTCTTCTGTTTGTAAAAATAGGCTCATGGCTTTTCAAGTTTTCTGGAGGCTTCCCCACAGAGTTGGTTCAGAAGTGATTACTAATGGTTTCAACCTTGTCTCAGCTATGTTTTAGAACAAAACAGTGGATACTATTGTCACAGTGATTGGACAATTTTCAAAATTCTTGAACTTCACAAGATTGAGGAGTTTGTGATTAAACCAGTATGTCAACACAACTTTCTCCATTTAGGTTACTCTGAGAGCATTTATCTCTGTGACTTTTTTTCTTTAGGATGCTGCCAGTAGTGTCAGCTTCCTTTTTTCCTTGCTGTGTTTCTAGCCTGTAGATTTGCATTGCTGGCAGTGCACATGAGTACACATTTATTTTCTTTCCATGAGAACAGCAGGTTTTATGTCTGGTTTTGTATTAATATTTTCAGTGTAGTCTCTTACTAAAGCACAGTTGTGAAGATAGTAGCAAAGCGAGATTTGTTGAGTTTATATGTTCTAATTTCTTGAGATGTTTCTCAGTCTTCTTCTAAAGGTTAAAAACTTTTGAAGAAAAGCCAAACCTCAAGTTTAAATTCATTAACAGATTACTCTTATAAGGTAATTTTAAAGTATTATAAGCTCTTTTAAGTGAGTAAAGGAAGATGAGGACTCTAACCTGTCACTATACAAACCTATTCAGCTTCTAGCAGATATTGCAGAATCTCCTACAAAATGTACTTTGGATTCTAATGATGTGGATACTCACAGTGTTTCCCACTCTGAAACTTTCCCAGCTTCACAGCTGTTTGTAATGACAGTTCATATCCTCAAAAGGAGTTGAGGGTAAAAATCAGTTCTTTCAGCCCAGTTCTTTCAGATCATAAATCTGAGACTGATTGTATGACTCCTGATTAAGGAAAGTGAGCAAAGGCAGAATTCTGCCTCACGGGAGAATCCATAGTGCCTAAATGATTTCTGGAGTGTAAATGCACCTTGAGAGATAGCCAAAGAGGCACTGCACCAAAAAAGATGTCTAATCATTTTGCTACAAACACTGACACAAGGCATTAATGTATTTTAATTTTAGGAAGCTGTACTCAAGAGTTTTGTTCTGTGACAGATTTAACTACATGGATGTAGCAGGAAATGAGCTTAATTTCACTCAGCAAGATGAAGGTTGCGAGGTTTATGATTGCTATGAGTTTGTGTTTTGCAGGTAACTACTGTCAGGGGAAAGTGCTACTCAGTTTGAGTAAAATAGATCTCAATTGGTGATTTTAAAATTTAGGGTGAAAATTGGATTAATGTTTCTGAGTACTAGAACAGTCAAATTCAAGATTAGTCTTTCAAGGTGATTAGTGACAGATAATAAAATTTCAGCAAGACAGCAATTTCCTTCGTGACAGAGTCTGATATTTTAATGGGAATTGTTTGAGGTGGTATCTGTACTTGTAAGGGACTTTACTCAATCATCCTTCTATAGTCTATATTCCTATTAAATTCTATGCATTAAAGGAGGCCTCTCACCTAATCTCCTGGGATTCTCTTTGAAACAGTGGAAAAATACAGGTTCTCCATTTATAAAATAGGTAGGAGAAATGTCTCTCCTTTATCTACAGAGAAGATAAAAATTACTAATTTATACTAGAATTCTACTTATCCTAGGGTGGAAGTGAGATGAGTGGAGTACCATCCCATATAATTCACAAAATTAGGATTACTATGCTTCAAGTGGAAGATATGGTAGAAACTCTGTGACCTTTGTTGCTCTTTGTTGCATTTAATTTCTAATTTTGTAGAACTCCTTCCTGTAATATGGTATCCAAAATGATGACAATATTCCAGACTTGGTCATTCTGGCTCTTCAGTACTAAGGAGTAATGAGTATGGTACTTTAGACAGCGTTTGCCCAAAATACACTGATGGTGTCTTGCAACCAACAGTTATAGTCTGAGAAGGATGAGGTTTCAAGTGGCTGTAAGATCTATGTGGCCAGTACCTATGACATGGGCATCTGTTCAAGAAAAAATGAACTGGAAGGACCTTAATGAATGTAAAGGAAATGTAAGAACATCAGAATATAACAGGACTGAACATACTGTTCTGGATTATCAGATTCCTTTCCCTGCACTTGGAGGCTATCAAGTGTCTTATACTTTTCTAAACAAACTTCTGAAGTAATGTTTGCTTCTCTATCTAATTATGCAGAAATAATAAAATAGAAAATTCAGCTTTCTGTGTTGCAATTAAACGTATTTATTGCCTTGTGCTGTAAGATCCAGTGTTAATTGCAGACCCTTAAATTTAATTAACTGTAGTTGCAATGGACAAACCAGGATGTTCATTTCATACATATGAAATACACTGATGCAGGAAAAATTGATTACATTGAAATTCTTGAGGTCTGCATCAGATATATGGTACAGACCAGCAAACAATAAAAATATATTCTATGTCATTCTGTAATAGGTTCTGATTCAGATGATGAGCTACTGTATAAGGAATGTATGTATTTAATATGCTATTTAAGCAATGATTTTCTTCTAAATGCAGGCAATGAAAGAGGAAGTGGTACTAGACAAAGATGCTAATTCTAAGTATTCTTCACTAGCAATGATTACCCTTTGCTTTGAGAAACCATACTGAATGTATTGCTAGAATAGAAATATAATCTCTTTCAATTATTTGGAAAATGAAAGAGGAAGTGTTTAATGAAATCAGTATTTTGGGTCTGGGCTGTATCAGTTCACCACCACAGACTGATTATGCTGGTGGACTCAGTGACAAAGGACCCAGGTAAGGCAGAGGTGCTCAATGCTTCCTTTGCTTCAGTTTTAAACAGTAAGATCTGTCCCCATAAGCATACTGGGTCAGGTAATCACCCAGACTGCTGAAGCTGATGCATCTCAGGAAGAAATAATGACCAAGATTCTGTTGAAGGGTTTGTTTCCTTGTTCAAGGATCAAATATGAGCAAAATAATTTTATACTGAGTTAGTTTTGCAGGGCACATAAAGATAGGTGTTTTATATCAATGATGTTGTTATTGACAATAATTTTAACTAAGATTTGAATCTACACTGACCACATCCTTATTATTTGGAAGAAGTTTAAGAAATATGTTCAGATTTTTTGTGAGCTGAATTTATTATCTGTTTATAATCTGTTCAGAGGAGATTCAAGTCGAACATCAGGAAGAATTTTTTCATGGAAGGGATTGTTAAGCATCGGAAAGGACTGCCCTTTGGTGCAGTCCTTTGTGGTGCAGTCTGCATAACTGTGGTGCACTTGGTACTGAGTGCTTTGGTCTAGTTGACAAGGTCGTGATCAGTCAAAGGTTGGACTTGATGATCTAGAAGGTCTATTCCAACCTAAATGATTCTGTCCTCCTGTGAAATAACTTCAGTATAAATGATTTAAATGATTAGCCGTAATTGGTTGCTGCACAGAAGAAAGAGGAAGTTCAAGATAGGGAATTTACAGTGTGTTGCTCAATAGGAGGGATTCTGCATTTAAGATTATTTTGCTGCTGCAGTTAAGTAATCAGTTTACTCAAAACTGAGAAGCCAGTGTGGAGCTAGGAAAGTTGGAAAACCTGGTGCGCTTAAAAGATGGTGGAGAGCAACCTTGCAGTGATTTCTCCCTCTGCACCCTTGTATGCCAGGTCTCAGGGCTCTGTGTTTGGTTGGTTACATTGAAGCCCAGGTCGATCTACATTAAATGTAGGTAAGGCCTCACACTGCTAAGGACCTTCTCTGATACAAAGAAAAAATTAATAAAAAATGTGTAAGAAGACTTTGCACTGCTTTTCAGACTTTCCACAAATGTGTTGTCACAAGAATGCACTGAATTGAAATACACAGCAAGCTTACACAGTTTGACACATACACAGGAAAACTAGGATAAATATAAAATAAAGCTCATATAGCTTTTTTTCAGAGCTACATATCCCAGTTCGTAGGATTTGTATTTATCACTAGTAAAAAAGTTTGCTTTCAAAATTAGTTTAAACATAAAATTAAATATTTCTTTGTTTGATTTAAATATTTTGTGCTTCCCTACTAAAAATTCTGAAAAATTCTTGATTAAATATATCAAATAATGAAACTAATAATTATATTTAATAGTTATTGATGCCAGTTGTGATATATTCCACATTCCATACCTATTATTATCTTGCAGGAAAATGGTTCATTTATATTTAAGACTTAAGGCAATTTGAAGTATTTCCAATGCTGCAGAGGACTGTATCTCTAGAACAGACAAGGCAAGGAGCAGAAAGGAAATTTATGCTAAAGCTTAATCTAAACAACCTAGAATAAATAATACCTTTTAATGTTACTTTTTGTGAAGAAAATTTTAGTCACAAAGGACTATTTTTTTACTGACATTTAAATTAATATTATTAGTATTTAATGAATAAAATATTGCTCATGGTTATTTTTTGTGGGAAATACTGAATGTAGTGAAGTGTATTTGAGCATATGTATGTAAAGAATAATTAAGATACTAATTCTTCTAATTCAATAAAGAAAAAAAACGAAGTTGTGGGGAATATTAAGTAGTTTAGCAGAGTAATTCTAGAAGAGAAAATTATTTGCAATTTAATTTCTATTGAAGATTGGGATCTTAGTTGGCTGAAATAAGATTGAATTATTGAATTAGATTTTCTTCTTTTTAAAGAGGATGTAGCATATTTTGTAGCATTTCACAGAAAACTTAAGTTTGATAAGTTCACTTTATTCACAATAATCACTAAATAGTTATTAATGAGGTGTTTAATAATTATGGTTGGAAATGGCTGAGAATTTCAGTAGAAGCAGACTGGACAACATTTCAGAGCTGTCATGAATCAAAAATTAGCAGGATTTGTTGGCAAGCCCCTGAGTGAAGGAATAAATAGCATATCAAGATTATGAACTGTAATAATGAAAAGAATGGTGGAGATGGGGAGTAAGAGATGTCATACAATGTGTTTGATGTGCTTTTATCTTGTCCAGATTCAGTTAATGCCTGAGCATTCAATTATAGATGTCAGAAAAACATCAGCAGGGTGAAGAGGAGAAACCAGAGCCAAAATATAAGTTAGATGGTTGCTGAAGTAGAGAGAATAAGAGCAAGTGAAGTCAGCCTGACTGCTTTTGTGAAGCAGAAGGGAGTTTAGAGTTTCCATCCTTGTGTGCCCTGCTGTCCTGAGCAGTCCCTTGCTGGATCCCAGAAATTTGGAGTTTTTGTGCTTTCTGTGCTTTCAGGCACAGGCCCCCTGTAAAACACTGCTTTTGACCTGAGGCCTTGGAAATGGCTTCTAAATTTGAGTGATAAAGTTAAAATCACAGGTGTGTAGGAAGTAGAAGTGTGTTCTTTCACAGGGTGATGGGTTTTAAACTTGAGGTTTTTATAGTATAGTAATAGGTATGGGACAATATGAAGGATTTTGGGCGTTGTCTCTTTTGGTGTTCATCTTCCTTCTTCTTCCTTCTTCTTCATGGGTTTCAGGTAGTAGTTTCTGGTTGGTCAGTTACTGTTACACTGAGGGTTACCAGAATTTGGTTATTGGGTTAAAAGGATAAATAATATAGGTGTTAATTCTCTATTGGACTGTTTAGCTTTAAGAGACCTTGTAGCAGCTGGATCTTCCTCCATTTTCCTCGCTTCTAGCAAGGAGCTCGAAGTGCTGTGGAACACTCTGTACTTTCTGATAAGATTTAATAAACAACCAAGCCCAAACACGAGAAAAACCCTTTCCATCATGTTTTTGTTAATCCTGGCTCTGAATGAAGGCAGAAGAGACTGAGACAAACCACTGATTAAGTAGTGCAAAACTCCCACCACTGTTACAGTCCCTCATTTCTCATCCCATGACTGCTGACTCCTTTCACACTGTGGCTTGTTCTCTGAGCTGTGAGGACAAAATAAATAAAGAAGTGTGGTTTTAAATGATGATTGATGACAGCTTTTTCTTCTTGTTGAAATAAAATGTAGCTGGCTGTCGATTCTCAGGTTGTGTAGGTAACAGTGGTTACAAAATGCATGGAAGGCAGGGTTTCTGGTGCTGCATTCAAAATTCGCAACAGATAAAGGATTAGGATAATTGTATTAATTATTATTGAAAATGGATGTGGCCTTGCATAAAGAAGAACTAACGATTTCTCTGTGTGCACACAGCCGGGGCAGCGAGAACAGACTGGCCCTGCGGAGGCAGACCATTCTGCGGGAGAAGGGCAGGAGGCAGGCCAGCCGGGGGCCAGCCTACATGTTCAATGACCACTCCACCAGCCTCTCCCTGGAGGAGGAGCGCTTCCTGGATGCCGCCGAGTACGGGAATATCCCGGTGGTTCGCAAAATGCTGGAAGAATGTCCCTCGCTCAATGTGAACTGCGTGGACTACATGGGGCAGAACGCCTTGCAGCTGGCAGTGGCCAACGAGCACCTGGAGATCACGGAGCTGCTGCTCAAGAAGGAGAACCTGGCCCGGGTGGGGGATGCCTTGCTCTTGGCCATTAGCAAGGGCTACGTTCGGATAGTGGAAGCCATCCTGAGCCACCCTGCGTTCGCCGAAGGCAAGAGGCTGGCTCTGAGCCCCAGCCAGTCGGAGCTGCAGCACGATGACTTCTACGCGTACGACGAGGACGGCACGCGGTTCTCCCACGACGTCACACCCATCATCCTGGCTGCCCACTGCCACGAGTACGAGATCGTGCACACCCTGCTGCGGAAAGGAGCTCGGATCGACAGGCCGCACGACTACTTCTGCAAGTGCAGCGAGTGCAATCAGAAACAAAAGCATGACTCTTTCAGCCATTCTCGATCCAGGATCAATGCCTACAAAGGTCTGGCCAGCCCCGCTTACCTGTCTCTGTCCAGCGAAGACCCTGTTATGACTGCCTTAGAGCTCAGCAATGAGCTGGCCGTGCTTGCCAACATTGAAAAAGAGTTCAAGGTGAGTAGAGGGACACTGATTTCTGGCAGACAGAGAACTGCAAACTTTATCCTTCATAAATCAGCAAGATAATGTGGGAAAAGATACAGCTTTTAACTGAATAGAACACTTAAATCACTTAAATCTTTGTGAATGTCTTATTGCTGTGTGCTGATTGTAATTTATGCTTCTTGTGTGGAATGTGCCAGTGAACTAATTTTCTACTTCTGTCAGGCAGGAGAGTGAAGGAGGCCCTTCAAACCCACGGATGAAGCTGGTTTAGGGCGAGGAGGGGACTAAAGTGGTACATTTTAGTCACTTATGACAGACAAGTTGCATGATTCTGTTAAACCCTTGTGCATTCTCTTTAGTTTCTTGTATGTGGACTTGAAGCCTTCACACTTCTTACAGTGTTTTGCATTCATTCACGAGGAGGATTCTAAATAAATGTCCTCCTTTTTTAATGTGCTATTCTGGTATTTCTGTTTGCTTTTTCCTCTTTCTTACTTATTTGTACTAAGTTATATGTGAACTCTCTAGAGTTAAAAGGCTTTTTCAGTGTTACAAGGAAATTTTAGTATTTCATAAATGCGTGTTTTTGAAAAAAATATTGAGACTCAGGCTCCGTAGAGCTCCATAGGGTCCATAGGCTCCAGCTAAGGCAGTAAGAATGTAAGGTTTTATCTGTCAGTAAATGCAAAGTCAGGCCTTGTGCAAACATTGCCAATGTTATTTATGACCTGGGTTAGTTAAAATCACTTAGTCTGAGTTTGCCTCATGAGACCCTGTCAAAAGCAGTTGCTCCTGTGACAGAGTAATATATATAGACTTCACTAGCAGGAGATCAAAATCCATCCAAAGCTGTAACAGAACAATTTCCAACATTGTGCTAGCAAGTGTTTGATATTATCATGATCAATATTTAACAGTAATCTTTGCAGTGGTACAGTTCTACTCAGCCAACTTGAGCTGAGGTGCTGCAGTTCTGAATGAATTCCTCTGAGCTTGTGCTCCTAGGTATATCTTTGTGGCACCAGTCTATTATAAGAAGCTGGATTATTTCTTGGAGAGGAAAAATAAGGAGAAGGAATGTACAAGGCGATCTTAAAAACAGCAGCTGAACTGCTGAAATTAAAGGGAAGGAGAAAAAAAAATGCTGGGAGGACCATTTCAGATTATTTGCAGAGGATGAAGTTCCCTGGCAGAAACCTTTAGGACCTCAGTGGACAGAGATTTCATCCACTGATTTCATGTACAGTTCAAAGAAGAGTACTGAAACCACATACTTCTTTCTCTTTAGCAGCTGCTGATGGGAACAAAAGGACTTGATTAACTTAAAGCAGAGTAAATTTAGAACTGAAAACCATTTTTCATAAACCATAAGTGCAGCCTGTTACGTTTACAGCTATGCTGAGACAAATAGCATGTCTGATTTGTAGGGACTGTACAGATCCCTTTATCACAGTTGGAGTGACACAAGCTAAGATTATTATAAAGATAAATAAACTCATCATCTGGAACAGCCAGCAAGAGGTGCCCTTCAGATGTGTGCTACAGTACACAGTCAGTGAGATGAATGGAAGCACAGTACCTGTCTGTGGCACCTCCAGGCAGGGAATGGAGCACACAGGTGAGAACCCAAGCAGGCTGGGTCACAGAACAAGCTTCTGCAGCCAGCTCTGAAGTGCCATGAGAAGGTCCTTCTTTGGTGGCTTCTGTTTGTCCATTTCCTCTTTTGTCTCAGCTGCTTTCTCTAAAGTGAGAGCTTCACTTCTAGTGTAGTGTTGTACAAAGAATTTTAACAGATTTTGGATACTGTTCCTCTGCAGAAACAGGAGATTAGATGAGAGACAAAGCAGCTCCATACTGCTGGGCATTAATCATCCAGGCTCTGCTGGGAATAGTCATATTCTTTGGATAGAGTGGAGTGGAAGAGGAACAATGAGGAGCACAAGCACAAGGCAACACGGAAATTTAACTCTAATTTAAAGTTTCACCAGGAGCAGACAGCTGGCAACATAAGGTCTTTTGGGAACATTTTTGTAGATACTAAAACCGTGTGGTGGTTCTGGATAAATATTAAAGACTGTGGAGTACATTTATAACTGAATTGATGGGAGTTGACATTTACACTATTGATAAGCTGTGACATTTACAATATCTAGACTGGCCAGGGACTTGACAGCAAAATACCTGCCTTAGGTTCAGTGGAGACAGTACAAGTGTGTAAAAGTTATGAGAAATGGAGGCTGTCAGCTTTACTGAGTCTGGGCTTGTTTACACCACCCCTGCAAGCTCATATCCCCGCTTGCAGCAATTAATCTAAAAAATTGTTACCCTTGCTTTATTTCAGGAGTTTGCTGCAATTATTTGGAGAGTGTAGTCACTGCATAAAAGTGTGGGTTTGGTAAAAATGTTTTACCTGTCTTAGTGTAATCAAAACAAGTATATTTTTAGTGCATAGGTTAGCTGGACATGGCAAATCTTTAGCTCCACCTAGGGTTATCCTGAGCCATTTAAAGTATTTCAAATCTTACCTAAATTAAAACTGAGCTTTCTGGTAATACACTATTTTAGGTCACCTATTTTATAGTGCTGATAGGGTATTGTAGCAGGGAAACTTTCAAGTGGTTGCCTACAGCAGCCAGTGACACAGATAATTTCCAGGTCTTCCTCAAAGGCAATGGGAAGAATCAGTCCTAAGTTGTGATGCTGGTTGTTTTATGACTGTCCTATAAATTGCTTCTCTCTCCTAATATTAGGGAGAACACTGGCCATGAAACTGTGATTCGTACAAAATAGGAAATGCCGTAGTCAGGGGAAAACATTCTCTGGAATAAACCCCTTTCTACAAACCTATGCAGTAGTGTCGTCTGGCAGTACATGCCTTTTGCATTTTGTTGCAGGTATTAAAAGTGTTGCAGTATTTAACAGTGTTTTGGAGAAACACTTTATTTGGAGTAAAATCAGAAAAAAAGTAGAAGATTGCTTCTGAAGGAAGAATAACTGAACAGACATATAAAGCACAGCATAGAAATATTTCTGTAGCAAAGAAATAGCTAATTCAGGCTTCATGAGTAATTCTGAGATCTTCAGGATTTTCTGAAGACCACTTAATTTAGTTTTGTGTTATAGAATCACAGAATGGTTTAGGTTGTAAGTGACCTTAAAGATCATCTAGTTCCAACCCCACTGCTAGGGCAGGGAACCTTCCATTAGACCAGGTTGATCAAAGCCCCATCTAACCTGTCCTCGAACATCTCCAGGGATGGAAAGTCCTCTAAGGACAACCTATGCCTTACCACTCCTATAGTAAAGAATTTTTTCCTAGTATGTAGTCAAAACCTATGCTCCTTCAGCTTAAGGACACTGACTCTGGTTCTGTCCCTCTCCAGCTGTCTTGGAGCCCATTTAGGTACTGGAAGGTTCTATAAGGTCTCCCTGGAGCCTACTCTTCTCCAGGCTGTACAGCCCAGCTTCCTAAGCCTGTCTGCATGGGAGAGGTGCCCCAGCCCTCTGATTGTCTTTGTTGGCCTCCTCTGGACTCGCTCCAACCTCTTTATGTTGGGGGTTCCAGAGCTGGATGCAGCACTGCAGGTGGGGTCTCAGCAGAGCAGAGCAGAGGGGCAGAATCCCCTCCCTCCTCTGCTGCCCACCATTGGATCCGGCCCAGGACACAGCTGACTCTTTAGGCTGCAGTCTCACATTGCTGACTCATGTTGAGTTTTTCAGCCACAACACTCCCAGTCCTTCTTCCTATGGTTTTTCCTGATCCATTCTCTGCCCAGCCTGTACTTGTAGTTAGGATTGCCTCAGCACATGTGCAGGACATGGCTTAGTGTGCAGCTTTGAAAAGTTTGATATTATATTTTTATTTTTATTTTTATTTTTATTTTTATTTTTATTTTTGGAGATGGTGTTCATGTTTTCTGTCATCTCAATGGTTTGCCCACTTAAGAGCTTTACTATGTACATAAGAATGTAGATGATATATGACAAATGTTGCCCTGCAGAGATGTGGGCTGAAGTTTTGTGAGAGACAGCTGTGGTCCAGTGCTGTTCAAAATGGATAAGATTAGCATTTATTATAAAGTCCACTGCAACTATAATGACAACTGACTGGTTTATTGTTTAAAGGGATGAAATAGAAAATGTGTTTTTAAGTTAAACATAGATATATTACTATTTGCTGTAATCCCCCTAATAAGATTGTCCAAATTTGCTTTTCTGATGAGAAGCAAAATTCAGTTTATCATCTCAAAGTCTAATTTTCTGTTGTTGCTTTTTTTTTTCATTTATACAACTCCCATTACAGAAATGATACCCCAGTCTTCACTACAGCTATTGTCAGCTTTCCTAAATAAAAAGTAACATCACCTGTTAGAGAAGGAGTGAAGCACTGAAGGCATAAGGGCCACCTTTGAAAGGGAAATAATGTATTTAGCTACCTACTGTGACACCTAAATCCAACATTAAATCTCAGTTTGAAATCTGAAGTTCTAGTATAGCAGTATCCATATTTCTGATTTTGGCCTCTACAGTTCACCAGGCAGAGCCAGGACATGGTCTGGAGCACTACTCCATCTCATCCATGGGGTTCCATGTCAGCCTGCATCCTGAGAGCACTCTCATCCCAGGCACAATCTGGGGGACAGCAGGAGCCTGTCACTGGTCACAGGGCACTGTGTGAAAAAAACACCCTTTCTTCTGGGAGACACAGCTGTAGTGATGCTGTCCTGGTCTCCTAGCTGTGGTCTCCTGCTGCCTGGTCAGAGGTAAAGCAGGGCATGGCCAGCTGAGGTCTTCAGAGTGATGAGAGCCTGCTTGCTCCCTTACTTGGCACCCCAGGACAGTCTGCAGCTGCCACGAGCACTAAGGGTGGGTGACTCCTCTCAGAAATGCTGCTCTCACTCTCACCCCTCTGCCACCAGCATTGTTCCCCTAGTTCCTCATCCCCCACAGTGCTCACCCCAAATCATCACCTCCCTTCTGCAGGGTGGGAGCAGCTAGTACCGCTCCCTCATCCTTGGTGTTGTGAATTTTGGCACAATTTGTTTTTTCCTAAACTGCTGAGGAGCCCTGAACCTATGTTGTCACATGCAGAGAATAAAGCACATGTGCTTTACTGTGCAGAATTCAGTCCTGATTGTTTTTAGAGCCTTCAATTGTAATTTAATTTCTAACTACCATCTAAAGTTTCTCAGGAATGGGTTTTTTTAAATCACTAAGTTTATAACATGCAGTAAAGGAGAACTCATCATCCATGCCTTTGTCCATTTCTGAAAATAAGTTAAGCCAAACAAATTGCCCCATTGCCTTGGCTCACATAAATTGTAGGAGACATGTGAGACCCAGAGAGGGAGAACTTTATTTGTGTGTGTGACAGAGAGACATTGAAGTGTGTAGACCATTTTTGCTGTCATTTCATTTTTGTTCTGCCTTAAGCTGACTTTGCCTGTGCTATGGTTGAGGTTGAGGCAGTGATGGGCAATGCTCAATTTCTCAAAGCTTGTTTGCCATAACTTGACTGCTGAGTTTTCATCTTGGCTTCCACCACTGGTCACAGCTGTGGCAGTATTTCATGGGAGGGGGAACTGTTTTTACTGTATTTGGAAATGAGAAAATAAATAAAATAAATGAATGGATTTTATGGATGAACTTATGGGGTGCTAATATATACTGTGATATTGTGTACAAACCTAAATTCAGAAGGGATAACCCCCCTGTAGAGTAATGGTCTCCTTACAAACTGTTTTGAAACTCCATGTCAGGTGTCAGTCACTTGAGCTGGAAAATACTGATGAAGGGTGTGTGTGAGTGTGGATGTATGTACCTATCTTCTACCAGAAAAAATACACATACTAATATATTACAATACTTCATAAGTTCTTATGAAGGCCAAATAAAATTGTTCTTATGTTTATTGAAAGTTACTTGGTTTTTTATATTGGCATTCAAGGGTCAAATATCAGTTTGGAAAAGTTGGTAGGTACAGGGGTGGGTAGTTGTCTCCATGTTTCTCCTTGGCGAATTAAAAATGGAAAATTTTCCTTTCATGTGGAAGAGAAAATTCATGTGTTAAAAGTACTGAATACTGAATCTTAACTTCTGCAGAAAAATGAAAGCCAAACAGAACGTGAAATATTACTCTCAAAAATTGTCTTCCTGTAGTGCCAGAAGTCAGGATTTTGTTTAACCTCTCCTGTTATTCATCTGAATGGAGGGAAAACAAATAATGCAATAATAAATTATCCAGAATGATAGGAAATTATTAGTTTTAGTATTTAGCTTCTGTTGTCTTTGTCGATAAATGGCATTGAAATGCATTTTGGTTTTATGATAGATCTGAGTTACCTTGTTTAAGTTATATTATTAAAAAAAATAAATCACTAGCAGTTTTACGTAGATGTAAAATAATGTCTGTAAATATTTGTCTCTGAATGTTTACATCCATCTAAGCAAAGTGAAGTGTAAAACTTGGATGCAATCCTTTAATATATCCAAGTAATAAACTGTTATTGTAGTGTTGTGGATAATAAAGCACAAAGATACATGAAGTACACCCTCAGCAAATAAATTAGGGGATCCTGCATGCTCATTCTCTTCCAGGATGAATATTGGATGCATTAGATGGTGATTAGTATGAAGAAAGTATTTAAAGAGAAGGAGCTAACTAGAGGCTGAGTGGGAGAAGTGGAAATACCCTGAAGAACAGACTGGGAGGGGGGTAAATATGTCAGTGTAATAAAAGCATTTTTTGAAAATTACTTTGAACATGCCACAGATACTACATGAGCAGTCTTGTGTGGTGTGGGGTGGTTGGAGGTTTCTTCCATTCTTTTGTTTAGGAAAAATTATACAGTAATTTTATTTTTTTAAGACATTAAAATGAGCAGAAATCACAAAAATAGCAGAAGTTGTTGACACATGCATGAGTAAATTGCTCGTGAGATTTTTTTTAGCTTTAGATACACATCTATACCTAACTTCCTGTCTGCCCAGCTAGATCCAACTTTTTTGACCCAAACACAGCTGCATGTAAGGAGTGGTTAATGAACTGCAGATTGCAATGTTCAAAATACCGTTTTCTGTTTTGACTTATGTCTTTTGGAAAACAGTGCCCGAGGAGAACACTTGTTAGTTAAAGCAAAAAGCAACTGAAGCTGCAGTTGCACAGCAACATTTTGGCTCACACAGTGAAGTCTCTTGTGATATCCTTGAGCTGGAGCAGAGCTGCAGTCAGTGATGTGTTGTCACCACACAAGCTGTACCACTGCTGGAAGTGTTGCTGGAGAGCAGCAATCAAACCTTGAGTTTGCAAGCTAGAATAGATGGAAAAGGAAAAAGCCTAATTTTACAAGAATAATTCTAGGCCTTAGAAAATTCAGTATATTTATGCAGTTCTGAAGAAGGTTGAGAATTTCTTTAGATGTAGTCTGGGTAGGATGCTCATCTTGTCCAGTTGAAATCTCTTAGTGCATTTTTCTACATCTTTTCTAGACTTCTAGACTAGTCCCCTGTGCTGTACATCTCAACCTGAACTGGTCATTAAAATGTGTCATATAACATTTCTGAAAGTGTTTTGTTTTTTTTCCTACTTTAATTTCCTCTAAAGCATGTCTAGAGGAATGACTCAGGTGTGAAAATTGATAATGTAGATGTGCAAGACATCCAAGGTGAGATGAATTCCACTCTTTGAACATTCGGGGCAAAAAAAAGCATAACAAGATGCAAAGAAGCTATCCACGTTCACAGAGGTGTAGGTGGAATATAGAATTGCTTCTCTCATGCTGGATCTAAACACCAAGTTTTTTTTCTTTCTGCTTCTGTTTCCTAGAATGATTACAAGAAACTGTCTATGCAATGCAAAGATTTTGTAGTTGGACTGCTTGATTTGTGCAGAAATACAGAAGAAGTGGAAGCTATTTTGAATGGTGATGTAGAGATGAGCCATAATAATGGAGAGCATGGTCGTCCCAGCCTCAGCCGCTTAAAACTCGCCATCAAGTATGAAGTTAAAAAAGTAAGCAATTATGTTGATCAAACAGGCATGTCAGGATGGTGGTGTAAAATTGTGCTGTTGTTGAATTTTATGTTTTAGTAGCCTGCAGCACTGAAATGAATATTTGGGCCCTTTGGGCACAGCAGTTTTCCAATCAAAAGAATCTTCACTTGCAGTATAAACAAGAAGCAGATATTTAAGGTGAATACTTGTCACAATGACCATGAGAGCAAATTACTCTAAAACTGCAAAATTTTTTTATATGTGTTTTCATTTTAAATCTGTTTTTTAAAGGAAAAAAGATGGAAAAGTTTTGCACTACTTCTGAAGCCTGGAAAAATGTAAGATTTAATAAAAGCTAGAGAATAGTGCATCAGTCCTGTGCACTACATAATAAATGCTGATACAGTTTTTTGCCAAGCTGTGGTGTCTTGCTCAGAAATTTGAGAAAACCTGGAGAAATTGCATGTCTCACAGAAACTGTGTTTGTGTCTGTACAGAGGGATCAGAGACACAACCTAGGAATATCAGTACTGTGGTTCTTAGTTCAGGAGAAAGCAGTCTTTAGGCAGTGTCAACTACAGGAATTATTGGCCCTACTTTGGCTTGCTTTCATTTCTACTGTCAGCTTAATACTCAGCTTTCCATCTTAACTGTGCTCAGTGAAACCAGCTGAGTTTGTAGCTGCATAAATGTTGGAATTTCCCAGGAAACTTGTCTTGGATAATGTAGGTTGTAAAATTCTAGGTGACTTGTGTCAACCAGGTAGAAATAAATTGTGTGGTGAAGTTTGCACAACCAAAGATCAAGAAGATACAGGTAAAAATATACTTCCGAAGCATGTTACCCCAGATTTTTACCAAAATTGAGTTCACATCTCTGGGGTATACAGAAAAATTTTATATGTAAGGTGTATTTATGTGTTCATGCAGGGAAGAAAAGAAAAAAATTATTTTGGCTGAACCAGTATATGAACACAAACCTGCAAAACACTTGCCAAGCTACAGTCACTAAAAGAGAGCTGAAACAGCTTTTGAAGAGAACAGATTACATTGAGCTTGGGCCCTTCATACTGATTGGGTCTTAATGCTTCTGCAAATATGAACTTTCTTGCAACACTTTCTCTTGTCTCAGTAATGACATTTCTTGTACCTTCAGCCAGTCATCTTTTAAGTACAGAGAAAGGATCTAGAAAAAAATACTACGTTCGATTAAATTTTTATTTTATTTAGAGATTTGGATTTAAAAATGTACAGTGCACAAGAATATACTATTTTTTAACATCTACTTATGCTATCTACTTATTTTTTAACATCTACTTATTTTTAACATCTGCTTAACATCTTCTTATGCTGTCCAGAGGACACAAAGAGCCTTATAGGACAGACTGAATTTTGCAGTTTGTCCAAATGGTTCCAGAACCTAGTTATAAATAATCCTCATCTGATTTGCTGCAAATGTGACAGCTATTTTCTCATGCCAGCTGAGAAAAATGGTATTTTCTGTCTTAACATATGAAAAATAGGACATACTCATTCTTTCCTAAGTGAAGATTATGTAGTGTTTTTTGCAGACCGAAAGACTCAAAGTGTTGGAATTTCTGAAGCAGTAAAATTAAAGTTATAAATGCCAGAAACATAAAAAGTTTGCCCAGACAAATTAACCTTAGATGAAATTAATAGTTTGTGACAGAACGTAGTGTTAATAGGAAGGTTTTTTAAGTTAAAGTATTTGTTGTTGCTGATGACAACATACCTGTTTGCTGGGAGATTTGGCTTATCAAAATAGTTTTTCTTATACCCCTGTAATGCTCCTTTGAATATTAGCTGCGTTTTCACTATTTCAGCATTCTTAATGCAGTTCCTATAGCGGCATTCTAACAGAAGCTATTCTGATGGCAGTATTGTTTTTTTGCTCTTTTTTTTTTTTTTTTTTTTTTTTTTTTTTTTTTTTAATTAGTTTGTAGCACATCCCAACTGCCAGCAGCAGCTCCTCTCGATTTGGTACGAGAACCTGTCAGGTTTGCGGCAGCAGACGATGGCAGTGAAGTTTCTGGTTGTGCTCGCAGTTGCGGTCGGACTGCCCTTCCTCTCCATGGCCTATTGGATTGCTCCTTGCAGTAAGGTCAGCCTAGGAAACCTTCTCAGGGCCTTCTATTAACTCCTCTGCACGTAGATTCCTGTAGGACAAAGATACACTTTAATACTCCAGAAATATGTTATTTTAAAGCCCAGTTAGAATGGAACGGCTGCAAGGTTGCACGTTCAGACAATTGTAATTAAGACAGATAAATGAGTTGTGTTAATTGCAATATGTAATAAATTAAGTTACAATGGTTGACCAAAAGTTGCCTTATAGAAATCCTACTTTATAAACAGTGAGTCAAACAGTTTTTCATTTAGTTCTTGCCTTAGCAGGAGATGCAGAGGATACTCATTTTCCGTTGATTCACATGTAAGCTACGTTCAAGCTGTGGGTTGATTCCAATTGCCTCAAAGGCAATTTTTTTTCTCATTATCAAAAATAACTCAATAAAAGTCAAGACAGTGCTACTATTCATCATATATTGTGAGGTCTTCAAAGCAGTTACACAACCTGCCCTGCATTCACTTGCAATGTGCTGTCTGGGATTAGGTGCTACCAATAAATCTGGTTTGGTTTATATATAGTATGGAAAACATTTCCAATAAAGATGGGTTGCAGTTTCTGACCTCACCGAGCTTTGTGTTGAATCCCTGTTTCAGTTGGTCAGTAGCCCTTTCCCTAATGGAAAATTTCCCTTGAAAGTATGTTAGAGGGACAAATGGCCTCCTACAAGGATTGTTCAGCATGTTGCAGTATGAGATCCAGAATTCTAGCAGGTTGAACTCTGTAGCCTTTTAAGTTTTGCCATATTTTTTTCTTGTCTTTCAATCTAGACAATAACGATCAGTTACATTATTTTCAGTTTTTGATATTGTGACTAGAGATTTTATGAATAGTTTTCTCTTAAAATGCCTTGAGATACAACACATCTCATTTGATTTTCTGCAATGGCAGTGACTTACCTACTTGTTATTTTCCTTTTTCAATGATTTATTTGTCATATACAAATGCAGTCAGTCTAAAATTGAAAAGTACTTTTCTTCAGCTGCCAACTAGGTGGACAAGCTAAGACTTTTAATATTAATACAGACACTCTCAAAAATAAAGAATTGCTAAAAGTTCAACCTCGTGAATTTGTATGGAACTTTTAGGTTTTTAAAGTGTCACACTAAACCATTTTTAAGTCATTCATAGTCATTACAAAGCTGAGAACTTTTACATTGTACAAATCAGAAGGAAATTAAGACTTTACAGAACTACAAATATAACCTTTTGAGGTGTCACGACTTTTAAAAAAAATACGTTGGGAAAACTGCACAATAGCTGTGCTAAACTGAGTATCACATCAGTCAGAAAATGGATTTCTTTTCTTCCTAATTAACTTCCTAATTAAGCAGGATAATGCTTTTATCTTATTTTATGTCTTGTCTCGCGATGAAGCTGGCTAGTATTAAGAAATTCAACAACTGTGATAGATTTTTCTCTTGATTATCTATAATAGGCATGGATGCCACAAAATAATTACAGTATTATTTTAAATCACTGAGTTAAAATATATATTTTATATTTTTTAATTTCAGCTTCACTGTTAATCTATCATTGATATCCTGACAGTGAAACTATTAGATTATTCCTCTGAAAATAGCAAATTAGTAGAAATTTCTAAAGATAACAGTGAACAGGGCATCATAGTATATAAACATTTTCAAACATTTGTTTCTTTGTATTTTTGAAATATATGATTATCTGTGTTACTGCTCTTTTTATATACATTTTATTTGGAATCAGTCAGTGCAATATCCTTGTGTTTCTTAATCTCTGTTGCAGCTGGGGAGGATAATGCGTGGACCATTCATGAAGTTTGTAGCCCATGCAGCCTCTTTCACCATTTTTCTTGGTCTGCTTGTCATGAATGCAGCTGACAGGTTTGATGGCACCAAACTGCGACCTAATGAAACAACAGACAATGTAAAACAGCTTTTTAGGATGAAAACATCCTGTTTCTCATGGATGGAGATGCTTATTATTTCTTGGGTAGTAGGTAAAAATTTTTGCTTAAATTTGTCTTACTGTGATTACAAGTAAGGCTGAACCCAACTAAATCCTTTCATTTTAATGTTTTGTGTATAAATTGCAACGAAGGAAGTTTATTCAGCTGTCTGCATTCCCACATGGGCATTGTGTTTTTTATTGGATGGCAGCAGGATTCCTGTGTCTAGTTGATCACAAACATGCCGACAGAGTATTTAGGTGAAATCTTTATTATCTGAATAATAATTAATTCAGTTTTATGAATATCAAAGCAAAGTGTCTACCAGTTTTTGGGATGGTTGAGTCACAGTGTGAGCTTCCAAGGGGAAAAATTTTTACATGATGAGCCAAGATTTTTTGTGTCGAATTGTCTCTTATTCTCTTACTTTGCAGGCACACCTGCAGAACTAATAGTATTTAGCTGAATATATTAGTGACAAAAGAATATAGATCCCTGAAAATTCAGTGGTAAATTTTTCCATCCCAATGCAGGAATGAAATGAGTACTAGGAGCAGTACTCTGAGCTGACCCATTCAGCTTGGTGATGTAGAACTCTTCAGAATCAGAACTTGAGCACAGACCTTCCAAAATATTTTAGCTGTCAGATTCTTAATTACAAGTCAAGTACCTTCTGGTACAGTAGGGTTTAGATGCCCAAATATTTTAAGGATCTGAGTTCTGGTTGTTAGTTAAGTCAGTAATATGTGAGAGCTAGATTCAAGCTACCCATTCAAGAGCTTATGCACTTAAAGTATTTTGCATTTATGATCTCACTATGATTGAAATTTTTATACCAACTGATTCTAATACCTTTAAAAGACCTTGATGGTATTTATTTTTTTAATTGTAAATATTTTTATAAAAGTTATTAAAATTTTGTATTTTAGGAATAATATTTTAGGTTTCCGAAGTCTGTAAATATCAATATTTTCATCTAGTAAAAAAGAAGTAAATAATAAATTCCCCGTTTGAAATTCTACTTTGCCAATTTAATCTATTCTTATATCAGTGTCATGCATAAGACAGTTTATGAAAAATTGATTCATGCATACAGATGTGACATCGAATTTAGCTACTGTAATTGACATTGCTATTGTCCTTATCTGAAAATGATGAAAAGTGCTTTCAATTTGATAAGCGTAAAAATTAGTGACATTATTCCATTCAATTAACTCTCTTTAGAATCCTAGATTTGTACTTCATAATTATGTAATTTTTTCCTTGAAAAGAAAAAAAGGATTTTCAAAATTAAAAAGCTGTCATAAGCTGATACTGCACTTTCATTTTATTACTAAGGGGCAGTAGTTAGGAATCAGATACCTGTGTCCTATTCAAGAAGCATTAGGTCTGAGTCTTATTTTCATGCTGATTTGTCACATGTACTTTCAATTTCAGTAAGAGAGACTGTACCCAGGGTAATGCCAAATAAGAAATTGTGAGTTCTGCTTTAGCTCTGCCTCCACTGTATATGTTCATGCCAAAGCATTTCCGCTCTTCTCGTCTCTTCTCTTTGTCTGTAACAGATGGTTATATTCATATCCCATTCCTCTCCTGGAAAGATTTTGTAGTTTTACAGGAAGAAGCAGTCTGACAGATTGTTATTATTACTCAGATGAGAAAGAAGTCTCGGAATGTATATGAATTTGCAAGTCCAAGATTTTCATTTTGTGTATGAATTCCCACTGATGAAAATAGTTTTGAGTTTGACTGCAACCAAGAGCATGTCCTATATATAATAAAAATATAAAACAAGCATGAAGTTTAAAGAACATGCTGTTTTCTGTGTTCTGTCTTATGCAGGCATGATATGGTCTGAATGTAAAGAAATTTGGTCTCAAGGTCCAAAGGAATACCTGTTTGAGTTATGGAATATGCTTGATTTTGGTATGTTAGCAATTTTTGCAGCATCATTTATAGCAAGGTTTATGGCATTTTGGCATGCATCCAGAGCCCAGAACATCGTTGATGCAAATATGAAAGATCTGACAAGTCCAACACTGGAGCCCAACATAAAATACTACACCTTGGGTGAGTTGATTGCACACTTCTTAGGCCACTAATTTTTTTTCTTTTTTTTTTAATAATACCATAGTTTCACAATGTAGTACTGAAGAAATTCCAGCTCCTTCTCTTTGTTATCCCTGTTGCAAGTTGGACATGAGCCAGCAGTACCCTGGCAGCCAGGAGGGCCAGCCCTGTCCTGGGGGGCATCAGGGACAGCATGGCCAGGACCCTGGGCAAGGGAGGGGATTGTCCTGCTCTGCTCTGAGCTGGGGCAGCCTCACCTGCGCTGGGGGACAGTTCTGGGTGCCACAGTATAAAAAAGACATTGAACTATGAGAGAGTGTCCAAAGGAGGGACATGAGGATGGTGAAAGACCTTGAGGGGAAGCCATATGAGGAGTGGCTGAGGTCACCTGGCCTGTTCAGCTTGGAGGAGACTGAGGGGAGACCCCTCTGCAGTCTGCAGCTTCCTTGTGAGGGGAGGAGGAGGGGCAGGCATTGATCTCTTCTCTGTGCTGACCAGTGACAGGACCTGAGGGAATGGCCTGAAGCTGAGTCAGGGGAGGTTTAGGTTGGATATCAGGGAAAGGTTCTTCACCCAGAGGGTGTTTGGGCACTGGAACAGGCTCCCCAGGGCAGTGGTCACAGCACCAAGGCTGACAAGAGTTCAGAAAACATTTGGACACCAGTCTCAGGCACACGGTGTGACTCCTGGGGTGTCCTGTGCAGGGCCAGGAGTTGGACTTGATGATCCTGATGGGTCCCTTCCAACTCAGCTTATTCTGAGATTCTGCTATTGGATCATAGTTCCCCTGGCTGTGTTTGTACATCTTTTTGTAGATGGTTCTAGATAGCACTGAAATGATCTAATATCAAAATAAACTCACTGTCACCCACCCCTCTTCTAGATAATTTTAATCTGTTAAATTACACAAAACTGTCCTGAAAACCTGTCTGTAGTGGTGCAACTATGAATGGAATGTGCTTCAATGCAGGGACAGAAATGAGCAAAGAGATGCAGGAAGTTCTTAGACCTGCTTTGCCAGCAAAACCAATATATCTGTTATTTGCTCAGAGACTCTATTATATTTCTTTAATATTTCTCAATCCACTCTCTTTACCAGTAAGAGATAAAAATGTTAATAAACTTTCATGGCATATTTGGGAATTCCTAGAAGGTATTTTGCTCAAATGAGAAAAAAAGAAGCACTGTTGACTTGTGTTCAATTTCAACACCACCACATCTCTCTCACCATTATTAGATATTTTTCTCTAGATACTGAATTACATCAGTTTCTATCTCTATTTTGTACTTCAGGTACTATTTCTGATAAGGTTGCATTATTTCTGCATTATCCAAACTGCAGAAAAGCAGAGCAATTAAAAATATATATATCCTGAAATACATTAAATTGTAGTCTTATAAATTTTACTGGAAATTTCTAAATTTCACATAAGTCCCAAAAGCAACTAATTAAGGCATTTTTTAATGTATGCATGTACACTGAAGTCTACTTGGAGAGCCTCTGTGTATGGATAATATTAACAGTGAATATTTAATGCCAGGTTTTCTTATAGCCTAGCAAACATAACTTGGTGGACAGCAGGTTAAACGTGAGCTGGCAATGGGCCTTTGCAGCAAATAAAGCCAGTGGTATCCTGGGCTGCATTAGGCAGAGCACTGGCAGCAGGTGGTCCAAAAAGACCTCCCATAGATAAACACATGTTATAATGACAGGAATTCTCATCTTTTGTTTCCAGCCAGAATAAACTGGGATCCATCTGATCCTCAGATCATTTCTGAAGGGCTCTATGCAATTGCAGTGGTGTTAAGTTTCTCACGGATAGCCTACATCTTACCAGCCAATGAAAGCTTTGGACCACTGCAGATATCACTTGGGAGAACTGTGAAAGACATCTTCAAGTTCATGGTGATATTTATCATGGTCTTTGTGGCTTTCATGATAGGCATGTTTAATCTCTATTCCTACTACCTGGGGGCAAAACAAAACGAAGCCTTCACTACGTAAGTACAACTGATTAACCTGTTACCTTTATTTTCTTAACAATAACTCACTAAAATACTAAACATTCTTTGCAATGCTACTATATTTTTGGATGTCGGGAACTGAGATCTCCTTATCAAAACAAGAGAAAATCTTCAAACAGGTGGAGGTAGATCGGAAAAAGTACCTCAGAGATTTGGACTTATGTTTATTGATAAACTGATTAGGAGGAAATACATGTATTTAAATTAACTAACATGAAAAAACATCACTATTCCTCCACCATGGCTTTACCCTGCAATTGTGGAATAATAAAAGCTCAAAGATTATGGTCCATAAAACTAATTTTTTTGAAAATTGGTAATTTGCCATCAGATATCCTGTATTCATCATAGTTTCAGAATATTTGTTGTATTAATGGTGAAATAATTCCCAGGAAGTGAACTAATGACGCAGGTTAATTATTTTTTAAATTTACTTTCATATTAACAGCAATCTTGTAGCATATAGATTAAAGTAGTTAACAAGTGAATTATTGTAATATTTTTCTGAGGATGGTTATATGATTCCTAAACCCATCTGATATGAATCAGATGGTTTTATTGTCAGTTCTAAGTATTAGGAATCTTGTGTTATGAAACAGCCTGTACCCATGAAATTAGACAGTATACTTTTATGCACTGAGGTGAAGTTCAACATTATGATAATGGAAAAATTTGTATACTGTATAAAAATGGTAACTGGCAATTTCTACAATAAGAGTACACAGTTTTTCTTCAATAACATATGCATGTGTCCAATTTCTCTTTTTAGTGTTGAAGAAAGTTTCAAAACATTGTTCTGGGCTATATTTGGACTCTCGGAAGTTAAGTCAGTTGTTATCAATTATAAACACAAATTTATTGAAAATATTGGTTATGTTCTTTACGGAGTCTATAATGTTACCATGGTCATCGTCTTGCTGAACATGCTTATCGCAATGATCAACAGTTCATTCCAGGAAATTGAGGTAAAAAGTCCATTTATGATGAACTATCACCCTATTTACTGTTACACCTAATTGTCTCAGGCTCCTGGAAAGCTTTCTTGTTGATATCTGATTTAAGACAAGTTCCACATAAGCTTTCAGAATATTTTAGAAGAAAATATTAATTCTAATGTTCATTTTTATTGTAAAATACCTGGCGATTATTTGGCCGCATGTGCTTGCAATAGTAAGGACCAGATGAATGAGAAACCACTGGTGAGCTGTGTTATATTCCTGAAGAGTAGGGGTTACATGGTGTCATTTTGTGAATCTTTCATTTGCCTCATTTGTAATTACTTGAGAAGTGTCCTTCTTGCTGCAAGGATGTTTTTCCTGTGCCCCCACCTTGCGGGCAGGTCTCCAATATGCTGTGTTCTTTCATTGAAATAAGTGTTGCTCTAGACCTCTGCATGGCCTTTTGCATTCCATGGAAAACAGAGACTAAATCATTATCAGTGTTTAGGGAAAAAGTAAGCAGATCTCCAGGAGCTGGGCCATCCCAGACTTTCCTGGGGGATGCTCTTGCCAAAGCAGCAAACTCAGGTTTGACTCCACTTTGGTCCCACATCCTGGGCTCTGACTGTGGGCTGTAGCATTGTCAAGAGCAAGAGCAACACATTGTCTAGGGACATTCACATTCTTCTGGATCAGGAGGCCATGAGGCAAATCTATCAGGTTTGGAGCATTAAAAATACAGTGACTGGACAAAACAGCTTCTTAAAACAGGTACAGAAATACTGAGTCATGAACTCAAACTGATGTCAGTCCTTTCTGCAGAAAACTCTCTTAAACTTTACAGGGAGAAATAAAGTGAGTGTTTTGATGATCATAAATTATAAACATAAACCATGGTGATGATAATATATCTGGTTTAATCATATATTCCAGCAAATGGAAGGAATTAGGTGAGAATCACTTCATCTTTTTCAGCTTCATGTTTAAAGTAATAGGGTCTGTAGACTAGTAATAGAGTCTGTCATAGTGATAATGTATTGCAGACTAGTAGCACTCAACTCTGGATTAAACTGTGTTTAAATTAAATCCATTCTGTTCTTCTGAAATTGTGTTATTTAAAATGGATTAATAAGAACAATTCCATCCATTGAAATTTTGGTGTTCATGGATCTTGATCTGTTTGAGATTTACTTCAGTCAATTACACTTAAAACATACATAAAGTTTAGCTAGAGCATCTTCAATAGTCAAAGTGGTATTAACAGTGTCTTAACTGCTGTGTTTCTGTTTTACAGGATGATGCTGATGTAGAATGGAAATTTGCAAGGGCTAAACTTTGGTTTTCTTACTTTGAAGAAGGGAGAACTCTTCCAGTACCCTTCAACTTAGTTCCAAGCCCAAAATCTTTGCTGTATCTCCTAATCAGGATCAAAAAATGTATTTCTAAACCATTTTTGTGCCAAAAGAAAAGTTTTCAGGAAGATGCAGAGATGAACAAGGTAATTTTACCTTGTATATGCTGACTGCTAATTAGAATATAAAGCCAATTTTAACTTCATTTTTATTATTGCCCTGCTTTCCTCATTAATTTCCTGACATACTTAATTCATACTGAAGTCAGTCACTAATGTGGGAGAATAGAATAGAATAGAATAGAATAGAATAGAATAGAATAGAATAGAATAGAATAGAATAGAATAGAATAGAATAGAATAGAAATAGTTAAAATCCCTGCTAAAGTTCAGGTCCAGTATCATCTCCTGCTTTGCACTTATCTGCAAAGGGAAAGCCATCTAGATGGTCAGACAAGTTTTACTTTTCATTAATACACACCTGCTTTTTCCAGTCACCATCTGTTCTTGCATGTGCGCCAAGAAGTTTCATTTTTCAGTTGCTGAAGGGAGGTTGAGTGGTCCAGGGTTGCTGGAAACATAATTTTGACCTTTTTTGAAGATGGTTCTGACATATGCCTTTCTTCTGCTTATGGGGACCTCTCCCAATGCCCGTAAACTTTCAGAGATTATAGCATATTTGCAGGGGGTGAATCTGCTCTCTCAGATGTGGATGTTGCACTCTGGACATGCCTGGATCAAGTTCTTCCTGTCTCCTCGAGTTCCTTCACTAAGCACAGAGGCCTGAGAGCCTGTTGCTGAAGCCTGAGTAAAAAAGGCATCATGTCCCTCATTCTTACCTTCATCCAACTCCCACCTAAATCCCTTTCTCCTATTTCCAAGCAATAGGCCTGCATTTTCCTTGTTCTGCCTTACATTGCTGTTATAGCAATAGTTCTTACTGCCCTTGCAAATGTCAGCTTAAGGCAAACTCTCTTTCCTAATGCCACCCTCCCATGCCTGGGCAGTTTCTTAAGTTCCCCCTTGGTAAACTGTCTCTGCTTCCACTGAAAATGTCCCTTGCTTTTATTGTAAAATATTTTGTTACCTGTTTTACTTACATAGCTTCAGTAAAAAGCACTTGAGTTGATATATTGGACTTGCTTAAAGCGTTTGTAGTCAGTGTATTTTTCCTGCACTGTCTTGGTATAAACCAAATCAATTGCTTTAGAAGAACATGGAATGTTAGGTAGTATTGGAAATGTAAAGACTGGCACTATTCTAGCAGTATTGTAACGTGTTGGGGAAGTTGTGCAAGGCAGCTGATCACATGTAGGGAGTAGAAAGGTGAATGTATGCTAACATACAAAAAAAATAAGTTAGAATTTGTCATGGTGACAAAATTTTCTTCAATGGAAATTTAAGTGTGGGAGGATCTTTGTTACAATGGGCTGTGGTCTTAGCAGAGGCCTGTTCAAGATTAGTAGTTCTTAAGTCTGTAGTCAGGAGCCATTAGTCACTAGACTGGGGACCAGTAAAGAGTTTACGTGCACCTGTCAGTTCTCTGTCACCAATGTGAGCAGCACATTTTTCACATTTATTGTAAAAGAGAAAAAATGCCCACAGTCCTAGAAGGAAAAAAATGGAGTTTTAGGGAAAAAATCCTGTGGCTCTGGGTAAGTTTATACAGTTTATGAAAACAAATACAGGTATTACAAACACTGTCAACAAAGTCAAAATTGTTATTAATTTCAAATGTCCCATCTCTATTACCCGTAATTTTTCTAGTGTTTTACAGATCTCATTTCATTTTATTTAGGAAATTTAATCCTAATGTATTTAAGACCTGACAGAAATGACACTGCATTTGCTCAGGTTTTTAATGAATCTGACATTTGCAAAATTTTTCATCAAGCAGCCTGATGCAACCTGATTTCAAAACCTCTGTGAGTGATAAAGTCATCAGTAAAATATTGCATGTTTGAGGAGATGCATATAAACTTAAAATTGAGTGGTGGAAAACAGTAAATGGTTCTGCCTTACTCTGTGAATTTGAAAAGTACATAAGTAGGTTACAAGCTTGTTTTAATGACTTTTTAGCATGAAATTTATGTTCCCATAAAACATTTACTCTTGTAAATCCCATTTATACAGCCTATGGAAAGTAGGTGTATTTTTATCATTCTGTTCAAACCTAGCAATTCATGTTTTCTAGGATGTTTCTAGAAGGGTGCAAAGTGTAATAATTACCAGTTCTACATAAAACAGTCCCAGGTTTGTCAGCTTTTACAGCAGTCCCTCTAAAAGAGAGCTGTAGGGATGCAAACAGTATTTATCAGACTTTTTCCTAAATCTGAATTAATTTTAAGTCTTCAAGTATCAATGCTTTACGCTCAGTGCAGATTTTAGTATAACTAATCCTAAATGAAATATGCTTACTCCCCAGCCAAAGCATTGTAAAACTGCATATCAAAAAAAAAAAAAAAAAAAGCTTTTATGTCGAAAACATAAAGTGTCTGAGTCGTATTTATTAATTTCTCAGGTTTTGAAGCAGATACTGGCAGATGATTACATTTTTACTTACCTTTTGGGCTACCACATGCTGTGGAGCTGACTTTATCTGAATCTATGAGATGTTGCCATGCTGTGCACTTCCAAGAAGTAGCTAAAGTTGTTTTGTGTTACCTTTGGATCCACTGTTGATGATTCATTATTGTTGAGGCTGTCATGGCATCTTCTCAAAGGCACTCTCAGGCTTTTGGGATTTTGACTTTTGATTCATTTAGTTCTGAGAGGGTTGATGCTGCTGTGACTGCTGAGCAAGGAGCTACCTGTGCAGGGGGGTGCTATAAAAAAAATGAGCTGTGGAGATAAGGAAAGATTTGGCAAGACCAGACCCAAGGCTTGATGGCTGTCTGTGCTAGTAAAATGTGGGTAGCTTATCTGGATATTGAAGCCAATTCAGGAATGGATTGTCCCTATTCAGGTAGTTTTCCTCACAAAATAGGAAACCTCTTGTCCCCAAAGCATTCCAGTTGCCAGACTGTGCCTAGGAAGATAGAAGGTTGTTCCAGTGCAAGTCCTACCTGGGAGGACAGTAAAAGTTTACTGATGGAAGACATTGCATTGCAGTGCCCAAAAATCTTAACACACGCTTGTATTTACTGATTCAGACCCAGCCTGTGAGTTGTTCTGCTGCAGAGCCTGCATCTTCTCAGTGCAAAAGCAGCAGCAGCTTCAGAGTGAGTGTGAAGACAAGCATTATGGCGAGAAGGAAGGAAATTCTGCTCCTAAATCCAGCTCTGCCCTGATTACTGCTAGCAAAAAATGAAGCTGGATGCTGTCAGTGCTAAACAGCAAGTAATTTGCATAGCTGTGCTCAAAGTGTAGTATACCAGAAATTAATTTCCTGAGCCATATTTAAATACAATACTAAAGACTGTGAAGATGCTTTCTTTCAAGCTGTTGATTAAAATCCTTAGATTTCTTGTTTCAGGCTAGAATTGGCATTTTAAACATCAAGTAAGTAGGAAACTCAAACCAGTAAAATAAAAGGGAGAAAAGAAATTAAGAAAAAGAAGAGTTTTAAAAATACCCCTTCTTGAACTTCTATTCTACATTAAAAAATTGCCTTGGGATTGAGAAAGTTTATTGCTCAGGTATCACAGAACTTGTTCATCTTCCTAAGCTAAAAATCAGAAGTGAGAGATGATATATTTAAATTTTGTTCTTTAAACATGGCCCTTCAGAAAAGAAGTAAGGGACAACTATTTATTGCCTTTAAGCCCTCACTCAAACAAGAAAAATACATTAGCTTTAACTTTCCTAGTGTAAAACAGTGTTTATGAAAAGTTATATCTGGTTAAAGGAGCACAAACTGAGCCACTTTCTGGGAACCTTCCTTTCTGATTCAAGAAAGTACAGTTTTTTGGAATTTCAAGTTGACAGCAGCTTCTGATTTAAGACGTTAATAAAGTGCTAAACAAAACCACTACAATAATTTCATTACTATTCTGATTGCATTGAATTTTAAGTAGTACAAGAGAATAATGAAATAAGAGGCAAGTTTAAAGATGAAGGTGTTTCCAAAGAGCAATGATCCATATATACTGCATTTCATATTTCACACAACACTCTAGGAGAACAGTTATTTTTGGGGGGATTTATATAATTGTTTTATTTAATTTACATAATTTTCCCTCTGGTTACTCATGTTCAATAAATGTTAACTTAAAAATATTAATTCTACTTCAGTCATCAATGTGACAGGCTGAGTCTACTCTAGGAGTAACCTTGGAGAAAGAAAAATGCCATAGGAAGAAGCTTAAAGAGAGTTTTAAAACATTAGTAGATGTTATAATGAAATCTTGGCAGTCTCTGCCACCAAGTGGTCATTCAGCAATTTACAATGGATCTTGTATCCTGTTATTGGTATGCATATGAAGATCTTACACACTTCTGATTTACCTGCCTACTTTCAAGGTGCACTCGGTAGCTAATTAAAAGAAAATTATTATCTTAAAAAAATTGCTGGAGGGTGAAGGTTAAGATAAAAGTGTTACAGTGAGCCTGGTTTTACAAGTTTGCTGTTTCATAATTCATCTCACCACATATTACCAATTTTGCTATTTCAAGTGAAAATCAAATTGTAATTAAGCAATGGATTAACTTTTGAGGTGAACCAATGTAACATAAGTTTGAAACTGGTAACCAGCATGACACAGTGCTTTCAAAATATGTAATAAAATACATAGTAAATACCCAAGGCAACTTCCCTCTGCTGCTGCAGAGGAAGCATGGTCTTACTCTTACTTTACTATATTATTTCCAAAAGTGGTGCATGAGAAATCCAGGAGCTGAAATAGCAAGACATTTTTTTTCCTCTTTTAATCCAGAATGATAGGCCAAGAAACAGTATAATTAGTTCTAAAATTCTGAAAAGCATAGTGATTACATAGTGATTGTGTAAACTCACTAGCCATTATTTTTGATTATAAATCAAATACCTAGTTTAAGTTTAAAAATGTTGATAAGATTATTTTTTCTAATATATGTTCAAATATCTGAAGTAGCTTTATTGAAGCACGAAAAAATAGTAACTTGCATTTATTTATACATCATTAATATCCATCCACGTGTAGATTAATATATAAGAGATATATTAATTGCTTTATATATTTTACACTATTTATCTTTTATCATTACTTTTGCTTAGTCAAATAAACATAGTCTGGATAGATAAATAATATTTTTAAAAGTATGAGCAAATAGATTTGTGAATCTTTCTAAAGAACATAAAAATTCCCAAGTTCAGTGTACACCTTATATTAATTGTTAATGAATATATTTTATCTGTAATCAGTTTTTGTATCAAAATACAAGCATGAGCTAATAGAAGGTGTCCCTGCCAGTGGCAGGGGCATTGGACCACCTGGTTTTAGGTGTCTGTTCCAACACAAGCCATTCTGTGATTCTACAGAATACTAAACAAAATCTAATAGTATTTAAACTATTCCCAGGGTACAGCTGCCTAAGCATAGAATCCTGCCCTATTTTTGTCCCAAACAAATTATATCACAGAATATTTAACAGGCTTCGAAGTGCCCCAGTTGCTTATCAGTTGATGCCCGACATATTAAGACACAACACAGAGAGGTTCAATGAACAAAACGATCCCACAGGATTTGAGACACTGCACTGATAGTCCCATCCTTTGAAACAGTAAAAATATTGTTAGACCATGTATAATTTTAGGGAACTTATTTTTAGTGACAATTCCACTTATTCCTCATCCAGATCCATCATGATTTATATTTATTGCACTGCTACTTGTTGAACTAGGCCTACTCTTTTATCTAAAGTAATTCCATTTGTTTTTACAGCTTCTGTTCGCTCTTACTGCAGCCCTGTCCTTCAGCTTGAGTCCCAGTTCACCATTTTGTGATGCCTTAGGTTTTCTGTCATAGAATGTATACATGAGATATACATATGGATCTTCTATTTATTTTGTACTATAAATAATGTTTCCATTTCAGCTTGGTCAAAGGAAGCAATCAAGTATAAGAAGCTCAGATGAAATCCACTTAAACAGTTTAAACAATCCTCCAAGACAATACCAGGTAAAAACGAGTTTATTTTAAAATAAAATCGAGTAGTAGAACTGGCAGACTGATGACATGAGGACAGTTTTGAATTTATGCTATACGAGTCAAGAATAAATCTACAAACCTTGTATATATCAGAAATAAATGAAATGGTATTAGGTATTTGGTACAATTTGAGGATATTTTTCTCTCCTCTTTGTTTCTTAAATGGTTCCCTTATAGTGCAATATATTAATTTACTTTAGAAAAATGTTTTCAATTTTAGAGTTGAGTCCTCAACTGCTCAATGTCAATTGAGAAAACCAAAATTAATCCCAAAATCTTCCCATTCCATTTGCTAAAGCAGATCAGTTTATTGTGGCATGCCTCTACATACAAATGCCTCAAGCACTGCAAGTATCTATCAGCCTTTATCCTATCAGTGCAGTCTGTTTTTTCTTTGCCTCCTAAACTGCAGTGATCCTGTGTGCAGTTAAGTACAAAGAGACCCAGCACAGTACACATAAATCTCAGCTATTCTGGTACAGAGACTGCTTTTTTCCTTCTTGTAATACTACAAAGTGGGTGGAAAGGAAGAAGCAAGAGCTGCTTGGGCAATATAAAAAGACAATCTGAATGAAAAAGGGTACAGAAAACAAATATACTTTATTGACCATAAGACAGAAAGACATTTTCCCTTGGGCAGGCTGGCTCCACTCTACTTTTGTGTTACACAGTGTCTACATGAGTCTGTTCCAAAAACTCCCTGACCTTTTCACAGCCAATTTCATTATGATGCAGGGATAGATACTAAGATTAAAGATCTATCCCATAAACATGTAGTGTGGTTTTGTATTTGAAACATTCTTGGATTATTATAATAAACAGTACAGCTGCCAACCTTGCAAGTGTGACTGTAGGGATGGTCTGGGACCACTAATCTGGGATGATCCACCTCAAAACCAGCTCTGGTCAGATCTATTATTGTGGAGACAAAAGCAGACATAAATCTATGAATGTTTTATATCTTGAAATGGAAAAGATTAAGTATTGTGTTGTCATGAACTACACCCTACAAAAATATTAAACCCAAAGGCAGAAATACATATCCTAAAACAAGCTTGGACACCTTGTTCTTTTTTAAGTAATTTGAACTAATGGGAAAATCAGAGCCAGAATTCATTTCTTTTCCTGGAAAGGTAAAATTCACAATAAATTTGCTGGCCTAGGTTCCCCTTATTACTAGCAGAGAGGTTGGTCATTCTCATTGCATGAGCTATTTGATCAGTTTTAGTTGCCTCAGATGAACTGTGTTCTCAGGTTTGCTCATTTTATCCATAGGAGGAAATAAAGGTGACAGATACGTATATTTACATTAGAAAGTATCTTTCTTTGGTTAGATGAGTCCCAGCTGAGATACTTAAATGACTTAGAATTTTGGATCCCATTTTCTCTAAGCAAGGCCTACCTTGGGAAAACATAACTTAGCAAAATATATCAAAATAGATTCAAATAAAGGGACAGCAAAAGGGTTTAGCAATTAGCACTGCTAAACAGGGTCATGATCATCTTTGGGTAGCAATAAAGGTCTGATGGCTTCATCTACTTGGAGATCAACAGTGCAACTGTATTAATAGTTCTTACAGGCTCCAGTAGTAGGCTCAGCAAAGATTTTGACATTCAGTTACTTTAACCGGTCAAGTCCTACACTGAAGTATCTGAAGGCAATAGAAGGTAACCGAGGTGTCATAATTTAACCACATCTGTCAACTAAGTACCACACAGTTGCTTACTCACTGTCCTCACACTGCCCTTCTGCATGGGTTGAGGAGGAGAATCATAAAAGGTAAAAACTTGTGAGTTGAGATAATAATACTTCACTAATTTAAATAAATTTTTAAAAAATAGTAGTGGTAGTAGCAGTAGTAATGAAAAGGAGAGATAGAGGAGCAATAATCACTCCTCAAGGCCAAGCCTTCCCCAGTTTTTATACTGAGCATGATGCACTATGAAACATGAAATATTCCTCTGGCCAGCTTGGTTCAGCTGTCCCAACCATTCTCCCTCTGAGCTTTCTGTGCACCTTCTCAGCAGCAGGGCATGAGACCTTGAAAAGTCCTCACCTTTGGGTAATCACTGCTCAGCAACAACTAAAACACCTGTGCATTATCAACACTATTCTCATACTAAATCCAAAACTTACACTGTACCAGCTACTTAGAGGAAAAGCTGAAACCAGGACAAGAGCTCTTGCTTTGAAATGTCATAACAATACTAGTCCAACTGAGAAAACTCTTTTTTCCTTTCTTTCTTCTCTACAGAAAATAATGAAGCGTCTTATTAAAAGATACGTGTTGAAAGCTCAGATAGATAAGGAAAGTGATGAAGTCAATGAAGGTGTGTATGCTGATGGATTGTATGTTTCATCAGAGAATCAAAACAAACCGGTTACATATTTACAAAATACTTAATCCACTTGACATGTTTACAAGTGCAAGAGGTAAAATTAGCATGCAACTGAAGAAGAGATGGGATCTCTGTCTCTTCCCTCCCATCAGAAACTATCACTGATCCAACAAGCTTTAAAATGTGTTGCTACATCTAGTAATAATAGAATCCTAGAATAGTTTGGTTTGGAAGGATCCTTACAGATCATCTAGTTTTTTAAGGATCTGGTGGGCTGGGCAGTGCTGGATTAATGACTGGATTCAGTGATCTTAGAGGTCTTTTCCAACCTAAACGATTCTGTGACTATGATTCTGTGATCTCTCTTGCTGCAGAACAGCATCTTTCATTAAATAGATTATGTGAGTTTTATGCACTTGTGGTCTCTCCCACTTTTGCATTCAGATTTATATGATTCCTGAACTGCATCTTCACATTCCTATCCCCAAGGCACCATTTCACTGAGGTTAGCTCAACTGGTCAGAGCATGGTGCTAATAACATCAAGATTTTGGGTTTAATCCCTGTGTGGGCCTTTCACTTAAAAGCTGGACTCAATGATCATTGTGAGTCCCTTCCAACTCAGACTATCCTATGAGTCACCAACAAGCAGCAGAATATCTACTTCTTCTATTTCAAGAAAGAAATACAGAAAAAAACCCCATGATATTTGTGAGATATTTGGATATGCTGGTTTGGTTTTTTTTTTTCCTTTTGTTTTTTAATATTGGGATCTTTTAAAATCTGTTACAGGTGAATTGAAGGAAATTAAACAGGACATCTCAAGTCTCCGGTATGAACTCCTTGAGGAAAAATCTCAGAATTCTGAAGATCTGGCAGAACTTATAAGGAAACTTGGGGAAAAACTGTCACTTGACTCTAAGGAAGAAGAAAGCAAGAGATAACCGAAATAAGATATGCATCAGAATGTTAACAATTCACTTAAAGCCATATTTCTGTTTTCCTCAACTCTAGCTCACATTTCTAAAAAAGATTCAGAAATTAAATAATTTCAGTTCTTTATTGAAAAAACACAGTGGCAAATCCTCTAGGTCTGCAGTAGGGAGGCCAGACTACTTCAGTAAAGATATTTATTCTTTACCTGCTGAAGAATAGTTGATCTGACATAATGTAAATACTCAATTTACCTCTTTTAGAATCCCAGTGCAATCTTGATAAGTCCATTCAAGAAAGATTAAAAGCATAGATCTAAATTTTTCCTATGTTAACTGTTTATTTTTTGCAAATTTCCTTTTGTAAGTATTCTTACATATATTTTAGTGAAGCAAAGGAGAAAAATCCAGGCTCTTTATATATATACATGTATCAAAAGCTATTTAATTTTTCCAGCATTCCCAACTAGCAAAAAAATTCTAAAAAGCTAACTGCCTTTCTTAAAAATGTGTAGGATATTAAAATAAACTTATGAATGTTTCCATGTAGAGGTAGATATGAGGACACTCAGAGCACTGTGTTGTACTTTTCCCTACTGATCCCTGTCACCACTGGACTATCCTGCAAGGTACCTAGGTTCCAATGGGAGTTAGTGCATAAAGACAGAAATACTTTTCATCAAGTTTATTAAAAATCTATTTCTGAGGCTGGGAGGCTGGAAGAAAAAAACCTTTAACCCAAAATAATTAACACTTGATACTACAATCTGTTTCATAATTTCCAAGTTCTCCAGCTTTTATGTCTTGAACTGAACCTCCCAAACGGCAGGTTAGGAGTGTGAATGTAACATTTTTATTTGAGGTGGAAGGTACTAAAATTCTAGGTGCAAACCTCTCTGAATTCTGGGAATGTCATACATGGGGAACCATGTTTCTCTATGTTAAACCTGTTTAAATGATTAAATTTTCTTCAGACATATAGATAGCAAACGAAACAATCTTGTTGCAAAAAAACATTAAATTTCATCTGTGGATTTGCTTCCCTTGGCCTTTTTTCCACTGGTGAAAGCCCAGCTTTTGTGCTGCATTCTTTAGGACTCTTTTAATAAAGAATCTTCACTGCATGTGGTAAGGAAAGCTCCAACACTTTCACCCTGCCCACTGCAGTAGTTAAAAGTCTCTTTCTGTTAAACTGCAGATGAGATGTCCCATGCTCTGTTTGGCTGTTTGTTGTGTAACAATGTCCATGCAGGACGGTCAGCTGGTTTCTATCTTTCCAGAGAGAACAGCATAAATTCCATGTTATTTTTCCCTTGGTCAATACAGTAGTTTGGGTTTCTCTCTCTGGACAGTCACTAATTCTGGAAGCATTATAAACATGCATTACATTGGGCATCTCTGCTTCTCTTTAAGATTTTTTCTGAGATCATTGAAAGGGCTGTGAAAAATTATAAGATGGCATCAAGGTGTATAACACACCTGTAAAAGACTTTAGGAAACAAGACTTAAAAAGGCTTGTCATAATTGCTTTAAAATTAGCTTTGTGAAACTTATTAATGTGGAATGTATTAGAATGTTTCTGCCTCTCCCTTTTAGGCTGGAGATAATTTTTAATGGGTCTAGATCAGTTTCCAGCTGAATTTATTGATAGTTCTTTTTTATTAAATTGTTAATGGAATCACTGTGTATTTTCAGGGAAAAAAACCCATATATTAGAATAGGTTTTGAAATCATTTGAGACAGGTGGAGGTAGGGGACTGAGGTCAGCCTGCCCCATGAGTGTTTGTCATGCTTTGGAGGAAGTGCTTGGCACAAAAGTTTAGCCAGAAATGGAGCATGGGGGACAATGTGTGTCTTGTGGGCCTCAGGTGTAGCGAACTCAGGGTTTAGAAACTTCCTCTGAGAGGGAAGAAGGGAAGTGAGGATTCAAAGGTAGTAGAGCACAGGCAATTGGTGTGACCTCGGGCTGGAAGTGGCAGTAACTTCACTGCATTTTGGCTCCTGGATGGTTCCTGGCCATCTCCCTTGGCCACTCCTCTGCATTTTAGCTCCACCTGAGTATTTTTGGCCTGGTTTTCTGAAACAGTGGGCAGTTCATTCAGCTCCCCTGAATGGTGGTGTTAGAGGCCATGCTGCTGAAAGAACATCTTCCATCTGACAGCTCTTCAGAAAATCTGTTGGTCAGAATCTGAGGTAACAGGGACAGTCAATGCTCACTTTCAGTAATCAGAAGTCTTAATTTTTGGTCATTGTAATACACAGTTTGGATCTGCTGTAGTGCTTGTTGATGGTAAACCCTCACTCTCCATAAACCCAGCGAAAGGAAATACATTTACACAGTTTGAGATCCAGGCACTTTTAAAGTGAAGATTTTTATTACAGAGGTAAAATGTACACTGTGAATTTGTTTAAACCCAAAATTTGATGTACCTTAAAACTATAAGAACGTAATGTATATATTGTATTTCATGAAGAAAATGCATACAGATTTTTTTAATCATTGAAGATATTTTATATGTAGTTATTACTCACATAAACATGGAACAATTTGTTAAATATATTTGAAGAGGTCTATTGCCAAATGTAGTGTGACAAACAGTGTAGTATTTAAAATGAGCACAATACCAAATATACTATCCTGATTAAAAAAAATTAATTTACCAGACGAAAAATGCCTTTGTGATCCATTGTATGAACATTTCACTGAGAACCTTTGGCTGCTTCTGCTTGGAAGACTGATATAGTAATAAACTTCTGTTTGCTAACAACACTAATATAAAAAAAAAAAAACAAAACAAAAAAACCAAAAACATTTCAAAAAAGGAACAAGGGTCTTTTCATGCTTAGTTAGACTCAGGGCCAAGTATTTGTCTCCTGTGGCTGTGTCTGATGCTAGATGTTTCAGAATGTTTGCAGCAACAGATAATTTCCACCTTGCATAGTTCTTTTGGTTTCTAATAAAACAATAATTTGATGAGGAAATATTCACAGATTTTTATGTGAATTATTAGGATAACAAGACAGTCTTGCTACATACTTAATGGTTTCTTTAAACCTTAATTACTTGACCTCAGCAATTCTCTTTTTGTATCAGCAGCTTCCACATCTAAACCAGACTTGCTGTGAAGTATTCCCTCTATATATGTTTTTTTCCCCTGAGTATTTCTTAAACTTGAATTATGAAATATGGTGAGTAGATTTTGTCATCCCTTAGAGAATCTCCTTTCTGTTCACCCAGATGTATTTCACTAAAAGGTATGGAAGGACTTGAGAACTTCTGACAAGACAATGAAGTAAGAAAATCCCCAAATCAATGTCCAAGGTTTTCTTACACTATTCTGGATGAAACAGAATCACATCTAAATACTGAGAAAAAGCTTTATACATCATGGAAATTTTATTAAAAAACAATAATGCAATGCAAGCCCTTTGTATTCAGTGGATAGAGATAGTCAAAAGTATGATTTTGTGTCAACTTAAGGTAGACAAGTATCCCAGATGAGTCATATAGAAGTGACCATTTATCTCCTGTTACTCTGAAGAAGCAGCTGTAGCTGTTAGCAACATTTCTTTTGTAGTGTGAGAAGTCCCATCTTGTCAGAAATCAGCACTGCAGCTCATGAACATGGCAAGGCCATGAACCATCACAAATTATCATCTCCCTGGAAGTGCTTGAACTGATGAGGAGAGTCACTGAGAGGGGCAGGATCTAACTTGCCTTCAGAAGAATCCAGCCCATCCCCCAGGGATGATGGATGAGTAGACTTCTTCTTTACTCTGCACCAATATTTCATTTTTCCCTTCTCCATTAGTGTTACTGTGGGTAGGCATAAACAAAACCAACATTAACCAAATCTATCACAAACGTGACAAAAACTCTGTTACAGAGCACATGGCAACTAAATTCTTGTTGACAAACCAGGACCTTTATGATAAAGAGAAGTTTATCCCATGTTTTAGTACATTGGGGTGAGCATATATTTTCAATATGTTTTCAAAGCTTAAAACACATAGCTTGATCTTGGCAGTACTTCAGCTATAGCAGCTGTATCATGTAATTTACTAAGAACATGTTCTCATGACTGCTGTGTCCCAAAATGCAGTTTAGTACAACAAAATCTTGCGTTTGCTTCTTAGAGATTTCCCTCAGGCTTGAAATTTGTATCTGAACATTATAATTAATACATCACAAACCACATAATCCTCAAATGTACTCATTTGTAGAGCAGAAGAAATTGTCCTTATAGTATAAATTGCTAATTTTTCATGTAAATATTTAACGCTTTTTAAAATTTGTTAGAAACTGCCTGGTGTGAATAATCTATCTAAGCAATTATGTTCCTGCTTAAATTTTAATTTGGCTTGTGGAAAATAGAATTCACAAAGTTTGTGCTTGGAAAACTACTTGTGCTTCAGAAGCTCATATCAAAAGAGAAGTTAATCAAGGCTGAGTTTTGTACCTTAAGCTCCATGCTTAGAATGCCAGGGAATCCCATACACTGTTCTTCCCTGGTGTACGAGTTACAGCAAAATATTTAATTTGTTCTCTTGTTTTAATTTTTGCAAAAAGCCAAGTTTCTTGTTACTCTTTCTGTCCTTGTCACCAGATGATAGTGCATTACAGATCAAAAAGTGTTAATGTACAGTGCTTTCTCTATCCAAGAAATTGTATTTTAGTAGCATTTGGTTTTGTTTTAAGCTTTTGAATGTTCTGTGATTCAGCTCCTTGACATTTGCACTTTGCTCCTTTAATCAATGGAACTCCAATCAAAGTAAGAAGATCAGTTCATATTGTATGCAAAGACAAATGCAGTAGGTAAATCATTATCAATGTTAATAGCAATATTTTTATGCCCTTTTACATATGACCATTTTTATACCATTTTTATATTTAATTGTGCTTTATAAACAAGTATATTCTAGTAGATTTTCAGGGCAGTATGTCAGGGCAAAGGGCATAAATAAAGTGACAACCAGTCCAAAAACTTTTTGTTTATAGGCAAAACCTACTCACTCTCAAATATAAATAAATGTATTTTCCTATGCCCCTTGTTAAACCAGCTCAAGTCTCTGTTCTTCAGCTTCTTCATTTATGCCAAGAGAAGATGATACTAATTGATGTCAATATGCTTAAATAAGTAGTTTGAGGAATTAAAGAAGAGAAAACTTCAGTTCTCTCTCAAAGGGAGTATTTTCTTATTCTCAGAGATTTTGTGTAACTTTACCAGAACTCAAATGATGTAATCAACTTCAACAGAGAAAATCCATGGGATTTCATGAGTCTTCACCCAAAAGGCACTGCTATGTGTTTCTTCTTTAGAGCAACAGTTCTAAAAGTTCCAATTGAGACACTCACTAACTCTGTCCTGTATGTAGCCCAGTGTATTCAGTCCCCCTATCTCTTAATGGTAAACTGAATCTCTGCAGCTGGGTCACAACTTCCTCACATTTGAATGAAGAAATATCAGAGTCACTGAATTTTTTTAAATACATAGGCAAGTCTTTCTGGTGAACAGAAGATAAGGTACAGTATCAGGTTGCTATCAAATCATGTTGGCAGTAAAGGATTCAAGACTACTTTATGTGATTGTGCTAGAGCACATATGGTCTCTCCTGACATGGTGATTCTGTTTCTCAAAACAAAATGTTTCTTCTAGAAATGACCTCATGCTTGAATCTGTCAGCATCATTTTACAATTCTGTGAGTTACTTCCCTCTTAAGTGGACATCACACTTTATCTGAGGAAGGTAAACTGCCTGGTACAGCAATAGCAGTGGCTGCAATCCTTCAGCAGAGGCTTCTCTCTTGCCCTGCAGGCCACTGACACAGTACCATCAAAAGTGTTAAAAAACAATCGTGGCTGTACTAAGAAGTATTTCTCAGTATCAGTCTGGAAAGAAATAAAGACAAAATCATTCCCAAAGTGCCTATGGTTCTTCTAATGTTGCAAGTTAGCCTGTATTCACTCATGAATGTTCCATGTGTCTGCAAATTTTGTCCCTTCTGATTAAATATCCACAGCACACATTACAGTGAGCTATCCAGGCTCCCCTCCTAGTCTCTGAAAACTGAATGTTGTTTCAGAGGTACATATTTGCTTTAAATGGAGGCACAACCTTGGCCCAAGCTATTGTAGTTAAAGATCTTGAGAAAGTTTAAATCCCTTATTTAAAAGTCAGCAGTGAGGTCTCCATGGAGTATTGAGCTAACAAGAATTGCTGGCAACTGCACATAAAAATATTCCAAGTTCTCCTCTCTGCAGATGTTTTCACAACTTCAAACAGAGTACTTTTGTAAGACTCAGATTTTAAATAATTTGTGAATATTACAAATTAACCCCCATAACACGTGTCTTTAGACTATAAAACCCAGTAGTTCCAGTAGATTTAACAGCTTAACAGAATTATTATTCATTAAACTTCAAATTAAATTGTTGCAGCAAGCAAACAGCGAGATATTTTTATTTAATACAGGTGAATTTTCTAATAATCAGACAAAATATGATATGAGGGAGATTGTTTTGGGGACAGGATCCATGTTGATCCCAGTGAGGTATCCTCACATCCCCGCTCCAATGTCATCTCATAGGAGGGTGGCATGCCATGATCCTTAGGGGCTACCTTAGGAGCTTAATAGGTCTATAAAGTTATACATAATTGAAAAGAATGAAAATTCTTTTTAACAGATGCTCCTATTGTCAGGCTTGCTTTAAATTACTTCAAATGCATATGTTTCTTTTGGTTGATTTTATACAGAGATGAGTACCTGATCCGCAGAACTGCAGTCAGTGTACTGCTGTAGCTCTGGTACTAATAATTCCAGTTCTTCTGGAAAAAAAAAAAAACCTTGAAAAATTTGGAAGCAGTCTTAGGAACAGAAAGGTTGTCATAACATGCCTCCCTCTCTTTCTGCTTACTTATCCCTTCCTGTCATCTAACACTTGTTTTGAAAAGTAAATTATTAAGGTTACCCATTTATTTTTAGGTTTATTGGTTTACATAGTTGGTTTAGGCAGGAATTCACCTTTAACTAAAATAAATATATTTCAAGTCATCATTTTCAATGTCTGTAAATTTTGTGGTGGTGTTCTAGCATAGCCAAGAGCTCCTAGAAAAGTTCGTCATCCTGGGATTTCTCCATGCACGATGAACACCATCAGTTTATGCAGCAAAAGGTAAAGCTCTCTGTGTACCTGCATACCCCAGGATGCAGATCAGGTCACAGATGGTATTAAAGATCCATCTTTTTTAATAGACTAACAAAGAGAACTTGAAATTTCTGGCAGGTAAATTGTGTTTGCATTCATAGGATACATTGTAGAAGAGCTATTACTCCAGACTTTGCAGACTCAAATTAATCCATTCCAGTGACTTAGAGTGAATTTTCCTTCCTGCACACCTAAGCAGTTTTAATTAATTTTATAATAGGACTGAAAAATATCTATATGCACCCTATTCTGTGTGATACAGATCTGTAGTTGCTTGTCTAAAGTAAATTCTTTCTAATAGCAAAGGTAAAAACAACCTGGAGAAGCTAGTCTTCAAATGAGACCTCAGGTGTTTCTTAGTTCAGGTGACTTGGTAGGTAAGGGGGAAAAAGAGGGAGCTGTAACAATGGGGATTGAGTTACAGTGAAGTCCCTACAGGATGGTGGGTAGGCTCTCAGAGCCCAGCAAGAACCAGCCTAGAATCTCTAATTACAAAGTTCAGTGACTATTTTAAGTTTCTAGTCCCAAAAATTATAAATCAAAACCTAAGAATAGTTCCAATATAGTTGAAATAGCAGTGGCTGTTTGGAAAACAGCTTCTAGCAACTCCTGAGATTTATGGTCCACGAACATGTCAGGAGAGTTAAACACATAATTATTTCCTAGACAAAAATATGCCCACTGGTAGAGGGTATCTCTCTGTGAACAACAGGAAAAGAAAACACTGGCAATTTCTCATCAACTTAGCTGAGTTGCAACAATGCTTTTTTTTTTTTTTTTTTTTTTGTGGTA
>VXBI01013126.1:1094060-1139645 GCA_013397375.1 Toxostoma redivivum
TTTTTTTTTGTAGTGCTATACAAAGTAAATATAACTAGTGTCTGGATCAAAGAGAATATTTGCTATAGTCCAGAAATATATCAATCACATTTTCTTCCATTTATGAGAACTACATTCCCTCTTGCTGCACACTCACCCGCTGCAGAAGTCCCATTAAACACTATCTTCTGCTAACTTCATGTCTGTAAATGTCTTAACAGAGTTTATAAATGCATGAAGTATCATTCCCTTTCCAATAAAGCAAATATTTTAACATTTTATTTTCCACATTCCTTCTACCCTTTTTTTTAATAACACTTCAGAGTGATCTTGAAAACCATAGTGTCCTTCAGCAGTGCCTTGGCAAACATAAACTCTATATTGTGGCCAGAGGTTTGAATTAATAATTAGGAAATAGATTTATTGATTCAGTAATGATTATAATATAAATGACCTATCTTTGTGTGGTACATTTATTAAGGTATGACAAATTCAATTTACTGCTTCAGGTTTTCAGAAATCTTTCTACAAAACCAGGAGGAAACACAAAAGAAATGCACTTGCCTGAGCAAACCAAACTATGGAAGTGAGAACGACTGTCCTCATTCTTATTTCTTGTTTACAGTATAAAAGGATTTGAGTATTACAAACAGACCTTGAAAGCCCAGTTTCTGCTGGGAGAAGTTATCTTCAGCACTAAAAATGGCCGTAAAGAACTGTAATATAGATAAATCCCCTTCAGCAGGTTGCAGCCCTATAAAATTCAAGCCCTGTATCGGAGTTCATGTTTTACTTTCCTTATTAACCCTCAGGCTGTAACAGCAGTTGAATGAATGCAATGGATGTCCTGGCTGGGCATCACTATAAATAAAACCCATGAGCTCCTGATGGTCTGGTGGCTCTCTCTACCTCTGCAATCATCTCCATCTTCCTGGCACTGTGCCTGCAACCTGCCTGGCAAGCATGAGCATCAGGCTTCATGCCAGCTGAAACCTGCCTCCCTTGAGAGAGTTTGGATGAAAGTGTTAAGAAAAATCCAGGAATGGAGGCTGACTGAGCTTTGGGTTATATGGGCCTGTGAGAACATGCAGTGTGAGTGGAGCTTATACTTCCAGGAGGTCTCTCCAGGCATGAGCAAGCCGGTTGACCAAACCAAAGGAAATCACAAGGAAGGCATCACTTCCAATACATGTTCTAAACTATCTGTGTTGAAATGATTATATTCATTTGCAGTATGTTTGTTTTTTTGTGTGTGTGTATGGTTTCTTAAACAAAAAGCGCATTATGTCTCTTTTGGAGCCGCCTAATCTAATAGCACCCCTATTATTTGAGGTTCATGGAAACTGACCTGAAAATTAGAACAAAACTCTGTTTGAATTTGTATCAATATGGTATAACTTTAAGGATCAAAGTGAGAAAAAATTCAGTGAATTCTAGATCTGCAATTCTCAAGTCTTGTAAGAGCACGATCCACCACGCTGGGGCAGTAATACCCTGGGTTTGCTTAAAAAGCAAGCGATGGACTGGCTGAGCACAGTCCTGCTAAACCTGTGCTCTCATCTTACTGAGCAGTGCTGGCAAAAGGCTCACACAGACACAAACACACAGGCTTTGCACTCACCTTACACATGTGTGTTCATGTAAATGTTCACCCATCACATAGATGCTTATGTGCATGCTTATACATGCTACACATCCATATGTACTATACATACACAAATATTATATATGTGTAACACATATGCAGGTATTATTAGACATACAGACATCAAATTTATCTGATTTTTACAGTGCATTGGGCATTCCCATACAGTCTTTCCTGTAAAACAGACAGTCAAGTGAAACTATGATGGCAGTAAAATACTCAAAGCTATGGAAATAATTTCAGATTTACAGTTGTGGATCTTGATCACACATTGACACAAGGTGCAAGACAGTAAAGCTGGGTCAGATATTAGGAGAACTATTTTCCCACTGGACATGTTCAAACACTGGCACAGGCTGATCACAGACACTGTGTAGTCTTAATCTTTTCAGATTTTGAAAAACTGAGGGGACAAAGTTTTGAGCCAGCTTAACAGGAGGCTGGTCCAAATGATCTATTGCACTTTCTTCAAAATTAAAATATTCCATAATTCTGTAAGTCTTTGATTATTATGGATAACTTTAAACACATTTACAAGCCTCAGTAATTGAATGTGTTACCTATATTTAAACAAAGCAACTATTTGGGATCCTGGATGACCATGTTTACAAAGCCTCTAGCTTTGGTTCCAGAATGGATGCAAGAAATCTTCTAAGATTTCACCATTTCACTTTTCCCTTGGTGAATTTGTGAAATTAAAAGATTTTTATGCATGTCTTCTATGTCTATGATTAATCACTTCCCTCTCATCTGAACACAACAGACTTACAGTATTTGTTTATATTCCCAGCCAGGGAAAACAACCAAGTAATGATCAGTCAAGCAAAAGCCCCAAAACGACAAAGCAATATAGGCAAACAAAAAGGTCTATCCCTGCTAGGAAAGTCTTGCAGAATACAAAATTTATATGTAGCAGAAAAATATTATTATTCTAATCAGATGCAGCAGTGTTAGAAGCTACCTTAACAATTCTTTGGAAAGATATTATATCATCAAAATGAAGGTCTGTAAAAAGTCACACCTCAGGTAGAACTTATTATGAATATTTTAAATCCCTGAAGATAGGAACTTTTAAGTCTTAAAATATATCTGCTGTCACTTCTCAAGCTAAGATTCCAACATGAAAACTACTTCACCTATTTTCAGATTATCCTTTTTCTAGAAAACAACTCCAAATTATTTTCTCTTGTTTCCTACTTTGCACCATTTTTTCCCTTGGTCATCAATGTTCGATATTAGTTTTGGAACAGCTGCTACGATGTGAGAGTTTGTTTTGCATGGGAGGGCCGAGAGAGAGAAGCAGGGAACCTGCTGTGGATTTACAGCAGAAGATCAAATGAGTTGGATTTTTTTGTATCTTAAATGCCATGGATCAGCTTTCTTAGGTTATAGGTAAATAGGAAATGTATTTCCATTCCTTCTTTGTTCCTGGATTTATATTAGAATTATGATTTAAAAAAAAAAATGTTTTACTATGATGTCTGCTTTCATTCAAAACTTTCTCATTAATGCAAATATTTCCCAAATCCAGCCAGTGTGGCATCTTTGAACAGGGCTTGTGCTGTACTTTCCTCACTCAGGATGGAGCCAGAAGTTTCTGAGAGAAGCCCATGAGTAAATGGCCTCTTTGGGCATATATAATATTTGGAAATAGAACAGAGAATTTGGCCCAGGAGCCCTGGAGTTCAAACACAGCTCAGGGACCAGGCAGGACCTTGGCCTTTGACCCCTGCAGGCAGTAAATCTGTGCTGGCCCAGTGGGAGAAGGCATGAGGATCAGGACCAGTGCACCTTTCAGCTCCTTACCCCAGTCCTCATTTGCTCTGGCTTTACAGAGGAATCGTTGAGAATATCATCTTCAGCTCCATGTTTTTGGCTCTCCCATAGTAGACTTGTTTACTGGCTCACAGATGGCTCTCATTGCAGAATAACCTAGAGGCCATCTTAATTTTACTCACAGAAAATAAAACATTCCAGCCACCATCCCACTATCCTAAGGCATCACAGAAATCCACAGCAGTGGCACAGCTTGAACACGTTGCATGATTTTATACTGCATGCGTTTCCTGGGGTCATGCTGCAATAGTGGATACTGAAAACTGCAGTTCTGTCAGGCTGTGTTTTTGTATTTCTCATCCTCACCATCCCTCACCTGCTAATTGACTTGCTGTTGCCTCATTTATACATATGAAATCTCATTTTAATGGTCACTGTCCTTGTGACTTATATTTATTTGCCTTATATTTAGTTTCTTTTCTTGGGACTGGTACATCTCCAATCCTAGCAAGGTCATGAGGGTTGAATTACTCCAGTGTCTGGATTTTCTTCTGCAGAAAAAGTGATGATTACGTGACATGGCCTTGTGTCTATTCATTTTCATCCCTTGCTCTTAAGCCTTGGCAGGCAGAGAAGTGATGTGAGTAAATTGACCATAGGTTTTCTATGCCTGCTAGAAAATGAGTTGAAATTGCTAGTTACCTGGAAAAAAAACAGCCATTTATTGCTGTATAATGTTTTAACATTTTTGTTTTTGTAAGTAATTTTTACTAAAGCCAGTGCTGCCAATCTGAACGCTGTGGCTCAGAAAGCAACAAGCATGCAGGTGACCTTTGAGCAAAATTTATGACTTATCTTTCCCCAGGGGTTTTGTATTTAACTGCAGATAAGAAGGTTTGGGAAATTATATGAGATATAAGGAGGACTCAGAAGAACAGAGTAAATGCATTGCATTATTGACAGTTGGGAAATGTTCTTGTTTTTAAAAGGTTTTTGGGAGGACACATAGACAATAAGGACTGCACAGCTGCTTTCCAAGTCCTAACTAATGGGAGTTGTATGGAACAAGTATATGATAAAGGACTTGTCCTCCCACTGGAAAACAATGACCAAATCAGTTTGCCTGGTGGGATTTTGGAAAAAAAAATCCTTTCAGGGAAATCAAGGCATGAATGTCTCATTGCTATATTTTCTGCATGACACCAGTGCTCAGTAAGGAAGCACTAAATCATTCCTCACAGCTATAAACAGCCAGATTCTTCTCCAAGAGATAGAACTGGCTTGTATGTATTTGGTGCTAATGCTTTGTGATAAACAAAATAAAGGGCATTAGAAGGCTTTCATTGCTGTGGAAGAAATGGATCTTCCTACTTTTAAAGGTAATAATAAACTCTGTTTACTTGGAGAGTAGTCTAAGGCATGGTGCTGCCACCAGCTTCTACTGTCATTACTGTTTTCATGGCTTTTGGATTTCTAGCACTGAAGAGCCCCTATGGTATTAGGAGTGCAATGGGAAGGGATCTGTGTGTCCTTACTGCTCAACAGGACCCCCCAGAGCAGTCTTTGCCAGCAGGAATTCACCCTGGACTGCCCAGAGCTCCAGTTGCCCCTCTGTGGGCTGCTCCCAAGCAGTCTAAAGGTCTACACCAAAATTCCGTGTTCTGGATCTATTTACTTTTTAAAAATGGTATTGCCTTCATTCATATTATTACTCACTGCACTTTTACATAAAGATCCTGAGTCTGACCTCAGAAGGCACCAAAATGGCAAAGGACTGTCTGGAGTTACAACCTGCCAGTGCTCTAGAAGCACTGAGCATGTTTCTTCCCTGAAAATGGATAGAATAAGCAGAAAGGGGAGAGTGAAGGTTTATTATCACTCTTTATATCAGTAGAAAACTTTTTATTTTCACTATTTCCTATTGCTTCTGTATAGCAAGGACCAGAAACTTTATATTAGATCAAATTCCTTACTAGGAAAAGTTTACTTTTTTCCAAACCTCCTTTTTAACCTCCTACTCATCTTCTTACATAATTTATATATTTAGGGATTTGCATTTTCAAAAAATATACAATATATTGTAAATATGTAACATATATATTCTCTGTATGTATGTCTATATAATGTAATTTTTTTATGTGTATCTGCATCTATATTTGTATAAGGACAATTTTTCATACAATTCTATATAAATATACATACATGCACAGATGCATGTCCCAATACACCCTTTGAGTGTAATCAAATGTCTACTGATCTCAAAATATTAGGGTATGATACTCTGATTAAAAATCACTGGACTTCAGCAGAAGAATTTTCACTTTGGGGTTAATCCAGACCAGAAAAAGGAAGCATTTGTCCTTTTCAGTGTAAGCTAAATGAACTATGAATTTAGTCTTCTGTGAGAAAAGAGTTTGGCAAAATATATCTGTCTTCTAGATCTGAAATGGTGATGTGCTTTTAATATAGGTTAAATCTCAGAAACAGAATCCTAACTTTCTCTTTTTTCCCACTATCAGAAATGAAGGGCCCAATTCCAGGAGCAAAATTAATCTACAGTTAAAATAAATCCTCATTTGGTTTTTTTGGGGATTTTTTTTGTGGTTAGAGATGTTATTAAAACTGACTGGGACCCATAGGATATGAAATCATTGATATGGTCGGAAAAAATGCCATTAACTATTCAAAACCAGACACACACTCTGTATTTTGGACACTGAATAGGCTACACTTTGAGCTCACTCTAAAAGAACTGGAGATAAATTGCAACTGAAAATTCAAGTGGGAGCATATTTCTTCTCATCTGGAGTTCAAATCCTGTAATTTTGTAAAATATCTGAAGTATCTTAAAGCTATTTGCTGGGGCTAGGATGAGGGAATTGCTGGCAGCTACATCAGCAATACCTCCCAAGACCTGGTCAGAGAATTCATAAGCCAGAAAGAGGGAGGTTTGTTTCTTCTGTCTAAGTTGTTTTCTGTTTATGTATTTTCTTTGGGCTTTATTGGAGGAGATGTGAATGCAAGAATTTAAAATAAAATGCTGATTTCCAGTTTCTAGATCTCCTCTAGAGTCCTTACCAGCTCTTGCTTCTCTATGGGTAAATATAGGCATTATTTTTTCTCTGAAAACTATATGGACAATCACAAGTTTCTGAAGAGTTCAGTGAGAATATGACTGGAAAAAAATCTTTATTATCTACTAAAAATCCGTTCCAGTGGGATCAGACTCTCACACATTTGTTATGTGCTGTGTTGCTCATTAGCTTTGCCTTAAAACAGTGTATTCTGAAAGACAAAACTTGAAAGTATTTGAAATTATTGTCAGCATTGATGGATCAACAAAAGCAGTCAGGACTCAGCCTGGTCTTTTAAAAACTCACAGACTGGAAGTCCACCCCTCATCCTGATATGGGATCAGTTTTATAAATATCTTGTCTCATTTATAAATATAAATATTTTGCTTTTAAGACCTCAGATGATGGTGACTCCATGGGAACCATAACCCATTCACTGTCTCTACTGTCTGCAAAAGTACCTGAAATTTTCTTGCTACATTGTCAGGCCATACTGTCCCAGCACTGGTCAGAGCATATCATTCTCTTTCTCTTTGCCACAGTCACCATGCATTTGAGGAAAATTGTCATTTCAGTCTATTCTTTCAAGCTGAACCACAATTCTTTTCTTCAAAAGTTATGCTTTTTAGACACCTCTCATTTAAGATAATTTTTTCTGATTTTTTTTACGTCTTATAGTTGCTGTGGCTGTCCAGCTGAGGCCCTGCCAACACAAAACAGAGCTGTAATATGACTTTATGTTACAAACTCACCTTCAGATTGTGCTAGTCTCTTTCTTGTGAGCATGTCACAGGTGACATTAATTTCATTCCTGATCTACCATAACCCTTGGATACAATTTTTTGGGCAGAATTCCTATCTATTCAGTTCCTTCCAGAAGGATTCTACAGACAAATGTAGATTTCTGTTCACATTGTAATTGAATTATATTATCTTTGGAGTTTTCCCCAGACAATTTCTCTAATTTGTACATATGATTCTGTATTTAGCCTGCCTTCCAGGGGCTCTGCTGTCTCTGCCAAATCTGGGAAAGGACCATCCTGAAATGAATACTCTGCTCTTTTTCAGAATTGATGCCTGAGGACCTTCCTGAGTCCAGGGAAAGCTATTCTCTGGTATAACAACATTAACTTCAGCTGAGGCCTGCTCTTCCTCACGTTGTCAGGCTCAGAGCTTGCTGCACATAAATCAGGTTTTGTGAGAGGTCTGATGATGCTGCTGCCCAGCTTGCCCAAGGAACTCCTCTCTTCCCTTACAAGGCTGCAGTGAGCTAACACTGCTCTGGCTGCCTGAAGGAGGATCTGCTGCTGGCCATGCTCCTATTCCAGCATCTGAGCTGCCCAAGGGTTTGTGCAAAGTTAAAGGGAGGGCAGCTGTTTGCACACATTTACACGGTGGTTTTGCAGGATGGTGAACACTGGCACCTGCTGCTTGAGGCTCTCACGGCTTCTGCCCACCTTTAAAGAGAATGTACTCCTGCTTTGTTTCTGTCTTGGAAATGCTCAACAGTTCCTAGGGAGACCAAGTGAAGTCTTGGGCAGGATTGTGGACCACTTATCTCTCACTTATCTAGTTATCTACACAATAACTTCACCAAAATCAAAGTGGAGTTTTTTTAGCTGCACTGTTGTAGGAATGCATCATGAATTTTGAAATTTTTCAAGGCTTCTCTTTAAAAAGCAGCTTGAAATCACATTTCCAGCAGCACAGTAGAAATGGAGGGGTAAACTTACAATATTTATGATTATATACAATTTTTTATATGTAAATTATATACAAAGTACATACAACACCATGTTACAAAAATTCTCCAAGTGATCTTTTCTCATTTGTAAGACTAATCTAGCTCCATCCCCTTCCTGAATTAATTTGCTGATGTACAAGTCTCTTTCTTAGACAACTCAAACTCTTATTATAAACCTTTGCTTGACTAATGCCTGAGATCTCCAGGTGCCAAAAATAATCAGATCCACTATTTGCTCTTCTGTCAGCAGCTGAACATACCTGTGAAATTCACAGTAGCATCTTGACAGTAACAGCAGTGAATCGTGTAATGGAGTTTCCTGTTTAGATTGGAGCATTTTCTGCCCAGGTAAAGAGAAGAAAGACTGTCTCCACTCCACAACTTTAGTGGTGCAGTGCAGACAATTTTCTGTGTTTGCCTTCTGCTTTGGATGATGAGGAAGGTGAGGATGCAGAAACAGTGTGGGAGCCAAACCAGCTGCCACTGAGCCTCCTTCCAGACACTATTGGTGACCATGGGAAAGACTGCTGGAGATTTCCCTAGCACTGATGTCACCAGTTAACTTGTTGTCTTTCTCAGTATTCCTGCAGGTACTGGTACAGAATATTTCCTTCAAATACATTTTGTAATCTCCTGCTGATGGCCTAGGCTCTCCTTGAAGCTATATTTAGAGCCATTATTCCATTGTGTTCTACTCTTTTTCCCTGTGCCCTCCATCCAACTTGACCTGAAAGGAACCAACATAAGACTCTTGTCTGTACCAGTACTTCTCAATAGCTTTGCCCTTATGTGCACACTGAATTGAGGCCAGTAGTCCTATTAAATTGTTACAGCTCTAGCCTAGTTAGCTTTTTACAAATCCAGATAATTTCCTGGCAGAACAGACTATAGAAGTAGTGCCACAGAAAATAACATGTAATTTAAGGCATGAGATCACTCAAGAAGAGTTAAATATACTACAGACTTGAGAAAAAAAATCTTTGCAGCAAATCTGGTGGTTTTTCCCCTACAACCCAGCACTGAGGATTCTTAATTTGGCAGCAGACTGTGGCCTGTTGTCTTTTTGTCTTTCTCTGAGCATTATGCACTGATTTCTCAGTGAATTTTTTTATAATCTTTCTGAGGACTTGGGGAAGTTTTAGTCTCATAATCCCTCATGTTTTATGGGGGAAAAATAAGAAGCAAAAATAGTTCCATAGCTCACACTTTCCCTTACCTGGTTGCATGGATATTGTGTGATAGATTCATGCTGTTTTATTAGTTACCTTTATCCAGATGAACTATGGAACAGTGTCTCAGAAATATTTTAGGATTTTCATTTTTAGATTGTTTTGGGAGCTGGTCATGTTATTGGTGTGGATACCATGGACCTTTGTGGCCTTCTGCTTTAGTTGGTTGACTTGGCTGGGTCCCTCACAAGATCTGTATGTCATTTTTGGTGTGGGTTTTATGTGGTGTTATCTGCTAGCTAGATGTGAGCTCTACATATTCTATAGGTTTTCTCTGTTTAATTTTATGAATGAGAACTAATTGAACTTCAACTGACTCCCTGTTTTCAAAGCCTCGGGGAAAATATTCAGGTTGTAAACATATTTCTAAATTTTCCATAACGATTAGCAGGTTATAACATGTCCTAACTGTTAATAAATTATTTGTCTAAGGAACTTGATTTCTCCAACAAATCCCTATATTGATCTTTGAGTTCTAGGGTTAATTTAATTTTCTTATAAACAAACCAGAGAGTGAGAATGTTTGAGGCTGATGCCAGGTAAATCTATAGGGGAGAGAAGTATAATTTTGGAGTTGTCTTGAAATGTGAGGGGTGATACTGTCATGGCTTTCACTTCAGCCACATACCTGAGAGCTGTCAAGTGAAATGCCATGAACACAGATATAAATGTCTATTTGCATGTAAGATTATTATTTATAGAAGACGAAATCTGTAAATCTGTCTTTGTTTCTACAGTTTTATATCTTGTCTGACTTCAAAGAAACTAAAATAAAGCTAGGTGGACAAGTGCAGTGAAAGAAAGCATAATTCTGCTCTAGGAATGTTAATTGTGGTGTCAAGTATCTCCTAGAAATCATGTACCTACTAACTGGAAACTGACTGGTGGGAAAGGACATGACTGACAGTGGCTAGAACATGATCCAGGGGGTGCCCAGGGGGCCAAGGAGGCCAATGGTATCCTGGCCTGGATCAGCAGTGGTGTGGCCAGCAGGAGCAGGGCAGTGACCGTCCCCCTGTACTGGCACTGCTGAGGCCACAGCTCCAATGCTGTGTTCAGTTCTGGGCCCCTCACTGCAAGAAAGACAGTGAGGGGCTGGAGCGTGTCCAGAGAAGGGAACGAAACTGGGGAAGGGTCTGGAGCACAAGTCCTGTGAGGAGCAGCTGAGGGAGCTGGGGGTGTTCAGCCTGGAGAAAAGGAGGCTCAGGGGAGACCTCATCACTCTACAGCTGCCTGAAAGGAGGGGGTGCCCAGGTGGGGGTGGGTGTCTTCTCCCAGGTAACAAGTGACAGAACAAGAAGAAAAGGCCTTGAGTTGTGCCAGAGAAGCTTTAGATAGGATATTAGGAAACAAATTTTTGTGGAAAGGGTTGTGAAGCATTGGAACAAATTGTCCAAGGAAGTGTCTGAGTCACCATCCCTGAAAGTATTTAAAAGATGTATAGTCAAGTTGCTGAGACACAAGGTTTAGTAGTGGACTTGGCAGTTCTGAGTTAATGTTTGGATATCATGATTTTAAAAGCCTTTCCCAACTTAAATTATTTATATGAATATATGATTCTTGGAAGTGAATCAGTTTGACCATCTTAGAGAGAAATACCAGCCAAGTCCTATCATCATTCTAAGTGCTTAAGGTCCCTGAGCCCAGGTTTAGCAGTGTCTCCTAGTACACAATAGATTTCTCTAAGGCAGAAGGATAACAAGACATTAGGAATCCGTTCTTTGCCTGCAGCCTCAGCCCTTCTGGTGGTTGTTCCTTCTTGGCCAGCTGGATACTAGATTGTACACAGTTCCACTCCAGACGATCTACTCCAGATTTCTTAGCATCAACAGATGCTCTCCAGTACAGCAGTCTAGAGATATTTTAACCAGGAAGAGAAAACTGAAAAGAAAATGTCTCTCTCTCGCTCTGTTTGCTTGGGCATGTGACATGGTGAGGATATGTTTAGAAGTTTAGTAAGGCAAAGACAGCTTTGGAAGCCATCCTTTCGTAGAGTGGATATGAAATGACTTGACTTGGATATCATAGTATGAATACTGAAAACCTGTAAATATGTCTCCAAAAACCTTGTGAATAACTTGCGGATAATTCACAGTACCAAAGATTTTGGTGAAAATGAATGGTTATTTTTTTAAAACTATGTCTCTAAAATCATCTTCTTTCATGATTAGGACAAAGTATATTTGGCTTAAGGCAATGGAGCACATAGAAACATGTGGCTTTTACAGAAGTATCAACACTATTCTCAGATTTCTGTCACATGTTTTAATGAAGAAAGACCCATCTGGAGACCATGGCTGCACCAGTTCACACCAATATATACTGAGAAAGATATTCACAAGTTCAATTAAAACGTTATTCTCCTTTTCATGGTTTCTACCAGCACAGTTAATCAAGTAAATGCTCAGGAATAAGGTCATGTTAAAGAATGATGTGACACTAAGAAGATCTTGCCCCTGTAGACAAAGGACATCCATTATCCCTTTTTATGAACAAAGGCCACAGTTAGGAGCCACAGATGATCTGAGGAAGGACTGGTTAGCCCCCAAACACCTGAGGTATCTGAGCATCCCACATATCTAAGATTCTACAAAGCTACTGTGCTAGAAGCAGTGATGCAATCCTACAGCCCAGGAGCTGCTATGGGACTTCAGAAACACTTAACCAGAAATCTGGACAATCACTGGGGAGAACAAGGGCCTTCTTGTAGCTAGGGTAGATCTGTGTGTGGTATGTAGGCAACCTGGTTTTGATCCCTGTTCTATCTAATTGAGTGCTTTCAACCCAGGTTTTCCCCTCCTATGCTGTAAGTGTAGAATAACTTTTCAGGTATTTCAGGCATTCAGCCCAATAACTTCTCTTATTTTCATCATATTAAGCATCAGTACTCACCAGAGCAGGAACCAGCAGAGGTATTTAAATTGCACCTCCTCTATCTGAAATCAAGACTTTGATAGCTTCAGGGATTTTTCAGGATCAGTTGCACGAGTGTCTAACTCTCCTTAGGGCTGACTGACCTGAGATGAGAAGGGAGATGAGGATACTGCAGGCTCAGTCTCCCTCCAAACATTGTTCATCTCAGTGTTGCAAGCCTGAAGGACCTTTAAGGTTTAGCCCTTAATTTTTACTCTCTATTCATTCCCCACAGCAGTAATGGAGTTCCTACTTCAAAGCCCCAGGGTATTCTGAGGAGCAGTGCTTGTGAAGAGCTCAGCTATTGTAATAACAGAGATAACAGCACACAGACCAGCAGATATTGCATAGCCATTTATTCCAAAGGCACAGGGCACTGTGGACGTGCTAAAAAGCACTTGAATTCATCTGAGGGCAAAAGAGGCTGAAACCATGCCTATTAAAAATTCTAGCACACCTCCCTAACTATTCCAGAGCATCCATTTTCATATCTGATTGGGTTAGCTTGACATGCCTTCTGGAAACCAGAGAGAAATATATACTGATCAGCTGCAATAAAAGTTATATAAGAAGCTCTTAGAGGAAAGTTAGACTGACAAAAACAGCAGCAGGGTGCTTGAAATCTCAGAAGTGGACGGTGAGGCATTACACCTGTCATGCCTGCAAACTTCAAGTTAGGAATTTACAATGCTTAAAATAATACTAAGAAAAAAAATGGAGGTTTTTCTGATTTTAATGAATACAAAAGTGTCAAAAACATGGTTTTGGTATGGATCAGCCTCAGAAAAAATATAGCTGTTTCTGAGTCTCTGAATAGAGGTACAGGATTCAAAAATTTAAGCTGCAGGCTATGAATATCTTTACATAAAGGTAAATGTGATGTAACTTGTGCCTTACAGAGATGAATCTACAAAACAATGATCCAAGAGAGTGACTTCATTCTTGACATTAGAGCAATAGACAGACAATCAACAACAATTAACCAACTTTATATTACTTGTTATGATATCAGTGGCTGAGACTGAAAACATTCTAAAAAATATCCCTGGAAATTGGAATGGCTCTGTTTTCATTCCTCATGTCTTTACAGGGTTTTGATGAAATGCAGAAAAGTGATCTGCTCCACAGACTGACTGATTTGGGCCCAGGCATGACACTATAACCCCCTTCCAACCATAAATATTTTCTACAGATGAGAGTGATCAGGAAACTTGCCTACAAGAAAAGATACCTCCTGTTTTCACATCTCTATGCATGTGGGTGAAGGGTTCAAATTGTAACCCTTAAATCTATGTTGGGAGTTAAAACTCCAGCAGGTGAACACAGCCCTTCTTCCACCTGAAAATTTTTATTTACTTCCCACTATCAAGGAAGATCACAAAAAGTAGCAGTGGAGGCTCGTGGATCCCAGATGAAGCCAAGGAACAAAACATTTGTTTAGTCACCTAAGACAGAGTTTCATCTAAACTTGAAGTTAAACCTAGTTGTTATGGTACTTAAAGATCTAGTCTTACAAAACAACCAAATTTAGGAATGTGGAAAAGCATAAGTAGTTTTATAATTTCCATGCAGAAAACAAGCAGGAAAAAGCAAAAAAGAGTGCAGATGAGTAAATTACATGTACCTCAATGTGATAAACTGTGATAAACTATTTTCATTGTACAATATCTGTTTCAGTCACAGCAGAAGGATGATGTTGAGTATAAACAAGGATAATTTAGGTACCTCACAGCTTTCATTGCAGTATTTTTAGGATTTCACAAACCTGCAGTGGCTCAAGAAGACAAACGTGATTAAGGGTAAGCGTTTGCTGTCTAAATGCAGAACTGACCATAGGAAACAAATGGAAAATTAAGAACTAGCTTGTAAGAAAGTGATTCATTGCTTCTTACCTTATTATATTTTAGTAATATAAATTATTGTTGGGCAATCATCTCTGAGTTTATTGCCAAATGATCAAAGACACTGCCCAATGGATACTCCAGAAAGCTCATTCTCTGGCTGACAGTGATGCACAGAGGCACAGTCAGGCAGAAAATCCAGAATGAGAGGAACACGTGCATTTTAAAGGCAGTGACATTTAACGAGCCACAAATCTAATTGATTTTCACATTCTCCTTCTTAGGTCTCATAAAGATTTCAAGCATTTTTCTTAACCTTCAAATAATGCTTCCTCTGGAGGAGAAACAATGAGAATGTCTCTGACAAACTGAAATTCACTGGGAAGTTTGTTGTTACAGCATCCTGGCTTTGTCCCTATGTGCAGCTGGCCATGTCCTTACCTGCTGAAATTGCAAGAGGCACCCTTGTGAGCACAGCTGCAAGTGTGTGCAGGCCAGTACCAGTTTGAGCAATGCTTGATGAAGTAGAGACTGCTGGCCTCCAGAAACTGCTGGAATTGCTTTGGTTATTAACTTCTTCTCACAACATATCTTTTGGGAATCCTACCTCGGTGGCATAATCCTAATAAATTTTTTATTTTATTGCCTAATAAAAGGGACTTTAAAGACCATGTGGATCTGTAATTGAAGATTCTAGGCTTAAAGAGAGAACAATTTTATAGGAGCACAAGGGACATAGTGTTTGTTATGAGAGCAGAGCCTACCCATATCATAAATTCTGCACAGCAGATGTGGAACAAACAGATACAGAGGAATGGCTGAAGACAGCCCTGGATCAGTGCTGAAGAAGTAGGAACAAAAGCAAGTGGAAGGAGCCTTTCCTAAATTCTGCCCTGTGTGAGGCCAGCTTCCCTCCAGCCCCCACTCACCAGGTCACCCTGACTGGCCGGCCCCTGTCCTGCAGCCTGAACTCAGCTGTTTTGGGGCAGCACAGGCACCACAGACCAACAATGGCCCCACGTGGCTCTTCTCACTCTTTTCAGCCTCAGCTCTGGCAAACTGAGCTAAGCAGTAGCTTAAAGCTGGGCCCTTTCCCACCATTCACAGGAACACCTTCACTCCCTGACTCAGTGGAGAGGGAAGGGTGGGATTCCACACACACACTGCTGCTGGGCAGGGGCTTCGTTCTGACCTTGGACTGCCCAAGACAAATGCTTAAAAAGGATACATTTCACCATGGGCTAAAAGCATATGGACTGCAGGATTCGTGTGATACATTACTTTTAAAATGCATCAAAGTCAGCCCATCCTGATTCTCTTAATGTGTAGGCTTTCACATTTTAAAGTTCTGCAAACCAGTGGAAGCTGGTTGGCCATGAAGTTTAATCGATTGATAAAGTATTCCTCAAATAATCTTCTGTCACTGAATATATAATTAAAGCATACTGCACATGTCTGTGACTACTCTAAGGAGGTGAGTTAGTGTTGTTTCCTTTCCAAAAAACAGTTTCATTCATAAATTTTTTAAAAGCAAGATCACACTATGCCATCTTATGTTTAATTACACAAATATGAACAAAGGCATAATGCCATCCAAATATGGATTTATGCCCATGATTATGTATATGCAATACATTTCTCATCAATTCATGCTTTGCTAGTTTGTATTTCTCCAAAATTTCCTGATCCCATTCTGTTCTGGAGGAGTCCTGACTGAGTCACTCTCATGGGCTAAAAGAGCACAAGTTAGTGTTTCACAGTGACTTAAATAAAATAAATTTGCAACTAGATCTCACTTTGAGTTTTTTATTATTTCTGCCATCAGTGAAAAGGAAATATTGGAAGGAAGAAGAATGTTGCAATCTCCTCTTCATCAAATCTGCTGGCCTGCTGGTTTTATCCAAAATGAAGATGATAATAGTCTTTTCCAGACTATTCTGGAAAAGATATAAATCAGATCACTGGTTATAAAATTATCAAGAACTCATTGAAGTGGAGATTTTGTGGACTGGGCATCACAGTTTGATTGCAAGATTAGAGGGGCTAAAGATTAAATCGTTGGAGAAGTTATTTTAGGATCTTTTTTATCAAGAGCCTGAATTATTTTTTAATATACAAGAAAAAAAAATATGTGAAGGACAGGAATAAATACTCTGAGAAGAGGAAGAAAACTTACCAGAAGAAAAATACAAACTTGGGCATGAAAAGGTCAAGCAGACAAAAATTTGCTGAAAATTTGGAATATGTTGAGTAAAATAGAAGGGAATTTATAATATTACACATATTCATTTTACTGAATCGTTAGTGTGCTTTGATGACATAGAAATCAAAGGTTATTCTAGAATATATGAAAAATTGAAATTTGCAGTGTCTGTTAAAATGTGTGTGCCAGTCTAAAAGTCATAGCTGAGGAAAACTGAATCTTTATTGACTGGAAAGAAACACAAAGCTTGTTTAGACAATGGAAAGTCTTTCACAGATCAGGAACTCTTCGGGATTAATTTCTTAATATAATTATATAAGGACTAAGGGAACATGTTATTGTGTTTTACAAATATAGTTTGGAAACAAACAAAACTAAATGGCAATATTGACACAAGAATGCATAGGGTATGACTTCACAAAAAGAAAAGGCTTCAAATTTAAAGAAGTTTTGTGATCATAAGACCAGTGGGAATCTGGAATAACCTGTAATTTGGAGTAGTGGAGACAACAGAATATACAGACCTAATAATCTGAATGCTATTTTAACAGATATTGTCTGCTATCATCTTCACTAAGGGAAAGTACTGTGTCATCTAGAATAGCACACAGCTGCTTCTTCCCAGGATCACAGCAAGATTAATTACTGAATGCGTCCTCTTGGGTTTTGGCATTATTCATTACTGCCTTTTTCTTGCAAACATTAGCTTTATCATTTCTTCTGTGCCTCACACATTTAATAATGCTCTTAAGTTGTATTCAGCCCTGCCAGAACATTTTTCTACCTGATGACTTGTTCCCCTTCATAATTTCTAATTTAGAACAATCATGACGTTTTTATTATGTCATTATATTTTATGGACTGGGTCTCCATTTCCTTTGCACTTGGCTGAAAGAAGGATCCCCAAACCTGTTTTGTGAATCAGTTTACTTACTGAAAAATAGACCAGCAAAACTGTAAAAGTGGGGTCAGGAGGAGGAACAAGCATCCACAGACTGGAGCTCTGTTGCTAACATCACTTTGCATGTGTTGTAAAACTATTTGTAGATATTGGTTGCTTTCACCATGATTTTCCTCCCCTTCTTTTCCATGGAGATGAATAAAGACAGCAAACTTGCCTCCCCTTTGCCTGCCACTTCACAGCAAATCGTGATGCCTGCCTGAACACTCAGGAAATTACCATAACTCATCTCAAGTCAGAAGAACTTCTTCCAAACTGTGCTGGTGTCAAAGTCACCCCTTCTGTTCCAGGCCAGATGGAGTCCTTGAGTGACTGCTTGTCTATTTACTGACTGTGAGGATTGCTTAGTACAAGTATTACCTCTATCTACAAGCCTGGTCTTTCTTAAAACTGCTCATGGGAGCCTTTGGAATTAGAAGGCAGCAAAAGGAGCAGAAATGATGCATAGGTGAGACCCTCAACCTCACAATGAGTTCTGATAAATGCCTTTTTTTAAGAACCAGAAGCATAGCACCACTCTCACGCATTTAATGCAAGATGTCACCAGTGCTGAATTCACTTGTGCCTTCTCACTCAGCTGTGCTGTGCTTCATGCCTGTAGGAGCCTTTGCAAAACAAGCTTGCTCTGTCTCACACATAAAGTGCCAACTCCACCATCTTCTGGGGGTTATCACTCAAAAAAGACTCAAGTTTTTTAGCCTGACATTATTAGAGTCAATTTACGAAATTATTCTTCTAACCCAGGAAGCTTGAAGTGGTGAACATGAAATAGAAAAGGCCTTAAGAATTCCTGCTCAAGGAATCAAGCAGAACGAGATGCTGTGTCCAGGTGCTGTAAAGTGACTTGCCCTCAGAAAAACAAATAATTCAACGTTGCTTACATGACTGCTTTTCCAATAAGACTGCATCATTGTCTCTGCCTAGTGAGCCGTGTGGCATCAATATGGTGGGTGAAATGTGAGGGACCCTGCAAAAATGTAACCCCTTCAGTTGAATAAACCATGAAACTTGCCATTTGTTCATCCATATTTTCTGGGACATGTTGTAGCTATATCTTAAAGCCAATGATCTATTTGAAATTTTAAATTGTACATCCAGGTAATTTGTCATAATCCCAATTGACTGAAGTGCAGTACATTTCACAAGGAAAATATGGAACACAGTGACCTGTAAAGCTTTGTGTTGGTAGCCAGTAAATCCTCATGTCAAAACATTAGACAGAGTGGGTGTTGTTTTTTATCTCTGTATTGACAGTATTTTATTACCTCTTGCAATTCCTTTCCCAAGCAATGACAGAGAGACAAAAATTACAAATCTCAGCAATTTTGAAGCGGCACACAATTGCTGTTTCTGTTACAACAGCTCTTATTAATGCTCTTTTTCATTTGTTTTCTTGTTAGAAGTTGTGTTCAAGTCACATGCATGTGCTTGTTCCGGGGCTGGGGCAAGCCCTGCGCAGCTGTCTGTGCATAACTGCACAATCCTTCAAGGGCACTGCCCTCCCTTGCCACCCTGTTCTCACCCCCAAGCCTGCCCCAGAGGGAGGAAAGCAGAAAGCAGTTGTTCAGAATACCCACTGGATAAGCCATGATACTTCAGGGACTGAATGGAAATCAGCTGCATCCCCTTTCCTTTATGACCAGGTCCAGCAGGAAGACTACAATCACTAATCTGGATCTAGTCGCTGATTTTTTGGTAGAGCATGCAAAGAAGATGAGGGTTTTCTCCTCTTCTTGGTATCTGGTACAGCTGTGTTGTGTACATCATGCTTTAACCCTGAAGGATTAATCTCCTGATTTGCAGAGGATGTTCAGGAAATAAAGTTGGCAAAGAGCAAATGTCAAATGAATTTATCTTACCTACTTACCAAAGCAAGGTCAGAGAAGGATGAGAAAGTGATTAATTTATATGGTCTCTGAAAACATAGCTGCCACTGTAATTCATTGGTTTAATGGGTTATTTTTAATTATACAGTTATAACCACCTATACTATGAAAGCAGAGGTGGTTGTAAATGCAAAGTTAGGGCTCCCAAGGAGTCAAGTACCTTGATGTATTACAAGTAGAGTGCAATGCCTGCATTTTGACAGAAGTCTGCCAGTTTGCACAGAGCTAAAACCCATTCCTGGTCTCGTTTCCTATTGCCTTTCCAACCACATCATCTGTGAAAAGCACATCATTTTGAAAACTATCTTTTCATCTGAGTGCTGATATACTTTAAATGGATATTACTTACATACTGCTATTACAGCTTTTTTTTTTTTTTCCCAGTAAGAGCTTAATGTCAGCCTTGACTCATCAGCTCCTGGCTACCGACATGTACTTGTGTCTTCACTACCTTTCATGTAGCTATCAGATTTGCTAGGCTAATGACCTTTAGAGGATCTAAATCTAATTTCTAAATGACTGTTCATTAGATGCTACTGCATAGGTAGTTAACTGTATCAGCAACACAGGATTCATGGGGAATTCACTTCTGGGAGGAATACCTAATCTCCAATTTTGCATTAAGTTTTTAATGCTTTTGAGCATTTAAAAACTTTGTAAAAAATGAAAAAACCAAGTTATAAAGATTTAGAAGGAGAAACTTAGTTTTCTGAGTCTTCTTTTTTTCCTTCTATTTCTAGATTAGTTTCAGAATAGATAAATAACATAATTTCATTCTTACTAAAAATCAACCTCCAACAAAGAAAACAAATTCATTCATCATTTACCTTTTTCATCATCTCTTGCAAATGCTTAAAAAATCTTTGAGATCACCCAACACTGAGTGTAAGCACAAACATCTTGTTTGTGTTCACTCTACACAGTGAAGATCTTTGAAATCACTTTGGCCTTAGTTGCTGCTTGTATTTATTTTGATGTCTCAGCAATTGGAAAATCAGTGAGTCACTTCTCCAAAATAAAGCAACTCTGTATACACCACCATAATCTGAGACAATACAGGTGTCTTATCTCTGACTGGGGAAATTGGGAAGTTAAGAAGGGACATTACAGCTACACTTAAGATGATAGTGCTTTAATGTAATTTAGATTTGTAGACTGCTGTACCAAAGAAGTGAATAAACTTTTTTATTGACTTCCACCACTCTTAACATCCAGGCTTCTGTATTTTATAACCATTTGGGCTATTCTCTTTCCCCATGGTCTTCCTTCAGCATTTGCTGGCTTCTGAACTCATCAGAATCCAGGACTTCGGGCACATCCCAAGACAGATCAGATTTAGAGATTCATGAAGGAGTCCTTTATGTTAAAAAGGATAAGATTTACTGCCTCCAAAAATTCATTGTACATATGTACCAAGGCATACACAACAAAAGCAGCACATATTGATATATCCAAACATTGAAAGGAGAAACTACACAGGAAATAGATAATCATATTATCATACTAGATATCTGCTTAGCAGCTATCAGAATGGTTGATAGCCTGGGAATGACTACAGAAGAGAGCTAATAACACTATTATGCCATTGTCTAAACAGTTACAATGCAAAAAAATTGCATTTCAGTGTGAGAAGTCAGATAAAATGTCTGCAAAAAAACCTACATATATCTCCAAGCTTTAAAATAATTGGTTGTGGAAGGCAGAAATTCTGGGGGAAAGCTGAATGCAGTGTTAATGAAACCATCACTAGATGATGTTGCAGTCAGACTAGAAGATCCCTCAGCAGGGCTTCATGCTAAAGTGACTCAAAACACACAGCTGGTAGCTGCCACATATAATGTAATGTATGTATATCTTGCTATAAATTTATAATTTAGTCAGTAGTCTGCAAGAGGAGGAAGGTTTCTAAAGTACACTTTTTATTTTTTAAACTTGGCAAATTAGCGAGAGAAATAAGCCACGTTGTTCTATCGCCCCAGTCGAAGCAATACACATTTCACATTAGAAAAAATCTAAAACAATTTACAGCTAATTACTTAAGAAACTCAAAGAAAAAGAAAAGTTTAAATTGTATTTTTCCAGTATTGCTTTATTCTGATTGCAAGAAATAAATAACACAAATGAAAAAAAGAGTTTGAAACACCCCTTAAAGTCTTCTTCTTAATTTTTTTTTTAGTTATTTTTTCTTTTCCAGTAGGTGCAGGAAAGCTTTTCAAACTGAGGAAGATCATATAAACAATGTGCACACACTTCAGGGCCTTCAGAGGAAGGCCATAAAACCAGGGTAGGGAATAAAGAATGTAACACTATTTGCCTTCTTGAAAAGATTGTTGAGAAATAGTTTGAAACCTAGTCTATTAGTATTTTCCAGCATAATTAACAGAGCATAATGAAAAGCTGGTTTTAGATGTCAAAGTTAGAAAATTCAGTCTAGAAATACAGGATAGCCCAGGCTGATGAATTAACCACCACTTAACCTTTAAAATAAGATTAGATTTTCCTAGAAGACTTTTCTTCTGGAGGAAATTCTGTGTTTAATATATATCCACATAAGCATGTGCAGAGGCTACCTGAGGTATCATGATGCCTATTAAACTCTATTAAAAACATGTTTTTATGCTTTGGTCATCAATATGACAAATTAGTTCCTAGGATTGGGGGTTGGGAAAATTCCTTCCTCAGACCCGAGATATCAAGGTACTTTTGTTTTCCTCTGTTCTTCATCCATCACAAGCAAGGCAGAGTTTATCTGGTGTTCCCAGATCACCCTATGCCAGTCATTCTAGTGACTTCAATTTTACCCTGTGGAAGCCTTTGCAAAAGAATATTTGTACAAAACATAATGACTTACAATGGTACAGGTCAGAGTAGAAGAGGCAGTACTCCCTCATGAATGTAAACTGTGTGTAGTGAAACATCTCTGTGTGTTGTACTGAACAAGTAGATTTGAGTAAAAAGGTTAAGAAATGGCTTATGGCATATTTTAAGGGGCAGCATGACATTTGCAGTTAATGAAAGCCGGAACCATTTTTTTTTAAATTTGATGTACATTAAGAGAAATACAAGAATAGATGAGAGGGAACTGACCCCACCACATGCTACTTTCATTGAATGGACTGCCTTAAAAAAGAATGGGAAGATTTATGAAACCAGCTATACCCATACACAAGATACATCTTAAAATAAGTAGGCATAAATAATCAATGACCACTTCTTATCCTCAAATTCAGTATTTGTCATTGTGCCTAGCTCTAGTAAAGCATATTTAGGCATCATCTACTCCTAACACATCATTATTATTTCCCCAAACAATTATGCTATCCTGTCTAATCATTAGTCAAGAGTCCTTGCTCTCAGTACAAAGGAATGAACTAGAAATAATAGGGCAGATGAGAAAGTTTTTTAAATATTTTGTTATTCTAAAGGATGAGATTTGTTCAAAGCACTTACTTTTAAAGCAAGCAAAGCATTTGTGTACGGCTGCAAAAAGCATTCAAACATTCTACTTGTAGAGTTTTGTATTAAACACAGAAAAAAAATCCTTGTCTAGAATCATTTAAGCATTGAATCTGAGGAGCCCATCTGGCAGAAACAGCACGTTATGGAGCAAACACTGAAGATCTGAGAAGCAATGTAACACCACCAGGAACTGGGGATGGTGCTGTGACTGAAACCACTGTCCAAAATGAGGCTGACAGAGCCCCCTCGGGGTGATTACATGTTTGGCATAATCCCTATTGAAAAAAAGACATTAAAGTTTAAGGCTCTGTCATGATCCTATTTGGACTCAGCATTATGCAGGGACTAATCCATTACTCAATGGATTAACTTTCTACTCATTTTTTTCCTGAGAGAACAGGTTATCTGCCCAGACATGATGGGTCTACTGCAGGAACACCCAATGGGTAAGCTTTTTGGCAAACTGATTTTCATCCATGTTATACTGACTGACTCTGTCTCCACCTTTTGGGGGAGCTTTCCCACCTAATTCTTCTGTAGCCACCTATCTGCATACAGCCACACCATGGTATTTTGAGAGTGGAATGAACCCCAGCCAAGCAGTTCGGTTAAAGCAGAACCAGTCTTATAACATGAAAAAGCAGCAAAACAGGTTTGGATAAATAGACAGTACAGAAGTCATCTAAAGCCACTAGGTTTCTGAAGGATAAAAGAAGATGCACAGGGTATGACTCAGACAAGAACAGGGAAGAATTAATGAGCTGGTGAATGTATTAAACTGTCAGGCTCCAATAATTCAAAAGAAAAATAAGCAATTACCACTATTGAACTGGGAGTAGACTATTCATCTGGAGGAAAGGAAATGAAATTTTACCTTTAGCAGTACCAGCAGTTTGTGTTGGGCCCTGTGCAGAGCTGACAGTATCAGGCTGGTTTGTGAACTGCTCAGCTCCTCTAATAACAAGATTGACCAATAAACCTCCTGCTGATTTTAATACCATAGTAATAACAATGTAGGGACATTTTAATTAAGAAACCACTTAGATTTCCACAGTCTCCATAATTTCTGTTTTCTTTCACCACCTTGACACAAGGGGGAGGATTACACCACCATTTGTGTTACCCTCATCACAGTAATTTGGAAATCTCATTAGCATGGGGACAACAACCGTTCCCTTTAGTTTTTCTCCCTCTCCTGCACTAGCCCAGATCATTCAGTACAGTGTCCAGTACAGCTTAGCTGGACAATACAATTCTGTGTTTATTGGAATTTGTCTTTTGACCATTGGTTCCACCCTGTGTTTGACTCTTGATACAGCATGATAAATTACCAGCTTTGCTCACGTGTTCAATCACTCCCCAAGCTCCCCCTCTTCTCTTTAGCTCCCACACTGAGAAAAGCTGTTAGTGATAATTCACAGTATGTTTTCCTGGTGATTGTTCAATGATAACTACAGACACATGGCACTTTGCCCAGCATTTTAAATATTTTGCAGCTGAGCCACAGTCCACACAAAGCAGATAGAAAGACACAGAATAATGGCCTGAACATGGAATCAGGAGGACAGCTTTGGCTTGTGAAACGATGTCCCTACACTCCAGGCAGCATCTCCCCAGCTGATGTGGGGAACCTCACTGGGCAGAGGTTGCAGGCAATCTCAGCAGCTGCCTGGCTGCTTCTCCAGCAGCACCAATATCCCATCCATGGGTGAGCTGAGCTGTCTACACCACTTCTGTCTGCACAGTAGCTCTCAGTCCCTGAAGGTGGGCCACTGTCCTGCATGTCCTCCATGAAAGGCATGGCTTCTGCAACCTGCTGAGCACCTGAGTGCTCCTCATCTTTCCCTTTCTCCAGCTGCTGTCTACAAGAGCAGGTGTTCTCGCACAAACACAAAGCAACATGGCTTTTTATAAGGTGGGTCACCCACTTTGAGCTGAAATATGACAAAAGGTTTTCCTGGTTTTCTTCTTCAATTTAATGAAACATTTTTCAAGTTTTTGGAGGACTTCTGCTAAAAACACTTCACAGGATGGTTTTGTGCTGAAAATCCAAAAACTAAAGGCTATATGTCAAGCTGAAACAATCAAATCCTCAATTACGTAACCTTGGTTTCACATGATTGCAATTAAAGTGCAATCTTAGTTCACTTGTACTAATTTAGCATTGATTGTAATCTGCCTGCCTTGTCATTTTTATAACTATTGATTTTAGGAAGAATTGGAGAGAATAGCTTGTCCAAGTAGTCTAATGAATTGATAATACTAATAAGATTGAATGTAAATGATGCATTCCAACAATTTTAATTTTATCAAAGCTGTAATCAATCAGCATTACAAACTTACATTTTTTGCAGTCAGTAGAATGGGGCTTTTTGCAGAGCTACGACAATTTGAGTGAACAGAGTGAGATGACTTTAATGTAGTTTTAATGAACTCTTATTTATAATTGACTCATTTATTTCCTCCTGTTTGAAAACTTCTTAGATGATGTGCAGATTTTTTTATCTTTGTGTCTAAAATAATGATCAGGTTTTGAAGCCCTGTACACATCTTATTCTGGGCATCTTTTATTATTGCCAACACATTGTCCTTTTGGTAATGGGTCTATGTCCAGCCATCAGCACCAGACTCAGGGGTCTCAGTGGCTTGAGCGCTAATTCCAGTTTGGGGTTACAATTTAGCAAGGTTGCAAATAATTGTTATCTAAAGAAAAATCTTAAAACTAAACTAGGATAATGTATTTTTGTGATTTGAAAAAAAATGAAGTCAATAAAAGCTGCTGAAAATTTTCCAGTATTGTGATTATAGAGAGATACTGAGTACGGTGGAAATATACAAGTCACTTTGAAGAGCAGTAGATTATTCTACATGTTTTTTCAAAGTGATGAACAAAACTATTCTGTGCAGGCTCAACCCATACTCATTTTCACTCAGGTCAATGGATTTCACCTCTGAAAAGTTTGAAAGGGGAATATGACTTAATGATAACAAAATCTATTGTTCAGCAACACTCTTAAACCCACACTTATTTCTCATGTAACTCAACATAAATGCTTAGCTGAATTGGAGCTTATACACCTGATTCTCCAAGTCTCATTCTTTCAGAGCACTGGTTATAGGGTCAAACCAACTAAAATTATATCAGCTCACCCTTAGCTGAGTACAATTCAGGAACAGAGGTATGGGCTTAGATCTGAATCCTTGCTTGTGAGCTTCACATCTCCCAGGAAGCTGGCTGGGGTGATAGCTAAGATGGATAGAGTATTGGGCTTCTCAGAACACTTACAGCATTTCCTGAAAACTAAAGATCCACAGGTTTTTACCAGGTGGACATTTGCAATGCCGAGGGGTCACAGCTGGATTTAGCACTGCTGTCTCCACTGCTGTAGAAGATCTCTTAGTGAACAGACCAATTTTGCTTTCCACTGAAACATTATGTGCTTGTCCACACAAAACTACTTTAAGAATTGAAGTAATATAGATGATAGAGTGAACTGACAGCAAATATTTAAAGCAAATTTCTGGATCAGGCAGAGCAAATTGCAAGGTTATGAGTAAAGATTTTTCCCCTGGAACTGCTTTTTGTACTTTACTTCTGAGATAGCATAGACCATTGTCAGAGACAGGATACAGGATGTATCTTTGACCCAGTACAATTGTTTTTGTGTCCTCATGACATCCTTTGACTGCAGACAGAACTGAGCAGGTACACACCAACAGTCCCCAAATAAACGAAGGCCCCTCAACCATCTGTTGGTGGAACAGTTTCTGCTGTTTCTACAGAATTGAAGCCAACATTTGCAGCTGCTCTATAATTTTCACTAAACTTGCTGTTGCAGTTTCATTGCCCATGTCAGGTTCTCCTCAACTTCACATATTAAAAGCCAAATTTGGAAATGTCTAGAAACAATAACTCAAGCACTTATCCAAAACTGAAAGCACAGACCACATGCTAAGTTGAAGTCAAACTAATTCACTTCCTGAAATTTTTTCTTTAACTTTCATTGGTACTTGTTAATAAATCATACACAGAAAACAGAAGAGATTAGTTCAGACCCCTTCCCTGCTGGGACTGTTCCCAGGCTTTCAATGCCCACAGTGTCACATAGTCCGGAAGTCACACATACTCCCTTTTTCCTTTTCCTCTACCACATGAAATCAGGAGAGTGCAAATCCTGCAGGTCACAGGGCAGAACAGAGGTGTGTGAGGTAGTTCTGAATAAACCAGCTGATATACTGAAAGTATTCTTCCTACAGCAGCACTGAACTGTGCACAGTTTGATTTAGCTTTCTAGATTTCAGTGGAAAGCCTGACAGAATTGTCCTCAGCATTCAATAGAAAACACTTCACTGCTTCCTGAAAATGTCAAACCATGTACAAGTATTTGAGACAAATATTGCACACACTTTGAAGACTCTGGTTTGCAGAATTTGATGAGCAGAGCTAGAGTTGTGGGTACAGCTCATGACAAAATTTGTACAGTCACACAGGAACTTAAGATCTTCCATTGGACTTGAAATGTGTATTGGGTTTAGTTGTTGCTTGAGCTTGGATTGAGGTAAAGACATGAGAGAATATTGATCATCAAAATACAAAGTATACTGACTACAGGAATTCAGTTTCATTAAAATAATCACAGAATCACTAGGCTAGAAGAGACCTTCAAGATGATCAAGTCCAACCCATGCCCTGACACCTCAACTAAACCATGGCACCAAGTGCCACATCCAGTCTTTTTTTAAACACATCCAGGGATGGTGACTCTACCACCTCCCCAGGTAGATCATTCTAGTACTTTATCACTGTTTCCATAAAAAACTTTTTCCTAATATCCAACCTATATTTCCCTTGGTGCAGCTTAAGACTCTCGTGTATCCTCTGGTTCTGTCAGTTGCTGCCTGGTGAAAAAGACCAACCCCCACCTGACCACAGCCACCTTTCAGGCAGTTGTAGAGTGATAAGGTCACCCCTGAGTCTCCTTTTCTCCAGGCTAAACAACCCCAGCTCACTCAGCCGTTCCTCACAGGGCTTGTGTTCCAAGCCCCTCACCAGCCTTGTTGCCTCCTCTGGATGTGCTCAAGTGTCTCAAGGCCTTCCCTAAACTAAGGGGTCAGAACTGGGTATCATTCTATAGAAGGAGGAATTCATAAATTCAATCTAAAAATAATTTGGTTTGAGACATGGTAAGTATTAATATACTTACAGTATAAGTACTTACAGTACTCTGTCCATAAAATACAATGACAATGTGTCAATTATTTTGTTATGCAGTAACCTTGATAAAACACAGATCAGTGTACAAGCATTTGCTTCAATTTAAATTAGTTTTACACAGGGAAGTTCTACACCATTACACACAATACTATCATAAACAGAAAAAGAAAAAAAAAATTGATTTAAATTTACTGACTTCAGCTAGCAGCTTCAATAAATGATGAGATTTTCAGATCTATTAGCGCCTTTTGGATTTCAGTGACTTAAATCTACAGTCTGGGCACAGGTACTTAAAAATGGCAGCCTCTGATCTAAACAGGAACTACACTAAATTCTCAGGAAAGGCCTTTGAAATGGAAAGGTTGTTTTTTTTTTTTTATTCTACCTATCATTCTAAATGGAAGAGGAAATCAATGACTGAGAAGAATTTTCTTATTTCATGAATCACTTTCCAGAAACAAAATGTGGATTCATTATATGCATCTATGGCATATACTGTCATACTGGCATATACTGTCATACTAACATATACTGCATACTATATAAGTAGTATATGTCAGTATGTAATCCTGGGCACTAAAATTCCTCACATAAACAATAGACTGGTGTAAGCATTGATTCTTGAGAGTCCATCTATTTCTCTTATAACTTCACTACAAATACAAAAAAAATCTAGCATAGGGACTTCCACATAAGAGCTGTGGTTTTCAGATGTGCATAAAAATTAAACTAAGACCAGTTCTTATGAAAATATATCAGAGATTATGATAGAAATGTCCAAGCCAAAGGAAATTGTGTTTGGTAGTATTATAATCAACCCATCTTCTCTCTCTGATCTCTTTTCCCACTTAAATAATTTTTTACTGGCAATGTCATCACCATTCCTATCCCTGTCTCTTCTATTTCTTAATCATTACTTGGTCCAGTTAGATTATTCTGTCTGCTTCCTGCCTACTACCTTTGCTACCCATTCCTTTACTACTTAGTCACCCTCCCTTGTATTTCACCTCTGTCTTTTCACACTGTTCTTTCACCATCTTCTGTTTTTTCTTTTTCTAGCGAATGAACCCATTTCTTTTAGTTCATTTAGCACGTTGCTTTTCTGCTTCACTATTGTTTTTTCTTTTTCCTGCCTTGGCTCATATACTTTTTAAACTCAGCAGACTTGTTTACACATTGACTATTCTTAAAGTTATTTCACTGCCACGTTTTCTGAAACACATGACAGAAGTAAGTCTTTACCCCCAGAAGTGTGAACAGGAGCACACTGCCCCATAAGTGACCCTTTGTTCTCGAGGCAAAGCAAATGACTCAACCACACAGACATACAGAAATATTTCACTGTTCACTTGAAGAAATCAGAAAGCAAACTAAAGAGAATGAAAAAAAGAAATCTAACTGAATTATTAAAAACGTTATCTCCTAGTCAAGAAATACTTAATTTAGATGAAACACAACTATATCTGGACTTGGTACTTTCTGTAAGAGGAAATAAGAGTGTAATGTGACTGCTCAGTGAAATAGTTCAGAGTCCATGATGCTCACAGATTCTTTCCCTCTCTCTCTCCCATGCTTGCTCTCAAGCTCCTTTCATCCAAGAATTCTTGTCCCTCCCCTTCCAGTTGCTTCTCATCTTCCTAGATTTGGTCAAGCTGATGCAACCACTGTCTACTCTGTCTGCCAGTGCAGGTTAATGCAAACTGAGGGTTCAGAGCAGCAGCACCACCTTGAAGAGCGCACTGGCATACAAGAGGGATGGCTGAGTTATGCTCACATTCTTCAAAATAAGCACACAGGTTGGGAAAGTGCTGGTAAGATGAAACATCTAAATATATCTCATTAAGGAAAATTAGCACAAGACATATCAATTGATTTACCTTTATGGGGCTCTATGAAGTTGCCAAGTACTATGGAAAGGTTATGTATTTTATTGCTTCATTAGACAAAAATTCACCAAAAATTGCATCTTAACACCACTGGAATGTAGGGATCACAGATGTATTCAGGTATACTTCATTTGTGCTCACCATGGTGAGACATACATCATGAAAATACCATGAATACCCTGAATACAGTCTTAAGAAAATGGAAATACTGCTGGCACATCATTGCAGCATCCTCCAAAACTTTCTTCAGCAGTGCGAAACCCAAACCCTAAGCCCTAAACATAAACCTACGATATTTCAGTGACTGACCTGCAGTCAAATTTCCAAGAATGATTCTTTTTGAAGTGCAACCCCTACTCTGGCAGCCTTTTATAGTCCTACTCCATCCATAGCCGCCTTTATATGAGCCCTAGGCTTTGGGTTTCTCCTAACTGTACCCTAAATATAACCCTAAACCAAACCTGGGTTTGGCTGTGCTTTAGTGCAAGACCCCTTGAATTTGTTGGTTTAACTAAGTTCTAAGGGGAATTATTTTTATTCACTGCCTATCCCTTTTGCAGCCCAGCATCCGCTTTGCACTGAACTCCCTCTGGAGCCTGACATATGTTCTCTCTTACAAACCTGACAATAAATATCACCCTAGGTCTTGGGCTTTGCTAATCCTTAGTCATAGCCTTGACTGAGGTCTCAAGGGAGATTTTCTGAGACCTTGTTGTAAACCCCTCTTTCCTTTTCAGCCCCCTTGAAGCTTCTGTTGCTGAATCTTGTTTGTAAACCTAACTTGTGACAACAGCAGAGTCTTGGCACCTCCAGCCACAGCTCTCATTAACTAGTTCTTATGAGAGGAGACTTTGCACAGTCCCCCTTCTTCTTGTGCAGTTTTGTGCACTTATGTTAGGGTTAGAATAAGATTAGGATGACTCTTAGGGTCACAATTGTCACTGACAAACCCTAGGACTCCAGTTGAAGTGAGATTGCAAAGGGGATGACCAAGGGTTGAACTACAAGAAGAAATCTCCCCTGAGACCTTCCAGAAGATTCTCGTGGCTGGGAACATGGAGAAGGTTCAGCCAAGGTCAAGGCAAAGGTGATAGGCTTAGGGGGAGGAGGGACACAGAGCCCTTCACTTGTAATGTGCAAAAGTGGAAAAATACAGACAGGAGGAGCAGTTCTGGTGTGGGCTGAGAAGCCTTGGTCCACCAGGTTGCCAGCCAGGAGTTGCTTCAGCCAGGTCTGCACCCCACAGAAACAAAATCCATCAGATTCTGAACTTCAGCCAGTCAGGAAGGTATATAGTGCCCCAGCTCACACTGAGTTTGAAAGAAATAGTCAGCCTTGATGGGCTGCAGACACATTTCTGGGGAAAAAACAGGCCAAGGGGGCAGGGGGCTCTGACTGTGCTGACCCATGCTGGGTCTATGAGAGAGGCTACAGGTGACCCATACCAGGAAAGGACCTCCCTGAGGGACTGTGGCCATCCCATGCTGAAGAAGGGACATCCCTGAGAAGCTGTGGCAGAGCACAGATACTCCTGAATCTGAATTTATTAAAAAGTCTTACAACTTCTAACCAAGAAATGCAGCCAGCTTGTTTGTCTCTAAAAAGCACAGTTCCTTGATGAGAGCAATAATATGACCCATTTCTTGAGGGCAGCATTACCCAACTTTGTTTCTCAAGAGCAAATGGTTTCAGATGCCTCATTAGGTGGCACTTGTGTTGTGAGTGTCACCGCGACAACCCGAGGAAGTCAGCGTGACTGTTGCCAGGCAGCAGGACACTAGGTAGGGTCCCCTCCAATCTCAGGTGCCCTCCTGGACCAGCTGCCCGGGATGCTCAGGCAGCTGCAGGGATCGTGTCTGTATGGAGGTGTCAGAATACAAGAAGAAAATCTGGATAGTGAAATTTTAGATAATTATTCAATAGCTCTGGCAGATTTATGAGCTCTGAATCTGACGGCAGTGTGAAATCAACCACTAGAGAAAAACAATAACCTTATAAAAATAGGCTGTGTGAAAAAACTGTTGCCCTTTCAAAATTGAATTTTCCCATTTGTATTTATGGACCATTATTAATATAGACAAGAGTGAAATGGATTATATTAATGTCCTTCAGCAATTAGTGTGAGGGTTGGAAAATAAGTAAGTATTTGCATGTAATTACAGCCCAGGCTGCCTGTAATATAAGCAGCTGCCTGTAAAAGCAAGCAGCTGGCAAGCAGTGGAACTGGGCATTGGCAGCTGTTTCATCCCCCTATGAAATACTCCACAATATCATTATGTTTCCTCCCAGCCTCCATGGAAATTTGTATGTGACACCTGTGACAGTAAGTTAATGCAAGAATATTCTGCCCAGAAGATTTTTTTCCTTTCCCATGAGCTGTATCTCTAAGAGGCAATGCATGCTGCCACCGTGAGGAAGTCACATCTCTTGGGTGAGTGGTACAGGACAAAACCCATCTCACCATGCAATCAGCCCCTGCCTGTAGAAACAGGTGGAATATGGGGAAAACCTCTCATAAACCCACTCCTGACTTACCTTGGGCTCAAGTGCCTGAGCAGTCCTCAGTGTTCCTCACATTGGGGCAAGCAGAGAAAGGACTGCAGAAAAAGAAAAGTATTTTCCATTTTCTGTTTGCAGTGGCTGATGCCTGGCCCATCTCGCTTTGTCTCAGATGAGGAATGTGCACTGGGACCTGTACCTTTAGGAGCTGCAAAACTAGGCAAGGATTGTTCTCCTTGAAAGTCTGCTCCCAAATTGCTCTATAATTCTATAATACTATGATGTTATGATTCCTACCTTTCTTCCTTTACCTTTGTACTCTTCCTCTAAATCGTGCCACATGATCTCCCTCTCTCAAAGAGCTGAGTATGACTAAAAGTCTTAAGGTGTTATGTTATCTTTAGATAGTGACAAGCCAATAGAAAAGGCAGAACAAAGATGCTTTTATCAGTGTCTGGTAAGGATGAAAATGAAAAATGTGTGTAAAGTCATTCCTGGGTATTGTATGAGCATAAAAAAGAAGTTGGTTTAGGACAAGAAATTTAATGTCCTTACAGAAAGATTTTCCAAAACAATTCCATACTTAAGATAAATTGCAATAAAAATAATTTTCAACAAAAAGTTATGCTACTGACCTGATTCAAATCTCAGTGGTACTTAAACTACGAAGTAATAAATTATAGAGTACACATTTTCTGGTTTATCGTTCTGCCCAAATGTACATTTTCAGTATTTCACCAAAAGACAGATATCATCATGTTATTTAGTATGTGGAATTAGGAGATGGCTACAGCTCAAATTAGGATTTTTTCAAAAAATATTGAAGTTGTAAACATGTATGGGAAATCAAGTTAACAAGATCACTCAGTTATATAAAATTTACAGGTACAGAAAATTAGATCTACCCAGTTGCATTTGGATACATTAATCATCATTTCAAACCTCAGGGATATGAATTTAATTTTATATCTGAAGGCAAACAATTTAAAGTAAAGTCGCAAACTATCTGAAGCCGAAGTATGTAAAGGTTCTTCTCAAAGACATTATTAATATTTGCAACATCTTCACTGGGAAGTAGTGCAAGACATAAAGCAGAGGGTTTTGTTAGTGAGGTTATACTGGATTATTCTGAGGCAAATACAGGACAAGGTTAGTCAAAGGGGAAAAAATGCAAATGGAGTAGTATAGAAAATTATAACCAAATACATTAAGATGAAATTTTTTTTCTACTCTATAAAGACTCATGTAAAATATCGTCTAGAATCCAGGGTGAAAAGGTGAAAATGAAAAAGAACATGAAGAATATGTCTGTAGGTCTGTAAGTTAAAATCCTTGCAATATGAGGAATAAGAAATGAGTCATGATCGTGGTCTGCTTCAATGGTTTTATTCACTATCCATCACCAACTACGTCTTAAAAAGCACTTGCAAGAAACAAAAAAATAAGGAATCCTCTGGCTGTTTACTAGAGGATTAAACAGAAGGTCAGCAAAGCTTGGTTCTCCATCAGGCTTTGGCTCTGACCTCACTGCTCCATGCCTTTGTGTGCCTCCCCACAGTTGTGTGAAAGGGTCAGCTTTTAGTTTGGGGTGGAATTTATCTCAGTTAACTTCCAATGGCACCAGTGGAAAAATTGACACCTGAGCAGCACCTCCCTAGCCTCCCTCCATACTCAAAGGAGAGAAGTTGGCATCTTGGGGGGTGATTTGTTTATTCTGTTTCAGACTGGGACAAGTCCTCTCATCATTAGCAGTATTAGGAGTGCTGTGCCCTAAAAGTGCTTATTACTCTCTTTAGATTTCAGCAGATCAGATAAAACTGCCTGTAATTCAAATCTGAACCGGTTAATTCTATCTTTACTTATGCTTGCAGGGTAACTCCAGCCTCACTTCAGGTTTCTAAGGCATTGTGGTTGGACAGTTAACATATAAAATTAAAATGAGGAAGTTTCCAGGCTTTTTCGAGATTTTTCACTCTGACTTGTACCCTTGTACACTTGAGCTCTTTTAAGCAGAATTTGTCTTTATTCTCTGCCTTGTAGAGTCTTTAGCACATGCTGATGAGGTCTATGAAATTACTCCTAAAAATGCTTTTAAACCTTTGATGAATCATCCTAATCTTGCATTTTCAATACTTGGAAAATTCCGTCAAAGAAAAGAGAGGCTATAGGTCTAAAGTTTCTAGAGATGTCTGGCAGCAATAATAATACTGACCGAATCTTAAAGTCTTCTAATGGGCAGAAAAAAATAAATGGCCTTCAGAATTGTTTGCCTCTTTGCACTCACCATTACTGTGAGGGAAAGTGAGCTCATCTCACAAACCTGCTGTACATGACAAAACAGAAGTCTAAATACTTTAAATCCCTTTTAAGAATGAAAATTTTGTTAAAAGACAATAACCCTGGCAATACTGAGGTTTGAGTAAGGGCCTGAGATGGGAGGAAAAGGGAACCTGTGCTTGTGATCTAATCCCAGAATACAATTAAATGTCTGAGAAATAGATAAGGAGAGAAATTGTAAGTCTGATGGCCTGACCAGCTTTTGGCCACTGAAGCTACAGTTCTATGTTGGAAGAGACAGACAGAGAGATAGACAGACAGAAACATATTTTCTTCCCTTTGGCCTGTGTCTGCCTCTGTAGAATAGATTATTTACTTACAGTAATTGTGTGAACAAAAAAATGGGCTGTCTAGTATTGCAGCTGAGCATTGTAAGATTACTGGTAATAGCAGTCAGCTGGATTTGCATCAAAATATACCTTGTGAAAGTAAATATTACTGACACATAGATTTAAATACAGTTATCAACCTATTGTTATTTTTCAATATTATTTGGGAATTTAGGATATATTTAACCTAGGAAATATACATAATCTGTTATTAATTTCACCTGAACTAATTAAAAGAGTGAAAAAAAGACCTTGATTTAAATTTCCAATCCTGACTCAAATTTGGGTGATAGGCTTAGGATCTCAGTAACTGGATTTTGAAGTGAAAATGCCTTTGAGGATAGACTTCAATCTTGTATCGATTGATAGAGAATAATCAAATTTCAAAATAATGCAAGTAATCAATTTTCACTTTACCTTGACTCAGCCCAGGAAAGATTAGAGCCATCAATTTTCTTTTTATTTTTAATTGCAGACTCCCCTATGAAATATTTTAAGTCAAACCCTCTCCAGTATTGTAGGGTTGGTAGAAAACAGGCAGTACAGCATGGAGATCAGTTTTGGACTGCAGCAAGAAGGAATTTCTAGAAAGACCATGACTTCAGAAGACCATGCCTGATTCCTACCTTTTCTACCAAGCATACAGTCTACCATTTTTGTCCGCAGTTATCAAACATCTTCTGTAAAACTGAAACAGAAGGTGTCTATATTATTTAAATTTTCAATAAAAAATAAAATATATTTTACCCAGAATTCAGAATTTTCATTGAATCTGATTTACTCATCCTTTTTTTAGCTAGAAGTAACATGAAGCAAAGAAGCCCATCCCAGTGTTTGCACTTGCACCAAGAAATTTAAAAAATATTCCACTTTCTGTACAAATGATCTGCAATTCAAAATCACAACAAAAAAAAAAGTGTTTGTGACTAGTTAAGAGCAGCCATTTATACATATTGGTTTTGCTACAGTCTGCCATGCAGAAGAAAAAAAATCAGTAGTGTGTATGGGTTTCATATCTAGAAGATCAGCTGCACTATTGATATAAGTTTTAGATAAATGTTTAGTTCTGGATTATGATTCCCAGCAGATGATGTAGCAAATACTGCCACTGCAGACTGCTGGAACATCTCTGTGATGTTTTATTTTATTCAGTTGAATGTTTCAAAAGAGATTCAGATCTAGTTCATAGTTTTTTGTTGCAAAGAGAATGGCAAAGCCTCAGATTTCTGACTAGGATAAGGGCAGCTAGGCAGAAAGTAATTTAATTTGGCTAAGACCTCAGTATAAAATGCTGGAAGTCATGTAACCAGCAGTCAATACTCTATATAGCTGGACTTCTCAATGAAAGATTCAGTGAAGGATCACCATCATCCTGCTGAATAAAGCTGTAAGCACACTGCAGTCCTGACAAACAGCCTTGCTAGGCTCTGGAACCAGCAGTTGAATGCAAAACCTGTGTGTGTTTGAAATTTGCTGCATGCTATAGTTGAACTTCTTGTCCACGGAAAACTGGCCGTCAATCTGTACATTGTCGGAAAGTCCTCAGCCTCTAAGCGCAGAACAGCTTTTGTTTTTACTTTTCTTATCAGTGAACAGGTGATGGAGTGATAAAAAGAGCAAGCTGGTATATGAATAAAATCTCCTGCATTCTCTTTTAAAATATAAGATTATATTGCAGGAAAATAAAAACTGTGTTAGTTTCATTGGTTCTGACTGATACCAAGGCAGGTGAGTACACATTTACACTGATGCATCATTCCCCAAGTAGTACAGTATCAGTGCCTACCACCTTTGTATTTCCTTACTCCAATGTGGATATGTCAAAATAATTTAACACTATATTTTATCATTTTATTACCGTATTGCCTAGATAGCTCAAATAAAATATGACTTTCCTTGGTTACCATACAAACTCAGAATAGACAAGGGCCACTGAAAAAGCAAATTCATTCTAAAAAGAAGGTAATGATTTAATCAACTCTAATTTAATTATTAATTTACAAGGAAGTAGTCTAATCCTAATTCTTTCAGCCCAATCATTATCAATTTGAATAGATATTCTTTTTGACAAAGTGGTACTTTCACGATCACTATGGTAAGAAGGTCAGAATGACAGAGCACAACTGATTTGTGATAAAATTTTTATGTTTGGGAAAAACATATATTTATGAAAAAGAAAAAAGAAATGGAAAACAGACAAAAGAAAACTGTAATGTCACTCAGTTTTTTTTCTTCTTCTGCCTATTTAGTCTCATGTATTCTGTCCCAAGTGCTTCTTTGTTCCAAGTATATTCAAATACTTTGTTGGTCTATTCTAATATGCAGAAGCAGCCAAAATTTTGTGTCAGGTAGAGTTATATCCAGAAAAGTCCACTGCAGTGGACAACTTGGATAGCTCCCCCCAGGTGCCTCTCTCTTCTTCTGATACTGCATACAGAGTTAGTTTTCTCCTGGACATGAAATTCTTTTTCACGACTAGAAACCACACTGATGGTGCTCAGACAATGGAACATCACTCTAAGTTCAAGCATAAGTTACAAAAATCTCATCTTTAGGCCTGTGTCATTTCATGGTTTCATAGGGTAAAATCTGTATGAAATTGTCAGTAGTAATATTACTATTACTGTTAATAATAATCTGTCAGCATCAACAATATATAAACATTGTCATCACGGAAAAGTGCAGTGGTTCATCACTGAAATATTCACCACTTCCTTAAAGCCATGGGAACAAGTTTTGTGTGATAGGACTAGGGAAATGTTTTGGAATATGCACGAACAAAAATTTTGATAAAATTTTCCTGTAATACAGAGTTCACAGATGCAGTAGTTAAATTATCACACTAAATTCTGATTTCAAAGAAAAGGAAGGGAGAATAGAGATATTATCTAAAAAGACTAAGAAGATGAGATTGAAAAGCACACTTCAGTGTGCTCTAAACCCCAGACTTCAAGGACATTTTCAGTGATACAGTGCTGTAAGAGCTCTGCTGCAGTAAAAATGTCTAAAGACAGCCCCGAGCCAGGATGTGACTTGTAGAAGCACACACTAAACCCAGATCCAGACAGTGAATCTGAGGCATAAATGAGCCTATGGAAATCAATGCTGAATCATCCGATGTTACCCAAGTTTTTTATTTAGCATCTAGAGCAGGCTAGGGTTCAGTCAATGCAAAGTTGCACATCAACACACAAATGGAATGCAGCTTCTGCAAACATCACAGGAAATCATCCCAATTCAAACCCAGGCTCACCAGCTGTTGGCTATTCTTCTGTTCAATAACTTGGTTTCAATTCTGAAATATTAAAGGGCAAATAAGAAATATGTATTTCCCTCTGATATATTCAAGTTTTAAGCACTCTCCTATGATGACTCTTAATGCTGATTTCTAATTCGCAAAAGGGAAGCCTGTTTACTGACACTGAAATTACATTTCTCAATGTAAGGACCTCTCCAAACAGATCCTCCTCTTTCTCATTTTACTGATTTAGCTAAATGGCAGTTTTGGAAATAGAGAGTGGCATAGCAATAGTTATGGAGTTGATATTCTCTTGAGTTTGACAACTTCTGAACTTAATGTTCTTAGTATCTATGGTTCCTTGTATCTTCTGATGTCCATAGGAAAATTAGACAGGAATGGACTGATATTTTGGAATGGAGATAAGCATATGAGATTTTTTAGATTCTGAGTTTTATTGCTTGTTTTTATTTTGATTTATTGTTTATTCCATATTTAATTCATTATAAAAAAAATAAAAGCATATATAATGTTGACTGTTTGCTTTACTTTTATACACAGGATACAACAGAATATGTAAATATAAATAGCAAAATTTTCAGGAGCTGGTAAAAAGCAAAAAGGAAAGTGGAATGCAGGAATTTAGCATTCAAAGTTTTTATCAGGCTGACAAGTGGAAAAAATGTATAGAAAATACGACATTAACCATTACCACAGCTGTTTTTTGTGAAGGGATCTTACAGCTCCATTAAAGGAATTACTAAAATTGGAAAATATATATCCTGGGAATAGAGGTGTTTGATGGATGCCCACTAAACTATGAATGTGGTTGAAAGGGGAAGATATTCACTTGTTATTTTCTTCTTGCAGTATAAGAATAAGGGGACATGAAATGAATCATGAAGGATTCCCATTCAAAATGCACAGTGGTAGTTTGCTACCTCTGCCAGTGTCCCACACTCTCACAGTGAAGAATTTCTTCCTAATATCTAATCTAAATCTATTCTCAGTTTAAAGTCATTCCATCTTGTCCTATAACTACATGCCCTTGCATAAACTCCCTCTTCAGCTCTCTTGTAGGCTCCTTTTGGGTACTCAAGGATCCTGTAAGGTCTCCCTGGAGCCTTCCCTTCTCTACACTGAATAGCCCCAACCTGTCTTTGTAGCAGAGTTGCTCCAGCCCTCTGATCATTTTTGTCACCCTCCTCTGGACTCACTCCAACAAATCCATGTTCTTCTCATGTAAGCAGATCCAGATCTGGTTGCAGCACTGCAGGTGGGGTCTCAGCAGAGCAGAGCAGAGGGGCAGAATCCCCTCCCTGGCCCTGCTGCCCACACTGCTTTGGACACAGCCCAGGACATGTTTGGCTTTCTGGGCTGCAAGTGCACACTGACAGCTCATGTTGAGCTGCTCATCAACCAACATCCCCCAAGTCCTTCTCCTTAAGGGTGCTCTTGATCCATTCCCTGCCCAGCCTGTACTTGTGCTTGGGATTGTCAAATAGATAAACATGGGCAAGTACAATGTTGGAAAAGTTTTTAACACAAGCATAAAATAAAGGGGGAATTTGATGTACATAGCACTGAATTTTATGATCTGGTAGCTTGTGATCATCAAGTGCTTGTGATCACTGCATGACCTGAAAAAGTCCCTCTGCACCTGTGTTCTGTTATTTTTGAAATATATACCAGCAATTGTAACCTACACAGTGCTGCTCAGTCCTGTTCAGTCTTGAAGCTATAACTTTATACTTATCTGGAAGCACAGATGAATTAGCTGATTCTCTTAGATAAAAAGAGAAACTGATGGTGAGAGAAAATGACCTCGTCTATTTGAAGAAAATAATGCTAGGTTCCAGACCATCTGTAAATCTTTAATGATGCTTTTAGTAATTTCTGAAGTTTCACTTCTGAGCCCATCTTGAAAAGAAATTGTTTCCAGTGACTTTAATGTTCCATCTACAGGGAACAACTGTCAAATTGCTAGGTACAGCTCTATTTAAAAATGCCATTATCAATCAATTCTGGTTTCATGATGCAGTCATTTACTGCTAAAAACAAAAATTTCACAACAAGGTTACAGTAAAGTCTGCCACATTTGCAGAATTTTAACTGAATGGCAGTAAACTTCTCATAAATGATGTTTCAGCTGATAACAGTAGAGAACTCTGCAGATTGGAGAGCTACTCTAGCAATATGAGTCTTGGTTTTATTTCTTGAGCACTAATGTCTGCTTGGTTTTAGATTAAAGAATTATAGTCCCCAAAAGAAAACAACATAATGAAAAAAATTTGAGAAGTCTGAAGTAGTACCAGCATGACCTCTATAAGGCAGTAAAAATACTCAAAATAGAACAGTTCTTCATAACTCCTGGAGAAAAATTCTACTCATTTCCACTCTTCTGAAGTGATAAGTGGAATAGAGATGGGCTGGGTGTATGTATAAAGAACCCTTTGTAACAGCTAATATTCTGAAATAATAAGAGGAAAGAAAAACGTTCTTGTTTCTTCCCTCTCAGGAGTACATTTTCAGGTAGGTAGGTTTTAATTTGATCAGAACTATGCATTCTCTTGATGTGGCACAAAAATGTTATTCTGACTTACCACAGTGCCATCCAAGTTCTGCAAGGGGATTATGAGACAAAAGAACATGGCATCTAACTCTGGCTAAAAATCCTGAAAGATAATTAGATATTTTACTACTGTTTTTGGTTCAAATATTTTAGCACAACTACCTCAGCTGGTAAAATCAGTAGGGTAGAACAGTATTAGAAACAACCATGTGATAGGGAAGCAAAGATGAGGATAAGACTTGGGAGAATTGTACAGGAATATTATGTTCACGTCGTAACGTGCAGGAAGTCCATGGGATGACCAAAGCTGAGACTTTTGTTGTTTGGGATACCTGTGGAAGACCCTGCCTACAGACTGCTCTTGCAAGAGGAAACAGAGATATTATTTGAATTCCCTCAGTGACTGAAAGCCTCTCAATCTGGGCTTCAGGATAAGAATCAGAGAAGGTCTCTGAAGGTGCTTGGTTGGCTATCCATTTGAAAGCTGCTTGACACCAACCTTGCCCTCCTGCAAAATGGAAATGCCAAAACCATACAGTTTCATGCTCTTTGTCCTGTCAAAGAAAAATATCTTCTCTAAGGCAGGGAATTCATTCTGATCAAATGCATATTTGGTAGGAAACTGTGTGCTAAAACAGTGTGTCTCCCTACCAGCGGTGTCACTGTTATACCAGCCTGAATGTCCTCACAGTTCCCAAACACGCTATGGGTCACCCAAAACTAAAATAAAAAACACAAATAATCTGAGAAATGTAAACAAATAACACTTTTTTATAGCTTTCAGCTCTGCATCTGACTCTGGTAAATGAAGTAACATATACCACAGCTTGATGCGGGATGGATATTAGGAGCAGGTAGGTAACAGAAACATAAGTCCCATGCTGTATCTGAGGCTGGATTTCCAAAATGAAAATAATGTCTTAGACCCAAGGGTATGTCACAGGAAAGCCATAGATGTAGGCTAAGTGGCATTCTATGTGTAAGTAAGATATGTTGTACATTTAAATACAATTTCATTTCTGAAGGGACAAACTCAGCAGCAGTAATATTCCCCAGTTGTCTCATTGCCAGCTGGCTGGATTTAATTTTCACATTATATATATGTCTGTATAACCCCATTCCAGTAAAACTACTAAACAATATAAAAATTTTAACTACAGTTTCACATATGTTATAAGGCCATTATCTTCTGGTTTTAATACAGCTCCTATTAGATGCAGATTTGCAATCAAAACAATATTTGATGTTTTTATAAATCCTAGAGTTTAACTAATGAAATTGAATTTTTTCAGGGACTACCTGTTGGGTTAAAGGGAAGGGAGAGGTCAGGACCTAGAACATAATTTTCTTTTTTCAAAAATTATTTTTCAAAAATAAAAACTGAGTAATAATCTCAAATATATATGTATATTATGTGAAATGTAAAATATGGCACTCTTTAAGGCTCTGTCATTAATGACAAGGTCAAACATGGTACTTTTTGCTCCATTGATTCAGCGATTCGCAGCCCAAGTGAGGTCACTGCTTATGCACAGAGCACAATTAAATCAAGGTTAGACAATCAGGATTCTGTACTACAAGATAGTGTGCCAGCAGATTACACAGTACTAGGAAATTTACATTTCAAAAATACTTTATTAAGATTATTTATTAATTTTCATGACTGAAAAAAACCCTGTAATTTTATCACTATAACTATTTCTGTTTACAGAAAACAAGTTATTAACCAAAATGTCTGCCTGAAATCTAAGGGTGGTTTTACATGTACTTGTATAAACATGAAAACAGACAGAAACGGCTTTGTCCACTGCTTTGTGTGTTGTTTACACACTCTCAAGATAGCTTTTATGCAACAAATGAGTTGGAGTAACTTCTCAAGTTATGTAACTATTTTTTCTAATCAGAATTCAACCTAAAACTCAAAAGTTCCTTTGCACAGTAAGAATTTCCTATTGCAATCCTTCCACAAGCACACAGTGTGCAGTCCTTTGCATACATGCTTAAAAAAAGACAAGGCCTTAGTTGAAGTATGACATTTAGAGAGTGGAGTAAAATCATATCATCTGACATCAGAAAATTACTACTATGTGGCCTATTTCTTCCTAACCAAAATGAAATTGATTGCAATTCAAGGCTGATATTTTGCTGAGTGTAATTGGAAGCTTTCCATCTGGATTATTTGCTGAATGCTGTCAATGAGTTAGTGTGTTTAAGCTCCCAGAGGACTACTGAGGCACAAGGTCCACAGATCAAAGGCATAGTATTCAAACAATTAATGTAGTTTCTTTCAAGTATATTTAAGGTTACTTAGTTTGGGAAAAGTCATCATGGAAAAAGGTAGTTTTGAGAAGTGACCTGGAAAAAAGGAGAAGTATCCATAAAGTACACAAGTGGGAAGTTCACAAGGAGGATGTAAAGATGTTAGAATTGTAGATGGATTTGGAGACAGTTGGCAAGACACAGGATAAGCATGTAGAAACCCAAGGCTAAACCATGAAAGCAAACTGGACTTACTTCAAGAAGTCAGAAATTTACCTTTTTGAAAGATTTGTTAGAATTTCTATAGTTTTTTAGGTGAACAAACCAAACTGAATGCATCAAATTATTTTACAGATGAATGTCTGCATTATTGCCTGGAGAAAAGGAGACTCAGGGGACACCTCATCATTCTCTCCAGCTGCCTGAAAGGAGGCTGTAGCCAGCTGGCCTCTTCTCCCAGGCAACCAGCAACAGGATGAGAGGCCACAGCCTCAAGCTGTGCCAGTAGAGGTTCAGGTGGACATCAGGAAGAATTTCTTCATGGAAAAGTTTGTCAGGCATTGGAATGGGCTGCAAATGAAGGTGGTGGGCTCACCATCCCTGGTTCAAGAAACAACTGGACGTGGCCCATAGTGCTATGGTCTAGTTGACAAGCTGGTAATAGGATGTGATAATCTTGGAGAGATTATTTGACCTGAATAATTCTGTGATTCTTTGGTTGCCTTCCACATGTACATCATATTTTCACTTGTACAAATACATATATGTGCTTACCTAAAATTTCCTACAGACTCTGTCAATCAAGTTCTACCTCAAAATGTCCATTTCAAGTAGCCTGGTTATCCAGTTCAAATAGCCTTTTATCCAATTCAAATAGCCTTGTTAAACAACAAGCTATTTTAAATTTGCTACGTGCTTTCCCCCAAAAATTAAAGGAGTGTTCTTTTCTATTTTTTCTTTCTTTTTTTTTTCTTTATACATCATACCAAAATTCTAGGATATTAATCAGAAAGAATAAGGAAAAGGAACTGCCAGTTTTTTTTGACACCCTTGTAACTTGAATTGAATTGAATTGCTTTAAGATCCTCTTTTCTTTATACAAGTCTTTTGTATAAAAGGTCCTTTGGCTTAATTCATGCTGTTGGTTTACAAAACTGATCAGGACACATGATATATTTTGTGATTTATATGTACAACTGCTTTACAACAAAACACATAAAATGACCATGTAGATGCAGAACACTCAAACCTTTAGAATAGCAACAACAAAGTATCAGTGCATTATGAATTCTTCCTAGGACCATCTTTTAGTTTGAAAAAGAAAAATTAAGATAATCAATTTCAGTGTTCCTTTCTCTGCTTAAATTTACAGAATATTTCCCTACCCTGCTGGCTGAAGACTGTTTTGTTACATTCTTATTATATGTGCAATAAACAGCCAAGGTCAAGGTAATGAAAGTAGGTGTGTAGATGCTATTCTATGAAAACATAAAGAATACTATAATTAGAGGCCTAAGTAGACAATATCTTGTCACTTTTCACAGATATTGAAATATTAATATTATCTTGCAGTTCAAGATATTTTTTTACCACGAACCACATTTTTTTACCACAAGATACTTTTTGCCACAAACTCTTGCAGTTGCAAAATGTGTAGTTCTGCTACCAGCAGTCTTCTTTGGGCTGGAATGAGCAAACAGAAGTGACATAATTATATGAGGGTCACAAAAATATCAATATATGAGCTAGTCATAGATTCAAAGAGAATATCAGCTCAGTTTTGTCAATTAACCAAGTTTTCTTCAACACTGCTGTAATTTTGTGAGGAGTGTCCCTGTTGTTGTTAAACTGTTTGCTCTATATCCACTCTGTTGTTAAATGAGGAAATACAAGCTTATGAAATTGCTATGGTATTTATAACCTCATGTTACAGAGCCAGATCAAGTTAGCAAACACTGTTCTTAAAGCTCTGTTGACATTATCAATGTTGCTAGTGCAGAAACAACCCCACAAAAGAAACAAAGGCAGCTTGGCCAGTGCTTTACTTCATTCTTCTGCCAAGTGGAACAGTACAGAAACAACAGGAACCAAAACTTACATTTGGGCTTCTAAGCAGACAGCAGAATACTGGTCATGGTCCAGTGTGGGTTTATATTTAATACATTTTAATGTGCCTGTTATCACTGATTTGTGGGCAAGGAAGATGTCAAAAAGCAGCAAAAGACTTCTTAGGGTGATATTTGTGTCTGGACAAACTTATCCAATTTTTTTTTTTTTGGTGCTATGTGTGTGGTGACTGTTAACAGCTTTTCCTCCATTCTTGGGAGATGCCAGGAGCTAGGCCCATGTTTGGATCACATGGCTTCTGTGTGTGTGTGTACACAAAACAGTCCCATTCATCTCAGTTGCAGAAGGGATGTCTTTTCTGTGGCGCTTCTTTTAATATCAGTGGTAAAATATTACATGTGTTCATGTGTTCTGACTAGATATAAAGTTTTTTTCTTTGTTTGTTTTTTTGGTTTTCTTTTTGTGGTTTTTTT
>VXBI01013126.1:1139710-1157457 GCA_013397375.1 Toxostoma redivivum
AATGAGGGTAGTAAAATACTGGAACAGGTTGCCCAGAGAGATGGTAGAAGCCCTCATCCCTGTAAATATTAGAGGCTGGATTGGATGAGATGCTGAGCAATCTGATCGAGTTGAAGATATCCCTGCTGAGGGCATGGGGGTTTAGGCTGGATGACCTTTAAGGTTCCTTTAACCCAAATTATTCTACAATTCTGTGTTTGCAAGTAACATCCTTGCTATCATCATGTGCTTATGTTACAAGACTAGTTAGAATAATATGTGGTTGCTGTTTTGAAATGGAGAAAACAGTGAAGTGTGAGCAGTGTGTATAACTCTCATGTTTTATGAGCAGACACAGCCCCGAAAGGGTACATGCCAAGGGCTGACCTGAAAAGAAAAAGATATATAGAAGAGGCAGAAAGCAACATACTTACCAACATTAGGTAACATAAACCTTGCAGTTTTTACCTTGGTGCTTAATATTTCTCTTTCATCTCTGTGTTGTAAAAAGAATGAAAAAAGAATATTCCCTGTCATTAAGAGAATCCGGAGCCCAGTGAGATTTATGATCCATTTTCTCAAACATTCTTCTCTTTTCACATACTTTCCTTATCATTTCCTGCTCAGAATACCTGAGGTTTTGCAAATCATTATTACTGCCTGAAAAATTCTGCTGAAGTTAAGGCAGTCAGGGATAGTTGCTAAATGGTGATGCAAAAGGCTACCTGTCTGGTTGGAAAAAAGCACCACCCAGAAGATCAGGTGAAAACAAAGAAGAAAAAGAAAAAAAAAAATTCACCCACTCAGAAGAAGGTAGAAAAAGGAAAGAATTACAGTAACTACAGCAAACTTGCTCGTAGAAGGAGCTATCTTTAGTAAGTACTGGCATTAATGCCAAAAAACTCTCCAGTCCCTATTTTCTTTTCTACAAAATCCAGTCACGTTTTCACTTTTTCCAGTCATGATACTGATGTTTTGGAAGACTCAGACATGAAGGCATGGCCGGGTTAACAGCAATCCGAATGGTTTGTGTCATTCTGCATCTCAAAATGGAGTGAAAATATAAGTGACCTGGACTGACTGGTATAAAAATAAGAAAGTGGGGATGGGTGATTTGATTTCTATCTGTGCAATGCTCCATTAAGAAAGCAGAATGCTTCATTGTATGCATACTGCCTACCCCACTTCCAAAGCAGTCAGCATTGCTTTTACTTGCAAATATGTACCCTGCAAATATTTATAACTTTACTTCCTATCTACCTGTCTTAATCAATCTCTCGGTTAGTGTTATCAGATCCAAAGACTTTGGAAGACAGAGTTGCCATCAAGAAGCTCTGAAAACAGCGCCTCAAACACAGCAGCTGAACAAATACTCCATCTTTTCACCTAAGAAGTACCTCACACATTTCAGTAAATGAAGGTTCCCCAGAAAAGTCCAGCCTCCAAAATTACCAAATATAGCCTACCAAGTGCTCTAAATCATAAACATAACGGTACCTGAACATTTATTTCTTCCTCATATATGCCTCATAAGGGCATATCATTTTTCTAGCTGGTGAAAATGAAGAAGGGCACCATCCATACTTTGTGTGTGTGTCCATATTATGTATAAGCATATGAGGGTATCACTACAGCTTGTGCAGGTGTGATAAAAATAGCATTACCTATCCAACTCATGCCAATAGTACTGAAGAGAGGACAGTGATGACTGCCAAGATGACCAAAGTTAATTTTCTCTATGATTAGGTTCTGTTGAGTACATCAGGACTTTACTTCAATGTTTATATGTTGTTTACACTGAAGAATATTAGATGAACCCTGTTCTTTTAGAGTGTAGTACTAACTTGTAGACTTACACATGGTCTAGCAGTGATCTGAAGACTTAAAACATAGAAGCAGACAGGCTATTTTCCAGTTAATGCTGCTGACACCCAGGAGATACAGATATCTACATGTCCTGAAAGCCTAAGCCCTGCTGCCTTGGCTCTGTTAGTCTCCCTTCTTTTTTTCTCAATTGCCAAAACTGTATGTAATTCCTGTGTGGGACCAGGCAAGTCCTGGGAGGGCTTATGACCTTGGGCTTCATGATGACAGAACTGATGGTATTCCTGAAGAGCCAAGCTGCTTCTTCAGGCAGAGAATTGCATTTTCCTGGTGCTACACCCCTGCCCACATCCATAAAGTGAGCTGAGCATGCTGTTCTTAGATCTGATGGATGGCTCTATAGTATTCCTGCTGTTGCTCACAGCATACTGTGCAATATGCAAAGACTAATGATATATTTAAAATGAAAGTAAAAGCATAATATCAACTCATAATAACTAATATGAATAAATATAAAGAAAAACAAACACCAAAGCAAAGCCACATCATAAAGACTGTGTCTTGCATTCTTTAATCTTGCTTCTATAACAAATGAGAGATGAGGGTAAGAACAGATATATTTGCTTTGCCCCACAGCAGTTTCTTTAACATTTGAGCCCGTGCAATTACAGACCTACAACCAGGTCATGACACTTATCAGATGAGAGGATATGAGTCATCTGAGGCTTATGGAAAAGATGCTGACAGCAGAAGATCCTTAATTTGGCAGATACACAAGTAGAAAAAAAAAAATGTAATGACTCCCCATCTACGTTTCTCAGATTCAAAACCAGAAAATGTGACAGGCTCATTTTATCTTATTGTCCTGGTTTAGAGCAAATTTGGGAGGAAAAAAAAAAAAAAANGCAGGAATGCAGGGGAGCCAGTGCAGTCTCTGATAACAAACCCTGCACTTCTTCTTTCCCCCTGCTTCACTCCTGGAACCAGTCTTAAAGTTGGAGAATTTAATATTCAACACCAACAGAACAGACGATTTGGGGATACAGGCATCATACAGTCACCCCAAGACACTTATCAATGTGTGAGTCACCTTCATACTCTCTTAATTACACACACATGGACAGACTGCAAAACCGCTATAGCTAACATTTCTTGAACTGATGACTTTCACTGTTTCCACTGTGAGAATAATTAAATTTGTTTTATGACTTTTGCCTACAGCTCTAACCAGGTTATTTTTCAAGGCTAGCAAAATAAAGGCAATAACAAATTGCAAAAACATTTAATCTCTAGGCTTTGGAAAGTCTTACTGTGCACGAGACATTTATGTGTAAGGGAGAAATTTTGAAAGATGATGTGCATTAGCTGATATTACACATTTTGGAAAATTGAAGAATTTGGCACGTTACTTTAGGGTGTATTTTGACCAAATCTCTAGCAAGAAGAGGTCCTTTTTACTACATGGGAACTGAGGCCCAGACAGTAGTTCTCAGAGCTAAGCTGTCTTATGGACACAACTGAGGTGAATCTGTTTGCATAAAATTTAATACTGCTCTTATTTTTTCTTTACTGTCAGCAATAAAGTCCTTACAGATAACTTAATATTTTATAAAGGAGAAAACACACCCAGTTCTGTAATTTATCTATTGACCTTCTACATGTGCTCTCTCAGTCTGTGAAAAAAATAGTTTTTCTCCATGGTTTCTGTCATGTGCTGTTGAAAGCTAAAAGAACTTCAGTTGTCTAATGCAGAACTTGACTGAGCAAAGTGTGCAACAGCAAAACCAGCTCATCCATACAAAGAAGAAGCATAAGAGGAAAAAATTCTAACTATTTCCTTTGGCAAGAGAAGAGAAAGGAGAACTAAACTGCCTGTTAAGCCACAAAAAGCTCTCTAATATTAGTATCAAAAAGGAAAAGAGTCATATAATATTTCTTCACCTTTAAGCAACCTATAAAGATCAAATTTAAAAGACAGTAATCCTTTAAAAAGCCTGAGAACCTATTTATGAAAAAGTCTTATGATTTAGCAATAATATTCAGTTCATTGCCCAAACATCTATATCTTGATCAAATATTTCAATCTAATATTTAAGATACCTTTTTAGTGTATCGCTCAGAATTGGGTCAGTGTAACTTTTAAAAGGAAAAATGTTAATAGAACACTAAGGATGAAAAACACTCTGGATAAATTATAGCCATAAATAATTCTGTAAACACCCAGATTCATCAATCACAATTTTATAAATTAGTTTGGTGGCTCAATTCTTCCTTTAATTGCAGAATTTGAATTTGTTACTTTCCCAGCACTTTTCCACCCTGGAAAAGGAAAGAGGTGTGAACTTTCTCACCACTCCTCCTGCCAGTCAAAGGCTGGTCATCTTTTTCCTATTCAGAAAGGCAGGAAAACCATTAATATTATCAGCAGCTCCATTAATATTATCAGTAGGCCTGATTCTCCCAGAAAAAGGATCTTCAACATCTGGATGGCTCGCAAATTCTGGACAATAGAGAGTGTGACCAGAGCTTTTGGGTTCACCCAAATAGCCAGACACAGCCAGCAGAATTTAACTGAGCAACCTCCATTCTGATGTCAGAAGGAACAGGATCTTTCTGGTTTGCATTGATCGATCTGTTTCTCTTTGACATCTTGAGTTCTATCTTCCCTCTTCTATTAGATATACCTCTACCCTTGTATAATATTTCTTGAAAGAAAATAGAATGCTGCTTTTTTTCTAGAAACCTTATATATGATATATATTCTTGAAAATTTACTTCTAATTTGATTTTTTACTTGGAGATATTTTTTGAATGAAAAGAAGCACTCAGTATTTCTTACTTTTTTTGTGGATGACAGAATCAAAGGAGCAGGCAAAATATCCTATAGCCACTGACTAGTTTCAAAGACACAAAAACAAACAAAAAATTAACATGTTTACAAATGCACAAATGTGTATAAATGCTGTGTGTTTGGAGACATGCCTAGGTGAGAATAATCGAGTATAGACTCAATGAAGGAGGCCCTAGACTAACTGGGACATAAAGAATGACAAAGAATGAGGCTGAACCAGCAGATACTAATGTGAATTTATCAGGAACAGATTTCTACATCAGAACACTGCCCCATTATTAAACCTAACATAATCACCCTGATAAAACTTTGAAGTCAAATACAGTTTCTGCAGTTATTTTACAATTTTTTACAATGTCCTTAAATCCCAAAATCACCAGGAAGCCTAGGCACGACTTCAGTTTCTTGCACTGCATCAAAGCCTTCCATGGAACATTTGCTAGTTCTGGTTTGAGACCCACTGTGGCTCCCTCTCTGTCCACCTTGCTGTAGCTGTTTCTTCCAGTAAGAAGGGTACAGATCAGTCACGGTACATAGACAGTTCCATCCTGACGTGACCTCATCGTGTATTTAGAGTGCACAAAAGCCCTGGAAGATTATTCTGGGCCCCACAGGTTAGGTGTTATCATGGCTGATCAGCTGATCACCTTTTCACAGTAGCCTGATACATTTCCCTCTATCTGATAATTTGGATGCTATGGTCTATGCTGTGGATTAGGCACCAAACAGCTCAGCTGAAGTAACAGAAGTGATGGTATTAGACAAATCTTTTATAGTAAAGAGTAACAAATTTTCCATCAGAGTGATACTGTGGCAATTGCATTTGCAGTGCATTGCATTCTACTCATCCTAGATTATATAGTAAATAATTGTATTGAATTAAATAGACTCTATATACTCACACAATATAATCCCTTTAAATAAAAACACACTTTAATTTATATCCTTTCCAGTGTATCTTATAGTCATCCCCTTGTAGGTTCCCCTCTCAGGCAGTTGCAGAACCACAGGATCACAGAATAATTTAGGAAACTGCCTAATCCAAGGTCCTCAGGTTGTCCAGTTGAATTTTGAACATCTCTAAGGAAGAACACACTGCCTCTCAGAGAAAACAAGCTGGTATGTAAAATATGAAAAGTCTAACTGGAATTTTTCAGGTTCCTCTCTTCCTATTGTTGTATACCTCCAAGAGGAGTCAAATTCCTTTATATCTTCTGACCAGGTAATTGTAGACACAGTAAGATTTGCCCCTTGGATTCTCTTTTTCAGGCTGAACAACCATGACTTCCTCAGTCTCTTCTTGTAAGTTCAGTGCTCTGGCTCCCTGGCCACTGGTGGCCTCCACGAGTCTCATTCCAGCACACCCATGTCTTACACCCAGGTTGTACTGGGGAGGCCAGAACTACAACAGCATTCCAGATGTATCCATGAGTGGAGGCACAAGGGAAGTGGATGGATGATTTCCTGTAGACACTGGCTGCACTCTCATACAGCCCATAGTGACATTGACTTTCCTTGCTCCAAGGGCAGTATATTCCATGAGGACCATGGCAGTCACAGTTTTTGTTTTGTTTTGTATTGTTTTGTGTAGGTTTGGGTTTTTTTTTTTTTTTAGTTAATCAAAGCATCTTCCTGGGTTTTTTAACAAATATTTATCCCTACCCAGATAAACTGGAACTGTACAAGAGTTGTGATGAGTCTTTACACATTAAGAGATAGAGACATGTAGACAGTTTTCCATTTTGTTCAGGACAGACAGAAAGATGACATTTCTACTTATTACTTCAACAAATAGAGGTTTTTTACTGAATATTCCTTGTTCTGTAATTTGAGCAAGAATTTTCTGGATCTCAGTCCACACCCTCAACACTCAATATGTTCTATTAAAAGATTTCAGGTCTGCTCACAGGCCTTTTTTTTTCCCCTCTTTTTTTTTCCCCTTCTGAGAAATAAAACATATAGGAGTTTTTAGGATTATAATAATCCACTCTTACAATAATTCAAAAAGGAAGAAAAATAGTTTCCATTCCAGTGCATCTATTTTTTCAACATGTATTGTGACCCCTGCCACATCATCACTTGTCTATGAGTTATGTTTCCACAACCAGGAAGCTGTTTTTCCACCTCTCCTAATGGGTGAGCTGTAACAAAGGCTTTACACATAAAATCAAAAGGCATATATGGCCTTCAACCAAAGTTTGGGTGATTTTGTTCAGATTAACTTTGAGATGATTGTCTTTGATAAGAACGTCCAGTTTCCAGTGAGATTAATTTCTTATATTTTAAAAATTACATGGTCAGTCTAAGAAAAAACTATTGTCACAGAATATTATAAGTTCAAAACTCAGACCATGGTCTACACTGAGCCATCACTAGACTGGAAGAATAACAAGGGAAAATTTAGTCTACTTCCTTTGCTGCATTTTCTTATTGGTATGATAGGCTAAATTACATCTTGATTACTTGCTCCTTGTCCTCATAATTCTTGCATTCTTGATTATACAAGGCCTCAGAGTGATAAATAGATAGAAATCAACTGTCAAATTAATTAATAATTTTAATTTTTTCCTAAAAAAGTACCTTTGATACTCCTGTTCATGTCTCTCCTGCACAGTGCAGACATCTATTGAGTCACAGTGTCACATCTTTAATATCAGTCATCATTTTAAAAAGAAAAGAACTGCTGTTTTCTTATGGGTCAGGGCAACAGTTCTAGTGCTGTGACCTGGTTCTTATTTGGGTAATTGCATTCTGTTCTATTTGAAACCTTTTTAACGTTCTGGTGAAATGGAACATTCATATCCTTTCAGAACAACTGCTAATGCTTTGGAACATTTACTGGCTGAGGCTTATACCAGAGACAGAAACCTTTCTGAGGAGAGAAGTCCTGCATTAGTAACAGACAACATGATGAATATATCAGTCTACAAGAGGCATCTAAATATGTCAAGATCATTTTCTGGTTTAAGATTGAATTCACATTTATGATTTGCTTACTCAAAAACTGCTTTTGCTTTGATTTCATAATGATGCCTAAAATACAGAGCTGTGGCTCCAATTCAGATTTCCTTTAGGATCAAACATGGTTGTTTTCGTCATATTCATTTTCCCTATTTCTTTGTAAAAGGATGAATATAACAAGGCACATGAAAAAAATAAAGTATTTTGTAAACATCATGCATTAACCTGGAAATCACAACATTCATTTTCTAGAATACAGATAATTTCTGATAACTGTCATATCAAATGCATCAGTCTCATCAGTCATGCTTTTTATTTTCCATGTCTTGTGATAGAGGACCTTCACCCAAATACACTGTCACTCATATTTCATCATTTGAAAATCAGGACTAAACACTGTGTTTTGAAAGACTGGAGAAAGAGGATTGAGCTGAGAAAGCAAACACACTAAAGAGATTGAACAAATGCAACTCATGGCAGAATGTCCATGAAGTAAAAGCTAGAGGTAAAAACCAAAGGAAAAGTTGTCATTTACTGATTTCAAAAATGTACTAATAAAATAATATATATTAAGTCAAATAAGAAAAACTGGAGTTATAGTTTTAACCTTAAATATTCCCTGTTTTGCTGGTAGATTTTAGCAAACCGTTTCATGTATATCACTTACATATTCGGGTTTTGAGCCAGAGAAAAAATTTGTCTTAGCACTGAGTGGAATGATACAGTTTGGACAAATGATACAGTTTGGACATCATTGGGTAGGGCCAGGATATTAAGAATATTCCTTAAATCTATGGTAATAATTTGGGGGAACTTTATTACAATAATATAATTCACATCAAATTTTATATAAAAATTTATAATAGACATATTTGTATAATATATAATTTATGAAACTATATAAAATGCAAGAACATTTTTATATTTATATAACTTATTCTCCTCCAGTTTTTTTGGTGGTGACTTCCAACAGCTCAGAGCAAATGTCTTATTCATTTATTGATTTTATTCTATTAAAAACTGAACTTACACACTATTTCAGCCCAGACTTCTATCTAATCTCTCTGTTCAGATTTTTAGGCTAATGTTAGCAGATTTGTGGCAGTCTACTTGTCAGAAATATTGCAGAAGTCTAGAGGTTCTGGTTCAACATGAGATTTGTTGGGAATAAGTCATGCAAAAGAATAGGATGAACAGATTACGATAGAATAAAGCCAGCCAGGCTTCTGTCTCTGCAGCAGAAACTCCCACGAGTACCCAAAATGTAACCATGGCATTCGTGTTACCACCAGGTCCTTCCTTCCTATGCATCATCTCCTTCATCCGTCCTGTCACCAGCTGCCACCACTCTGGTAACCTTGTTCCTATCTCACTGATCTACTTTTCCATGAGCAGTGACAGTATTTTTTTAATTTCATGGCAAAGAGCCCCACAGTTAGCAGCACAGTATGCAATATTTTTGGTTTTAGATTTCCCTGTGTGTGTACTGGCCCTCCAAAATTAAAATGTAGCTATCATTTTTTAGCCTAAGTATAGCAGAAGTCAAGAGAAAATCACACCCTACAATATCCCTGCAAGATGTGTTATGGCCAGAATTTCTAAGGCAGTTTATTTTGAGATTAATTTAGAGGAGAGTGATTAACAGCTGTAGCAGGCTTCTGTCTTCCTCTGGAGTTGTATTAAATGGACATCTCCCTGACATGTGGCTTTATTCATAGAACAAACTGCACTATGATTTTAATATCTGTCTTTTGTTTAGATGACTTTAACTTAGTATCATTTTCTGTGAGAGGTTTACAAGACACCTTTTTCTGTTAAATTCTTAACATAGAACTGGGACTTCTGATCAGTAACAGACACCTCTAGGGATGAACACAGCACCAGCTATTACCAGTAATAACAGAACTAACAAGACTGACAAAGGAATAGTTTAGCCAGAACTTGTAAAAATCAGCATGAGAAAGTCTGTGTCCTTTATTGACATGAATAAATTTGCTTCTTCGGAGTTAGCATAAGGAACAGGGAGCCATGTCTCTCTCGTCTTTCCATGTCTAGTTAAGGGACTCATCTGCAAATTGTTATTTTGGGTAAACATGAAAGTAGGTTGTGTAAATTGAAGTTTTTACTCTGCGGCAAATCATCCCAGGATCTATTCTAGTTTAGTTTAGACAGCCCTCACACCTTACAAAAGATCCCATTTAATTAAAGTGGTGACATCTTCTTTTTCATATTCCAGACAAGTTTCACTATTGATTTAATTTATAAATGGCATGTAGTAATGTTAAATTTCAGTGATGAGATTTAATTTTCTCTGATTCGTTTAAGAAATGGAGCAATCATGATCCTGCAGTGGTATATCTTCCATTCACTTCCTGCTGTTAAACATTCCACATCCAAATCACTGCCTAGCAGGCTTGTGGCTTAAATCTAGCTCTTTTTTATTCAATAATGAATAATAAAATAAAATCTGATGAGGTTTAAGTACAATGTTCGCATGACAAATCTCCAATTGTGGGTTTATTGACAATACTTTTCTGCTCTAGATTCAATCATGCTTCCTTTCCCAAGAGTTCAGAACAAGTTACCACTTTTCAGTCAGTCAGATGTACCAGATGTACCAGATGTACCAAAGATGGCTTTGTCTGACACTTTGTCAGCAGTTTACTATTTAGACAAGTATCCAGATCCAAAAAATGTGATAGTCCTTTAGGCTTTCTAGGAAACAATCACCTGGCATTTATTACCCTTCAGTAACACACTTTAAGGGAACTTTTGGACTGGGAGAATTAAAGAATATTGGTCCCTTGACAGTTTTTAAGCTAGTCCCTTCACTGGATCTCATTTAGCTGTGCTGATTGATAGCGTTCAAGTGTCTTATGCAAAATTCAGAGCCTAATATTCCAGTTCTTTAATGTCTGGCTGACTCACAAACTGTTGGCAACACTTTGAGTAGATTCTACTATTAAACAGCTTCTGGATAGAACTGAACTTTTCAAAATATGAAGGACTTCTGCCTCAGTCTTTGCTTAATTTTAACATCACTGAGCACCTTCTTTTGCATTTTAGCATTTCTACCTAGAGTTGCCAAACACATGGACACCTTCACAGATGATCCTCATGCATTGCATTCATTCTTCACCATACAGTTAAATTTTTCACAGAATAACAGAATGAGTCAAGTTGGAAGGGACCACAGTGGGTCATCTGGTCCAACCTCCCTGCTCAAGCAAGGCTATCCTTGAGCATGTGGCACAGGATTGAGTCCAGATGATTATTGATTATCTCCAGTGAGGAAGACTTTACAACCTCTCTGGTCAAACTCTTCTAGGGCTCAGTCACTTGCAGAGTACAGAAGTTCTTCCTCTTGTTCACGTGGAACTTCTGTGCATCACTTTCTGCCTGTTGCCTCTTCTATTGCTTGGTACCACTGAAAAGAGCCTGATCCATCCTCTTGGCACCCTCCCTTCAGATACTTGTATACATTGGTGAGGTCCTTTCTTAAGCATCTCTTCTTGAGGCTGAACAGGCCCAGCACCCTCAGCCTGTCCTTGTAGGGGAGATGCTCCAGACCCCTCATCATCTTTTTCACTGTCCACTAGACCTGTTCCAGGAGCTCCTCCTCTGTCCTGAGGAGCCCAGACCTGGACACAGCAGTCCAGATGTGCCTCACCAGGGCTGGGCAGAGGGGCAGGATCACCTCCCTTGACCTGCTGGCACTGCTCTTCCTCGTACACCCCAGGACACCACTGGCCTTCTTGGCCACCAGGGCACACTGCTGGCTCAGGGACAGCCTGTTGTCCACCAGGACCCCCATGTCCTTCTCTGCAGAGCTGCTTGCCAGCAGGTCAGCCTCCAGCCTGTGCTGGTGCCTGGGGTTATTCTTCTCCAGGTGCAGGACCTTGTATTTGCCTTTGTTCTCTGCAAATTATGGGAAAATACTATGTTGCCATACCTTGCCTTTAACAAGTGGTTATGAAAAACTGGTTGTGAATTCAGAACAGGTTGTGAATATTTCGAGGCTGAAGAATCAGCTTTGAAATTTCATGGGACAACCAAGTTCCTTGTGGACAATTAGACTGTAAATAGAAACAGGAAGAAAAGCTTGGGAATATAATAAATTGATGGAAAATCAATCCCTGCTAAGAATCCTTGAATTTACATAGGAAGGATGTCCCTTATGAAATTAAAGTTGGCAGCAAAGGCTGCACCAAAGTAAAAGAAAATTATTCCTACTTCCACTTAGAATGTGACTCAACTTCAAGATCACTTATATTTCATTCAGCTTTTGAACTCTTAGAAAGTGCCATAGTTATGTTCAATCCTCTTTTATCTCTGTGTTAAAAAGCATTTCCACATAAATTTGGATCACTAAACTTACTTGTGTATTTCCTAAGGCCCTCTCCAGTTGTTACCTTCTTTTCTATGATTACTTAGGATGCACAGTTCAATCAGAATATTAGTTTTAATACTTCCGAATATCTACTGACCACTTCTTTCTGAATTTCAGAGATGCTAACAGCTGTTTAATATCACCAGTTGCAAATTACTACTCTTCAGCCAGCAAACAAGACTTGCTGCAACATCATGAATATTATACTGCTGGGAGTAGTATAATGTCATCTTGTTCCACCCAGCAGCACTAGGTTCAATCATCTTTATCCAGCCACTTAAGATATTTATATAAAATATGTATTTAATATGTATAGAAAATTTAATATAATATTTAATTTAAATCAACCTTTATTTCTTTTTCGTGAGGCTGGACTGGAACAAAACCACTTTGAGGAAGATGGTGGGTTTGGGTAAAACTCCCCCAGCTAGGCCGTGAGGAAAGCAACATGTGGCCTTTGATACCTGAAGGTGATGCATTCATTGACAAAATATTTGAGAAAGTTTTTGGGGATGTCATCCAGCAAGCAATGACATTCTCTGTGGAGCATAAAAGCAGAAAGCTTCTTTTCTCTTTTTTTTTTCCTTTCCCCACTCCCCATGCTTCTGTTTATTTGCTCAGATACAAGTTTATTATATTCTGCATTTCAGTGAGCGTTAGCCAAAACATAAACAAAGAACAAAAAATAAAATATACAATTCCAGTAGCAGAAACAGCTACCACTTTCATGACTGTAACTCAATACTCATCTGTTTCCTCCCTTTAGAAAGATAAAAGTGTCTCAGTCCACTGCACCTCCCATATTGCTATTATCCCTGTGGGAACTTTAGCACCTGAGAGCAAAAAATTATGTAACATGCACTGTGATTAGCTTTCTTTCCCTCATCTTTTACAGCTCTATTGCTTACCTTCTTTGCCACATACCTCGCTGTTTGCCAATTCCTTTTGCACTTACAATATGTTTCAGTACACCCTTGCATTTAGTAAAACAATAGTTTTGATAGTTTTTAGTAAACCTGATGGTTTAGTTTAAGCTAACAAAACACCTATTATTTACAGTGTGGCATGCCCTTGCTTAGAGGAAACGAAAGTATGCTTACAGTGTTGTTTCTGAAACTATGATTTTAAAAAATGCAGTAGAACACATTGATACTGCATTTCAAGGATTTAGGACTCTATTCATACCCCTTCCTTTAGGCATCGACACTGTTCTACCAAAAAATCATGGCTCTCTGAGTGTGTCAGATCAAAGAAGTCCTTTATGTCTTTAATAATACACAAAGTGTCTGAAGAGCTCCAGAGAAATGGTCCCTACAGACATCTATGACTCTTACCTGACTGTAGAAGCCTAATCACCAGGTTCAGATGTGAACAGTTACCATCAAATCATGTTCCTGATGCTGAGTGCTTCCATGACTTAGTTGCTACTTGAAAAACATGGTCTCTGAGAAGTGCATTAGTCTCTGCTGGCACCCTAATGCAAGTGAAATTCAGCCTGCTAACTGAGGGCCTAAATTTTTACAGAAGAGGGATGAAACCATGGAAAGACATTTCTCCAAAAATTGTAACATAACAAGAATGTGCTGGTATTTGCATGACAGTACTATGTTCTTGTTGTCTACACTACATGCTGAAATGTGGGGCTTTTCATGCAGTTACAGAGGTCTATTTTTTTTAAATAAAAGTGTTACTTCTGTGATAGAAGCAAAAGCCCCTAAGTCTCTCCTTATGCAAGCTGCTTTTTAGTTTTGATCATGAGCTCATAAGTTGTTTGAAGCAGTCTCTCCTCCTCTCTATTTATAAGAAGTGAATCACATTTTTGGTTGTGCTATATCCTAAACAATGATAGTACAAAATTGTGAGCCACTGATTAACTGAAAAAAAGGAAACCAGTATTTTTAACTTCTAAGTTCTGCTCTCCAACAGGCTGTGCAGACCAATGTTGAAAGAAAGGTCTTTATGGACTAAGACACTAATTCAATGTAATCAATCTGTCCTTTTCCAGATTTAAACACCAGCTCACTCACTGTTTGTATGGAGTAATCTTGACATATAAATGCAACACTTTAGTGTGAGAAAATGAACTTAGATCTTTTTGACCTTCAGCCTGTACGTCAAGATTTTTTAAAGACAAAGTCATCATAGAAAAAGTCTGTGATTTTGATACTTGTACTGTTTTAGAAGGCTGTGTACTTGTCTTGTTTCTCACACATTGTCTTTTTATTTAAGGCAAAACCATTAGAAATATTTCAAAGGGTCTATCAAAAATTTTGCTGCTTAGATGTGTACAGTTGAATACCTGAATGGTCAAACAAGTGCTCAGGAGCTACTTAAAAATTAAGTACAAATATAGATCATTACAGTGGGAGTTCTCAGTACAATTCTATTGCTATTCTTGTTGACATTTTATAAAAGAATTGTGCTGAAAAGCAAGACAGATGAGAAATTTTGTTCAGTGCAGCTTTTACTCATCGACAGCTCTTGAACAATGCAAGAAAATACACATAACTTATTCGAGCTCTCAGATACATTTTCCCATTCTGATGGAATTTTTAAAAATGCAAGAGTATCAGTCAAACTCTCCAATGTTTTACTTTTGGGTTCAAAATATGTCTGCTCATAAGTACTTTCATACTGTTCACTTTTTGAAAACTTTATATTCAGTAAAATATTACTGAATATAAAAAAGTGTCATTTTTAGGTCAGAATTGAAAACATTAGTTTCAATTTTAATGGCTTGCAAATGAAAACTGGCTGTAGGTACACCATACAAAACCTGTTTTTCTTTAATATTGATTGACACAACAAGAAAGTTAATAAATGAAGAACAGAAGAACATAAGAAATGACAATAGTAGAGTGCAAAAAAATGATAGGGTATACTTTGAAGTGTTCTTATTGAAAAACTTGTAGTACCATAGCAATATCAGGGAAAGCTTCCAAATGATGTGAGAAAATTGAAGAGCAAAAGGAACAAATTAATCACAGAACACCTTGGGTTGAAAGGGACCCTTAAGATCACCTAATTCCAAATCCCCTCTCAGGGGCAGGGATACCTTTCACTAGACTACATTGCTCAAAGCCCCACTATTGACCTTGAACATTTCCAGGGATGGGGCACAAAGATTATGGACAGAATAATGCAAAGAAAATAGCAAAAGTTTCCAGTGAAAGTTCATAAAAATCGTGTGAAGCGAATATAAATTAAAGTGCACTCACTTAGGTCCAATAAATTTCTTAAAGAACCCCAAATATTTTACTTAAGCAATGAAAAATCTGCACAGTCACTGTTACCATTAAAGATTGGAGTACATTTGTCAGATCATAAAAATGAAATTAGGAAGTACAGCAGAAAACATGGACAATATTTAAGTGCTAACATTTAGAAAAATAATGTAAGTAGTAAATATTTCTATTTCTGGTAAATATGTAGGTTTACCTCTCCTAGTCCAGAAGCAGTAGGAAGGGGGGAGTCACTGTAAGGAAATATGTCTTTGGAGCACATTTCTGTAGAGATGCAGGCCATGAATTCTGCGTGCATATGTGGAGCGGAAATGAGAAAGCAAGGCAGTGGCAATCAAAAGGCATGACAGCCAGCTGTCTAAACATGTAAAATCAGGGGAAAACCAACACAAGCATGAAGATGAACAGTTCCAGAGATCCAGAGATGAACTTCTCTCTCCTCTGAGAAAAGGCAGGTTTGGGAGAAGGGAGAAATTTGGTAGCATGAGAAACAGAAACTCATTAATCAGTGAAGCACTTCAGATTATTTTAATGTCATGTCATTACAGAACTGGATAGTGCTTCTTAAATTATTCTTTAAACATTGGTTCCAGTGATAGGTTTTGTGAAAACACCTTCAGCTCCTGATACTTGCTGGCCAAACAGTTCTTTCCCATGACATCTACAGAGTGAAATACTGCTGTTCTAGAAATATTCCTATACTCAACAAGTGTACTTGAAAGTGCATCATTCTGTTGAACCTCCTAGATGTGTATAGAAGCACCCACAGTAACACCTGAGTTTTAAAATGCTATTTATTATCATACTGCCACAATTCTTTTGAATACAAAAAAAATAATAAAAATTCTTCTATTTATTCTTAAAGGAATAAAAAAGCAGATATGGTTTCATAAAACTGAAATAATTTCCAATAGCTATGTTTCTCTCCCTGAGAAACTTTTCTTTTCAGTCTGAAAATGTTTGGAAAGTAAAACAACAAAAGCAACTATTTTGTGGTGATCACAGTTTTTTTTTTGAAAGAAAGCTGTTTTCTTTCAGAAGAGCATGTTACACCTATAGGGCATAACCAAGCATTTAACGGCACATTTTATTTATCAGAAAATATACTGATTCTGCTTACGGTCAGGAGGACTACTCTTACACCGATTTATTCTCAGTATCTTTTAACTCAAGTTTCTTTCCTGAGATTTCTATATAATGGAAGGTATACTAAAGGTTGCATTGGGGTTTTTTGGGGTTTTTTTTGCCTCATGTTAATAGCTGTCTCATTGAGCTGAATGGGTTCTACCACAAAGTCAGCATTTAGCACAAAATGCCAGCAATTAGCTGGTGACGGTTTCTTGGTCAGAACTAACCTGGGCTGAATTGCAACCTGCTATATGCAGGCTGGCCAGCCAGTTTTTTTTAAATGTCCTCTCATTTCCCTGACAAAGTAATTAAAATTTAGAAGCAATGAATGTCCCACTTGCCAAATCATTTGCAGAAATAACGTTGTGCTTCTTGGTGAAAAGGATGCTTTGACGTCCCTCAATGTCATATAAAGAGCTTTACAATACCTTGGTTTCCTTGCTACTGGAAAATTGATTTTGTATCAGGAGGGGGTTTGGAACACAGCTTAATAACGAAAAACTACACTGAACGTCTGAAAGGGACAGTAAAAAACAGAAAGGGAGCCGTCACTGCAAATAAGTAAAGCTTGTCTTTCTGCTCTCCAAAGCAGCGACCTAACCAGAGGCTCGCGCCCTCTGCTCAGTGCAGGGCTGCACTTCTTGGGATGGTGAAGGGAGAGGACGGAGCACCGGCACAAGAGGTGGCGGAAAGGGATGAGAAAACAGGGAGATGATCAGGAGAAACCAAAAAGCGCTGACCTAAGGCACAGGGCGCCGGATGCGATGGGAAAGGGATGCGGGCACGACGAGCGATGGGAGGGGGACAGGCGGAGCGGAGGAGGAGCCGATGGAAGTGGCGCTGGAGGAGCAGCGGTTCCCAGAGACAGCGCGGAGCAGTGGGACCGGGAGACAGGAGCCCGGGCCCCGCAGCGCAGACCCTCGGTAAGGGAAGAGGGGCGTGGAGGGAGGGACGGGCGAGGGGCGTGGAGCCCGCGGCCAGCCCGCCCGGGCGGTGGGAAGCAGTCAGGGGACGAGCGGAGCGCGGAGTCAGCCTGTCCGCCGACGCCGGAGCCTGGCAGGTACCCCGCTTCCCTGCACGCCTCCCGCACACGCTCCCATCGTTTCCCCTCTGTAGGCTGCACCGCCCTCGGCTCCGAGCCACCCCCATCCCGGCGGCGGGGGCCGGGGCAGAGCCGTCTCCCCGAAAGCGGCACCATGTGAGCAGGACCCGCGCCACCGCCGCAGCGGGCACGTCCAGGACGTAAAGAGCCGTCCGGCTGCTCGCACCCCGGCGCTGCCCGCGCTCTGTCACTGCCGGAGACTCGCCGACGTCCATCGCTGCCCCGGGCCAGCATGACCGAGGTGAAAGCCAAGAAGCCCAGAGCGCCTCC
>VXBI01013126.1:1157919-1254992 GCA_013397375.1 Toxostoma redivivum
TACGGCGACGTCCAGCCCGTGATGAAGATCAAGGAGGAGGGTCTCGGCCTCGTCGCCCGCTACCCGGGCGGCAGGGCCACCCCCGCGGCGGGCTGCCACGACTACCCGCAGGCTCCGCGGGCCGGGCAGGAGCCCTCGCTGGAGTGCGTCCTCTACAAGGCGGAGCCCACCCTGCTGGCCAGCGCCTACGGGCCGGCCGCGCCGCCCGACAGCCTGCCCTCCACCTCGGCCGCGCCGCCGGGGCTCTACCCGGCCCTGGGGCTGAACGGGCACCAGCCGCTGGGCTTCCCGGCCGCCGTGCTGAAGGAGGGCCTGCCCCAGCTCTGCCCGCCCTACCTCGGCTACGCGCGGTAAGGCGGGGGCGGCGGGGCGCTCGCTGAGGGACGGGACCGGCGGGTCGCGCTGCGCGGCGGGAGAGCTCCGCGCATCCTCCTCCTCATCCTCCTCCGGCGTGCCGCGCGGCGGGCGCCTCGGCGGCAATTAAGGGGATGCTGACGGAAGGACGGGCGAAGTTTGATTTTGCCTTTTTGGGCTTTTAGTGCAGCCGTTCGCATTCCCTGCCGCGGTGTCCCGGCTCCGCAGGTGGCACCTGGCGGCTCTGGGCGCGGTGACGCTCCAGGGGTGTTGGCTGGTTGTCGCAGCGGGACTTCGGGGCCACCCGATGTCCGAGCCAGGGCCCGGCCCCGGGGAGAGCGTGCAGATTTTCTAGCTTGCCCTCACTTCCATCAATACCTAAGTATTTCCCAAAATAGTGTTCCTGATTTGAAAAGCAAACAAACCAAAAACAAAACAAAGCAAAAAAACTCTCACAAAAAGCAATAGATTTCACACAAAAAAGAAAACTGAAACACTTGTATATTGATTTGCTAGAATGAAATGGAGCACTATCATGTATGTGCATGATACCTAGATACCTAGATGTGCATTACCTAGAAATAGATGCAACAAAAGGTGCATGCAATGTTAGTTTCAATGGAAATACTTTCTTTTAGTAAATGCAGTGGTTACCTAGATTAATCTGCCTTTTCTTGGAGACGAACTGGATATATCCTTGATATCCCCATCAGACTTAGTTACTGCTAGGAACGCTGCAGCTGAATGGGGGGTGAAAAAGTGATTATTAAGATTTTTCCAGCTGAAATGAAATGTCATATTTCCCATATAAAAGAAGCCTTTGAAATTCAATTGACATCTATCTGATTCTGTCTCTGTACAGGAAAAAAATCATCACTATGACTCCACTCACAAGAGTTGTTGATCTGAGGAAGATGAACATTTTAACAGAGTGTCTAGATGGTACCTTTTTTGCTAAATGGTTTAAAATATAACTGTTTTTTTTTGCAATGCTTTCCGGTATTACTGCAGTAGAGACACACCATTAAGCAGAAAGGCAATCATACTTTTTTCATGTTTTTTCGTGTCCTTCTGTATCTTGATTACAATTTTTAAAATGAAATTTTTAATATAAAACTCATTAATACAGGTAAGTAGCTAACTCTGCAAAGCTGTATCTTTCATTTCTTTTAATTCTTTTCTTCCCAAGGCCAGATACGGAAACCAGCCAAAGTTCTCAGTTCAGTTTCGAATCACTACCCCAGAAGATTTGTCTCATCTGTGGTGATGAGGCTTCAGGTTGCCACTATGGAGTACTCACCTGTGGAAGTTGTAAAGTCTTCTTTAAAAGGGCAATGGAAGGTACTATATGATGCCATTGTTCCTAATTATGTGAAATATGACTTCTAGACACTAGGGCATGCTGTTTATTTATTGTTCATTTTTATAAACATTATTACTGTAGTGAATTTTTTTTTTTGTTTTATCAACTCTGTTTACTCTGTTTAAATATTGCAGTGGATATTGACAAAGTTCTTCCTTAACTGATTTTTCTAGTATTATTTGTTTTACTTTACTTTTTTGCTATTTATTATTTACTGTTTACCATGTAATCTTTCCAGGTAGGCAGAGTTAAGTAAAACTCTTTTGTGCATTACACAACTTGTTTTAAAAAGTATAAATGGTGTTCAGAGGAAAATATTGTGGTTATGAACTAATGATAGGCACATAAGAACTTATTTTTTCTTTGTTCTCTTTTTGAAGTAATGAAATTTTTCTTTCTTTCAAGTTGCTGAGTTTTGTCTTCCTGGAAATTATGGAAATATTTTAAATTTCACTGAATTATTTCAAGTCGTAATAACAATAAATGTGTTTGACTTGTTCCAAGTAGTCATTAAATTGCAAAGTCAAGCTGTAAGTTCAATGAACCAGTAGCAATACCTATGTTTATTTTTAAATTTTGGATTATATTACGTGCCTTGTCCACTGAGATTTTGAAGAATACAAAACTGTTTTATGTGGTTCCACAGATAAAGCAGTAAAACAAATCCTTCTACTTTTTAGGCTTTGTGTCCTGTTTTGATTTTTATTTGATCCTGCCAAAACTAGGATATTCAAATTTCTCTTCCATGTATTTAACAAAACCACTGTTCAAATGGATAGGATTCCTTAAAATAAAACCTGCATCCTATATTTTCTTGTTGTGATATATAGTTTTTTCCGCTTTATAGAGTTTATCTCTCTCCAAATGAAAAGGGGAATATTGGAAAAGTAAAAGCTTAGCATAATAATATAATTGGATTTTTTGTTTTACTGTGCTGTTACTTTCTACTTTAAGCATATGCTCATGTTCTTCCTTTAACATTAATTATATACAAAGTGGTCTTGGTGGTGGAAGAGAACTTTGAGCCAGTGCCACATTTTTTCTAGTGTGTTCAATGGGTTTCATGAGAAAACTACTAGAAATATTTGTGTTAGGCTGCAAAGCTCTTAAGTCACTTGCAAGAATACATTTAAGTTTCACTGACTCTGCTAGCTGGTTTCTTAGTTTAGCTTTACATTTTTTTTGCTACGTTTTGCTAAATCAGCCAATTTTTTTTTTAAAGTCAGGGAGCTGAAATGCTAATACGAAGTGTAGTGTAATTTATGAGTACTGTATTTTAAAATAAATGTTATTTTTGCTTTTTACCTATGTAATAATGTTGCAATATTTTCTTTGAGTTTGATGCTGTCAATTTTAGATTTAATCTCTTTTTTATTTTAGTATCCATTTCTGTTTGCATTAGACAAATCTGCTCAAAAACATATTATATTACTGTTCAGCAGAAATATTTAATTGAAAAATGTTAAGAAGGAATGCAACTTGATACAAGGAACATCTTAAAGTTGTTTTCATAGGCTATTCAAAGTCTATATTTGCAAAGTCTTACCAGGTTAAGAATACAGACTTAGAGACAAATGAGAGGTCAATGCAGTTACATAAACAAGTCGTAGGTTTTACGTAGCGAGTTCATAATTTTAATTTTTAAAGGAATCCACAGACTGAGAGTCTGTTGAGGAAGTGTGTTTGGCATTTCTAGTAAGGATTTTCAAAGAATGTTCAAGAAGGTACATCAGAAACCTGACTGTAATCAGAAAAGATACAGGTTATTGAATCTGATGGGAAGCAACGTCAGGCAATGAGCAGTGTGGGCATTGGCAAACTGAACAAATACAATTGTACCTGTTTTTGTGTAGAAAGTGCAAGACTACAGGGGATTCCTTAGAGATGGACTGATGGGCTTCTTATTTTCATTGCAGTATACTATATAATTATCAGCACTGATATAATCCCATTTATTGATAGATAATTGATTTTATATGCACTTTAATTACTTTTAAAAATTTAATATCAAAAATAGTGGCAGGAAATTGCTCCTCTTTAAGAAGAAACAGAGTATTTGTATTTTAAATGCAATAGAAAATAGTGTTTAAAATTCAGACTGACAATCATAAATTCGAGATATATTTCTTCCATGAAATGACCCCCTTGCCCATAATTTCTCTGAGTATAAAGGAATTCTTTACTTTTTAAAATTTTTAGTGCTACTACAGACTTGTGGGTTTTAAATAATAATTCATGCAAATAAGATGTTAAATTTTGTGAGTAAAAATTCCTGGTCAAAACTCTACTTTTCATAAAATTTCCATACATTACTGATCTTTATAAGAAATTAAAACATGATTTGAAATAGCTGGCTTTTGCTATTTCATGAATTTTCTCTATCTTGGGATTTTTTTGTATGTTACAAGGTGCATAGAAAATAATGCTTAATATAGTAGCATTACATTTTTTGGAAAATGTCTATTTTCTATTTTAATTATTTATGTAATCTGAGATGCATTTACTGTTTGAAATCAAACAGCCTATGTATTTTTTGTAATTTTTTTTCACAGAAATTTTTCTCTTCATGCACCTTTTATTTTAGCTCCCCAGGTGTGAGGACAATACTTTATTGGTTAAACACTTCCATTTGAATAAAATGGACTCCTATGTTATCCAGAATTTTTTTTCCCATGTCCAATCTTTTTGAAGTAAAAACAGAGATTATTTAAAATACTCAGACTGAACAATAATTTAAAAGTATATATACTGATTATGATTTAATCATACATTTAAATGTAACTGCTGCATACCCATACACCTTAACAAGGGGTCAGAGTTGTGTGAGGATCACAAAGATTACTTAAGAATGTTTCTTGGCACTGAATTCTAAAATATATATGACTTTGTAGATAATTTCTGTCTTTTGGGTTTTTGGTTCCCCATATGTGGCTATATCTATATATATGAAGAAAAGGTTGCTGTTAATGCAATAAACATATTTTTCTCTTGTCACCACCTTGAAGTAAGTTAAACAAAAATGCAAGTCCTTTCTTTGGGAACTTGTAGTATTGCAGATGATGTATAAAAAAGTTAGTATTGCAAGTGAGAAGGAGAAAAGGGACAAAGATACTGAGTTGTTTTTTCCTAGGTAACATTTATTTGCATTTAGCAGTTTTCTGTTGAACCCTTATAAATAACTAGTAGTCTGTAGATTCACTTAATGTACAAAGAAATGACAAGGCTTCTTAAAAATGCTTTAAAGATCTCCTTGGAGCATAAGGAAAACAATGAAAGTTACTGCTATTTATATTCAGCAAAGAAATTTGAAAAGACAAAATTGAATTCACTGTGCTGATGGGGTAGTGCTGTTCTTGTAAGTGAAAGTGATGAGCATTTTGGAAATAGAAATAAAAAAAATTCAGAAATAATATTCAAAATGCTTCCAATTATGTAGAATTACTGCATTTGCAAAGTAATTTGCTGTTGATGATCAGGCATTATTTAAGTGCTACCAATGTACCTCATTCATGATAACAAAACATAGAAGAGAATATTTCTAACAAGTGTGAGGAGAATGAAAATAAATGAACTTTTACTTTTCTGGGACTAAATTGTCAAACAGTCAGTAGTGATGTCTTATAAAGATTCCTTCATGTAAAACCATGCAAGGCAGCTATGATCAGCATGCTTGTGAAACACTGTGGTGAAATGTCTGTCCCTGAACAGGAGCCCAGTGTTCAGTTTTGGGATTCTGGAGTTACACTGTTGCTAAGAGGGGATTTATTGGTAGCCTGCATTATGCCTTCTTGTTGAAAGCATCTCTTTTTCAGTAGTTCTACTAATGAAAATTTTAAATTACCTAAATCCTGCAAAAAATTCAAGCGCTGTTTTTCCTATAATAAAGCCTCATTTCTTATTTTTGTTTTCTATTTATATTTGCACTTTGTTTATATTATTTATATCTAAGGAAAAGTAGTTGCCCAAACCCAGAGACTGAGGCCAACATGAATCATAATATTGCAGCAGATGTCAGAAACTGACACTTGGTTTGTTTAAATACCTGGGAATGTGTTACAAACTTGACCAAATGATTGTTTAACTTTTGTCTAGTTTTAATATGTGCTTTAAGGTCAGGGTAGCAACTCTGTTGCATCAATGGCATCAGGGAACAAGCTCAAGTTTAAGTAGCAGATAACATTTAATTGACCAAATGTCAACTTTTCTACTCTCTGAGGCCAGAATTTGGTAAACTGGCAGAAAGTGGGATTTCCATGAGGGTTTTCACTGTCTGTATATAGAGAGGTTCCATGAGTAATTGATGATGAGCTACACTTACACAGTAAGAAGGTTGATCATGACTTCAACCAAACTTTCTGATAAAGTTTATCTGACTTTATCAGTGTTATGATAAGCAGTGCTGTGATGGCAGTGTGATTCACTATGTATGTAGTGCAATACTGTGCATAAGGAAAACTGCTTGTCTAAACAGTTATGATTTTCCATAGCTAAAGAATCTAAAATGGTACAGTATGCCAAGTATTTAAAAAAATGCCAACTAGTAGAAAATAGTCTTTGAAAATAGAGAGAAATAATACTGTAGAGACACTTTTAGCTCTAAACTTGATGAAGCAGGTGTTAAAAGTTCCTCTTCCTCCTAACTCTAAAAGGTTTTCTAATTTTTAATCAAGCTTTCCATTCTGTATCTTGGGATCAGAATTTGGTACAGCATGTACTGGAAACCTGATGGTGATGAAATGTTCATGAAGTAGAAAGCATGCAAACACACAAAGCATACATGCATGGCAAGTTGAGAGATAAAAATATAACTCAACATATACTCAGTATAACTCAATATAACTGATTTCAAGTTTTTTTATTTTGCACATGGCCAAAATGTGTTAAAGTACAGTAAGCAAAGTATTTTTTCAAATTCAAATGTACATAATTGCTTTATTGAAGAGCCTAAAATACAGATGGAAAATGTCACTTTTATGAGTTCAAAGAATTTGAATCATAAAATGAAAAGAATATCTGTGTTGATAAAAAATTATATGTCTTTATCATACTTCTGGCTTCAAAAGGATTTTTTATCCAGCAGTATGACAAACAGCAATTTGATGAATTGATTTTTATGAGGCACAGCAGTGAAGTGAGCTGAGATGTCATTTGTTCTGGTGCTTTGGCTCTTGCGCTGATGCTGGACTTCCTACTGCTGTGACTGTAACTTTACCACTGTTTTCCTAATAGACAAGGCTTAGTACATAATCAGCTGCAGAAATGTCAGTTACTAACATTTTTAGTTTAACATTTATAGTATTTTAGAAACGTTATCATATATCATCTTAAACATCTTTTCAGGTGGATTAGAAGCTATTTCTGGTAGTGTAAGACTACCTGCTTTAAAGAACACCAGCAACTGACTGCTCAGTCTTGCTAATACCTTGTTCTAACTTCCCATGTGCATAATATGAGCAACCTGAACTTCTTATCTTAAGTTCATTTTATGGTGAATTGAGAGAAACAAGAAATTTTAGGAAGAAATTCACTGACATTTCTAATATGTACTTGTGATGAAAGTAGCAGTACTCTAACAGTAACTATTTCTCAGCACTGAGCATAAAGGTATGTCAGGTGACCATGTACACTGTCTGCATTTGGTGATATGACTCCTACCCACATCACCAAGGTAGCTAATGTAGTTCTGTAGTGTATAAAAGAAATATAATAAGCATATAAAAAACTCATTTCATATTACTTAAGCATTATATATAAGGTATTCTAGATATAATTTAATTATTTTACATATAAAAACCGTAACTATTTTAAATACTAGAATATTTATAAATTACATGACATAAGTATATAAAGCATAAGTATTTATAGTAAAACTGTTCTCTGCTAAAAGTAGATTTGGGATTAATGGTTTAAGTTCATTGCCTTAAATTTTGTATTTGTTCCAGAGTATATATGATGTACCACTAGTAGTGTTTTGATAGATATCTACATTTTAGGATCTAATTAATCAAATAGAATCAAATTAATCTAAAGTGTTTCAATCAAGAGGCAACAATATCTGGGTTTTTTGCATATTACTTTTTTCTGCTACTAATATTTCTGTGTTTTTCCATCTTTATTGCTCATACAGTGGATGATCCTGTCCCTCTGGTTCAGTTGTAGGACAAGTAAAGGAATATAGGGAAAGTATACATGAAAAAACTTATCATGGCCATTGCTATGATAATTCCACTAAAATCAGAATGATAGGATGACTGAAATGCAAATATAAAGGGTCTTATCTTCATAGAAGAATATAACAATCAAAAGCAGAAAAATTGATACTTTAATGCTGTATATCTCTGAAATAGTTGTGTTTTTAAAGTAGGTTTTGTGTTCAAATCCCATGTTTTGTATTTGTAAGAAACAGATATTGATAAATATGCTGGCACTTCCATAATTTTACATATTTGTATCCCTGATGTAGTTTTAATTACTTAAAAATTATGACCAAGGAACAATTGTGACACAGTGTCATAAAAAGAACTGGAAATAGTGACTTGTAGATGCTATCATATCCTCCTGAAAGGGTATTAGCTGTGGAAAGTTTTTTGCTGTTGTCACTTCCCGTATTTAGACTCCCAAGACTTTATACATTTCAAGGTGTTGCAGTCTAGGCAAACCAACTGAAAACCAATATGAAACAGTATTCCTAATTTTACAGTTCATTATAGTTTCCATGAATTATAAGTTAATCTTGTTTCATTTTGTTTTTCTGTGGTTTTCATTTTGTTTTCCTTCTTTTCCTTGTTGGAAATGATGGAACAGACAGGGAAATGTAAAAAAGATTAAAAAACAAGATTGTAATTTTTGTCTGTCTTGAAGTGAGTGAAAACAGGGTAGCTGCATTTAATAGTTCTGTTTTGTAGATATCATTTAAAATTATACTCTCTCTGGAGGTTGCTCTTTGGAGAAGTGATTTTGTAAGGAAAAGACAATAGTATTGCAGGATTCACAGCAAAAGGTGGAAAGATTTTGAGATCAGTATACAAGAGAAGAAAAGAATCAAGGATGTTATAAACAATCATTTTTATTGTTTTCACTATGAAATATATTATTATGAAGAAAGAAATTCTTCATTATTTCATATTCCAGGATGGAACATGTTCACAAATTCCTCTGCTTTCCACTCTTTGTCGTCTTTCATCTACTGAATCCTTAATTCTTTGCTGAGGAGGTGACTTGCATCAATAGCAAGTCTTTCTTTATACCAATATAGGCTACAGAGTGGAAGTCGCAATACCTACTTAAAAACTGGAAGTGAGAATTTTACTTCAATGGGCCAAGAGGGAAATGTAAGACTTTATCAAAAGATTATTCATGGTCAAGTCCGTAATGGATGTTGGTTTTGGTTAAGTAGTTAGTCAGAAGTCTCACTTCAGGGACTTTCTCTGTTTTTAGAGAAAACACACAGAAATAAAATCAGTATTAAATTAAAAAAGCCCAACAATATTATCTGTCACGTGTGGAAACGTGGAGACTTAATAGCATGGGATGGCATACAGGGGAGTGGAGACTGTGTAGTACAGGTTCCTAGTTCTTCAAGATTAAAAAGAAACACATAACAAGAGGTAAATTCAACCTACAATTGCTGTTTTGCACTTTGAAACAGGGTAAATAGAAGAGTGTCGTATTTAGATCTGGGCTAAATTCGATATACTTTTACTTCCCATTTCACCAAGGATGAACTAGACCAGACTGTTTGCCTAGCTGGGGAAAACCTGTCTTGTCAGAGCATATTCTGTGTAAGGAGTACCCTGCATTTATTCTGACAAGTCAAGTTTTCCACAGGCTAAGGATTAGCCTAGTCTGTTGTCTTAACTTCCAGAAGTCAGATTTTTACTCAAAAGCTACATCTGCACCATTATGTTTTGTTTATGTGTACAGGTGAACTTATTTTCTGGTTTTTAAATTTTAAACCCATGTTTATTGTCAGCTTCCACAGTTCCATTGTGGTTTTTGGTTTGGTTTGGTTTGGTTTGGTTTTTACGTACTGATTTAATTGGTACTTTCCAAAAGTTTATAAGACATAAAACATACTGTTAGAAAATTATTGAGCAAAATCTTGAGGTGAGCCTTCAGAAGGCAAAGTGCCGATTTTGAGAGACATTTGGCAGTAAAATAATTTCCAAAGAGATGCAATAGATATCTGCAAGCTTTAGACAGAAATCTAAAAACCAGACTAAATAAAACACCATGATGTGTTATGCAAAGATTGATGGCTTTATACAAAAGCATTGGCAGTTAAGAGAGATACAGGGAGGCACAATCACATTTGGAAGAGAGAAAAAAGAGTTGAGATAGTACTTTTCTTTGCAGATAGAAGGAACTGAGAGTTTGCAAGCAAGTGCTTCGCTTCTGTGCAGGGTGGCAGCAGTTCAGCACAGATGCACTTACCCAAATAACTGATTGCTGTGTCTGATACCCCAGGTGCAGATAAAGCTTTATATTTTCCATATTTTGTACATCTGCAAAGTCTCTGCAACTCAGGAGTGTACTGGAGTGATTGTAAGTGACTTACAGCATCTCAGTGAGCTAAGTTAATAGTGCAGTTTGTAAAGATATTGTGTGTGCTACTTTCACCACTGTTTGGATTAAAAACCTCCCAGTATAGCAGTAGTCCTTACAGGACTTAAAATTGTGTTTCCCTGCTTACATTAGAACTTGCAGCTTTGCTAACACTAATGGATTTTGATGGAAGTTTAAAAAAATACTATCCTACAAGAATCTGGAACATTTCTCAGTCAAAGTGGTTATGAGCCAATACATTGAGAGTGACCCAGAATATACATTTCAAAAAACAGTGAAAAGTGAAAGTTTCTTTTGGTTTTTGTTTTCATGGTTAGATGACAGTGGTCATAGAAAAGATACTGAATATCAAGCTACCAATTCAATGGGGATTTTTTTTTTGGGCACTTCATTAGTACATGCATTTGCTATAACTGCAATTCTCAAGTATTGAAGACAACTAGTTCAAATCTAGATGATCCTGAAGACTGAACTGTAGCAAGTACATTTTCAAATATATATTTTATCATCCCAGGGGAACCTTCCAAATATCTTCATCTAATTAAATATTGTCCTATAACTTTGAAATTAAGCAAATAGCTGGCATGTGTTCATTTCTTACACAATCTCTCCTTCAGACAGCTGCTGCCCCTAAAATATTAATGTCAAGCAAGTTTCTCAGAACCCAGTTTTGCACAATGGTAGAAGTGATTTCAAATGGGAACATTTACTCAGATTAATAAATTGATATGAGATCCACTCCAATGATCACAATAATAAAAAAAGTCTTTTACAGATGAAACTGAAAAATACCAGATAATTGAACCTTACATGTTTTCCAAATAAGTTGCAGCTGTATCAAAATGAGTGGAATACACTTTGGGACAGAAGGTGTCAGGGAGAGGTGGGATAGAGATGAGTGGAATGGAAAACTCTCGAAGATATAAGTCAAATGCAGGATATGACTGTGTTTTCCTCAAAGTCTTGAAAACAATGAAGTTGTTAACAATAAGCATTAAGAAGTGCCTGAGTTTTTGTCACCATAATCCCCTGAGAGAATTGGGTTGGCAGCGTTTTGGCTTTTAAGCAAATTTTATTGTGCCTAAATTTTAGAATTCTAGTAAAAGATTTCATTTCTGACCTGGTGTACACTGGGCAAAGACATTGTTTAATCCTGTCAAATCTGAAACTTCAGCACATATGAACATAGAAGTCTAGTTTTCATAACTATGATTCCATTATAATTTGTTTTGTAAATGTGAAAAATATTGTTCAGTATTGGATTTATAATAAGCAGGAGAAGGTTTATATGGATTCAGACCATCTTGTGTAGACTTTACAGGTTCCCTGGAAAAGAGGTCCAGAAGAAATCTTTCAGGGGACCAAAGAAAACCCCCAAAACAAGACAAGCACAAAGAAAACTTTAACTATACATAACCATTCCTTCATAAATTACCTGTGCATTAAAGCACTAGAATGCCAAAGAGCTGAGGTAATACAAATGGATTTTAATTAAGCTAACAGAGTTTTAAAATTGTTGCTTATCAAAAACTGAATGCTTTCTGTAGCTTATAAATGTAAAGAAAGTTGAGGAAAAGCTGAAAGTAATCCCAAGGAAGTATTGTTCAAAGTGTTTTGTTTAGTGTTCTGCTACCAATAGCAAGACAAAATTTTATTCGTCTACAATGTTTCCTGTAAGTAGGAGTCCAGGATTAGAATTAATGGGACAAAATAAATAATAATTTATTCTGATTAAAACATTAATAAGGACTTTTTTTGTTGCCAGGCAATGTGTGAGGGAACTGTTTTTGTTTACCTGTAGTTTTCTAAAATAAAAAAAGAAATAGTTATGAAAATTAATTTCCAACAATTGTGTTTCTTTCACTAAAACAAAATGGGTTGTTTTTAATGTTATGGTTAAGAAGTGAATTACTTATCTTTTAAAATGTAAGCACAGAAACAATTGCATTGTTTCACATGGTTCAGCACTAACACTTTTCTAGATCTAGAAATCAGTGAAAATTTAAAAGGTTTGGTGCTGAGTTCTGTTCTATTTGGAGGCCCATATCCACAATATTCCATTTAATATTTTACTTTGCTGAAGGCTAATTTCATTGAAAGGACTCTATTTCAATACATTAATGGCAGGCTCTTTCTAACAGTATCATTCAGAATTAAACAACGAACTAGGCTAACCTAAACCACAAAGTTACAATTTCCTTCTATTTGTCCTTTTTGGCTGTGTTGGCTGCACCTGGTCAGCTGGTATTTCAGCAAGTTTAGTACAGAACTGCTTCTCCATCAGAGGTCATTTACTTTGCTTAAAGGGCTTTTTTTTCACACTGCCCCAACTTCTTCATTCTGTTTGCTGTGAGAAACTCCACATCAATCTAAGCAAAATTTACTTAAATTCTTTGAAAACAGGATCAATAACTTCAAAGAAAAAGAAATTTTAGAGAAACAATTGGTCTGTCCTCATGTTGATTTACTTAAGAAATATTGTTAGTACAATCATTTAAGCAGTTCATGCTGCCTGTTAATTATTTTGGAATTTAATAGATGGTGAGTTTTGTCCTTAAACAGACCAAATAAAACATTATATCCAGATAGTAACATGATTGGTGAAAGGTTAGCATAAAATGAATGAGTTCTTTAATGGTTCAATACACTTTTTTGAATCTTCAGTCATTTTTGAAACATTTATACACAGAAATAATTTCGTTGTGTTAGAAAACACAGTATTCATCCTGTTTTTCTCTTTCCTGCAGGGCAGCACAACTATTTATGTGCTGGAAGAAATGACTGCATAGTCGATAAAATCCGTAGGAAGAACTGCCCAGCATGTCGCTTGAGGAAGTGCTGTCAAGCTGGTATGGTCCTGGGAGGTGAGCTATTTTTCAAGTGGATTTATAAAAACAGGCAGTCAAGTACACTACCTTCAGTCTTTCGACATTACTTTGGTACTGGAAAAGAAAAACCACATTCAAATGTCATTTTTGGAAGAATTACCACATGTTTTATAATTTCTTAGAATTTTTCTTTAGTGAATCTGGAAATCCTGGCAAAACACCTTTCTGTAGGAATCACTATGTACCCTTACATTCATTTTCTTGAAGGGAAAGGAACTATGTCTTTGCTGTGTATTTATTAATAATTTTGGATCAGCTAATTTGATTTAGGTAAAAAATAAGCAGATTGATACTAGAACCAGGAATCAATACTGTCCCCTTCTAATTTCTGTTCATAATTCATAATTGTTTTGAGTACATGTCAACAAAATTGTTTCCTTCTGTTCCACAGAGGGGTCAGGCAGTGGTTGCACCAATGCTGCAGGCTTTGCATACTAGTTGCTGGGAAATACCATCTTTGTGTTAGTTCTTTCTGTAACAGATTTGGGGTTTTTTTTAATGTAGCATTAAATGAAATTGAGCACTGTGCCTTTAAAGATCTATAAGGAGAAAATGGTGTATGATCACGTAGTTACATGGCAAGTTTTGCTGTGCTTACAGGCAGCAATGATGCTTATTTTTGCTGGTTTTCTTTTTTCCTATTTTGAATCAGCACAAAGCTTGAAAATACATGGCTAAGACCATAAGAGAATAGCCATATAAAAATGACAGAAAGAATATGTTCCTAAGGAGAGTTTAAAAAAAAGGGTGGGGGGAAGGACAAAAACCTGCTTTATTTCCAGTCTAAATTATTTTAGCCCATCAAAGCCCTCTGTCTGTCTCTCTCTCCTGTTCAACCCTACTTTATCTCCCCCATATTTAAGTATTGTTTTTTATCCTGAGGGAAGGCCTGGCATTATATACTGTACATTCTTTCATTATCTTGCTGATCAGCATTCATTGATAATTTAAAACATATATAGTTTTTGGACTGATAGTTTGATTGCACAGCACTGTGTTTCCAGCTCCTGTAAGCTGAATGCAAGCTCCATGGAGCTGGAGTATTCTGCATACGTGGCAATTGTGTCATTCTTATGTGGTTGGTCAGTGCCACCTCTCAGTTAAAAAACAAAGTAAATGGAGCTGACAAGCATGTTGCTGCCACTGGGCTGAGGGGAGAGGGAAAAAAAGAGAACATGTCCTTTGGATCCTTCTCAGATTGAAGTGGTGTTTTAAAACTGGAGTAACAATGCAGTAGAGAACCAGTATTACTACAAAGGCAGAACCTAAAGCCTTGTTTGCCCAACTTTGGAAGAGGAGAAGGTCAAGGAGACAGAGGTCCTGAGTAGGCTGTGGAAAATACAGAGTAAGAATGAAGACTTAAGAAGAGGAGTTGGCAGATGCCTTTTAAAATTTGAGAGAACACACAAGGTTTGATCAATTTGACCTCTAAAATATATACCTGCCCCCTATAGGGGGCTTAGACTAGATGTTCTTTAGACCCTTCCAATCAAAACCATTTTATGATTGTAATGGGTGTAAATTAATACAGATAAAAATTAATTCCTGACTGTGAATTTTGCACAGCTTAGAGTTCAATGATGATCAAACCTGAATTTTCATTTTTGACACCCTGGGTAACACCAATAACTAAACACTGTGTTTCAACATCACAGGCAGCAGTTTCAACAAGCAGAAGAGTGTGAGATGACTCACTAGCATTGTCTAGTTCTTTTGCTTCATCATTGTTCTGCATATGAACACTTGACTTCATTCTACACTTTGTGTTGTGCATTTATGCATGCTAGTTTTCCTAGTGTTTTTTAATATATACATTTTGCTCTAGGAGTAGGCACTAGAAACAGAAAAGTTGGACACTATTGCCAGCTATATTGATCAGATGCTATGTCTTCATTAGTGTATCCCCATAGCAGGATGTTACATCCTCTTACAAAACCTGAGGATAAAGGTGATCTGACTTTTATTTTACTACTATCAGGTATGAAGAGAGTAAAATCTTCATCTTTCTCATCACCTTTTCAGATCACATTTTTCTCTCAGCTATTACAAAGCAAGCGTAAATTTTCTTTGTATTTAAGGCTAGATTGTTCTATCTAGCCAATTTGTTATGTTGCTTAGTCTTCTCCTGAGTATACCTAATCAAAGCTGTCTCTCATTTTTTGAGAAGCCTGTGTAGTCTAGTTCTTAGAGGGACATGGCATTTCATCACATCTCTGCCCTGGTATCCCCACCTATACCATCTTCTGGAAAGAAGTAATCTGACAGCAAATAGAAAGCAGAAGAGAACAGTTGGGCAATGGAAAAAAAAGGAAATATTGAGTGGATCTGTGACTGTGGCATCTCTACATTTTTTTGTTAGCTGCCTGAGGTTAAGTGTAGTATTTTAGATGTTCTCAGTGATGTCAAGAGTTCTGGAGGGATTTGGAAGCTAATTGTTTTTTGCAGGCTGAAATAGAATGCTTAGTATGGAAAGAAGAAAAGACAGATGCAGATCAAAGATGAGGAAAACTGGAGTGAGACTATTTGTAAATAAGGATTTAAAATTTCAACTGCAAACAAAATCTCAAGATAGGCTGATAACCATAATACTCTTTCTATGGTTATTATTACCCTTCTTCCTTTTGCTCATCTGCTATTTCTCACAATTTCTTTGTTGTATCATGGGAGCAGTGTTTCCTACCTGTGACTTAATGTGCTGATCAACAGTATGATTCATATATGGAGTGTTACAGGGCTTCGATAATTTTCCCAAAGACATCAGTGATCAAAGGGCTTGGAAGCCTGCCATGTGAGGAAAAGCTAAACATGAGCCAGCAGTGTGCCCAGGTGGCCAAGAAGGCCGATGGCATCCTGGCCTGTATCAGGAATAGTGTTGCAACCAGGACCAGGGCAGTGATAGATTGTCCCTCTCTATTGGCACTGCTGAGGCCACAGCTCCAATCCTGGGTTCAGTTCTGGGCCCCCCACTGCAAGAAAGACATTGAGGGGCTGGAGCGTGTCCAGAGAAGGGAACGGAGCTGGGGAAGGGTCTGGAGCACAAGTCCTGTGAGGAGCAGCTGAGGGAGCTGGGGGTGTTCAGCCTGGAGAAAAGGAGGCTCAGGGGAGACCTCATCACTCTACAGCTGCCTGAAAGGAGGGGGTGGCCAGGTGGGGGTTGGCATCTTCTCTCAGAGATCGTGTGACAGTATGAGAGGACATAGCCTCATGCTCTGCCAAGGGAGATTCAGTTTGGATATTAGGAGGAAATTCTTCACAGATAGGGTTGTTAAACTTTGGAATGGGCTTCCTGGAGAGATGATGGTGTCATCATCCCTCAAAGTGTTGGAAGAAAGGCTAGACGAGGCACTTAGTGTCTAGTTGACAAGGTGGTGATGGCGCCAAAATTTGGACTCAATGGTCTTGAAGGTTTTTCCAACCTAAATATTCTGTGATTGTCTGAGTCTGGGAACTGGGTTTTTCAGCCTTGAGAAAAGAAGGCCTAGGGGACACCTTATCACTGTGTTCTACTATTTAAGGGTGACTGCAAAGAAGATGGAAACTCCCTTTTTACAAGCAGTCACATGGAAAAGACAAGGCATAATGAGTATAAGTTACTCCTAGAGAGATTCTGATTAAACACAAGAAGAAAATATTACACAATGAGAAAAATCAGCCATTGGCATTATCGCCCAGGAGAAGTGGTGGACTCCCCACTGTTAAACACTTTTAAGATTCATCTGGACAATGTGCTGGGTCATCTTGTCTAGACTATGCTTTTGCCAAGGAATGCTGGACTGGATAGTCCTTGAGGTCCTTCCCATCCTGGAATTCTGTTATTCTGTGATAAAAACCTATAAGCAAATTTCCAGTTCTTGGAACAAATTACGTGCTTAGAGACATCTTTGAGTATTTTAAATGAATGAGAATTGGCAATACTTTAAATCTCTTCTTGTGTTTACAACCTGTATAGGTCAAGATTTTTTGTGCATTTTGTGATTCCTCCTTGTTAGAACTTAAATAGATAAATTTTTGTTCTTTTACCTCTGATACTTAGTTTCTTAATTCTGGCCTTGGGTTAAATGCAGACCTGCTATATTGCTCAATTAACATGAGAAACACAGATCTTACAGGATATTAATGATAAGCTTTCAAAAATTACTATATTAATTAAATTAAACTTCTTAGGGAATTACACCTACCTTCCATTGAATGTTACTGAGTGGCAACCATATAGATAAAAGTGTAGTATTATAAGGACAACACTTCCATTTTTCAATCCTAAATTCAAAGCAATTTGAAACCTCTGAAATATTTTAAAAGAAATTGTAAATCAATTGTAAGTAAATTATAGCATAGCAACCAATAACTTCAATAATTAATTTCTCTGTACGGACTGTTTCTTCTTTCTTAATCTGTAGAAGGAATGCATCAATAAAAACATGCATTTCATAGTACCATATTTGTCATTCTCTGTGAAAGTGTTAATTGTCTTTGGGTTTTATAACCTCAGAACTTGAGACATTAATCTATCTCCTTTCTAATCTTAAACCTAATAGGATGACAGGTAGCTGGATCAGGTCCTGGAATAAACAAGTATTCAACTCTTTTATTTATTATGAGTGAATCTGTAATTTTCCCAGGCTGATTGTCACAGATTCCTTGTTCAGCTGTACTGCTAAATTTTCATGTTCTTCATTGTTTCAAGGAGCTTTCATCCTCAGGGCAGTGATTACATGCAGAAAAAGGTGAATTAGTTTTCCAGCTAATATTTTTTGAGGCAGGATCAAAGGGTTTATTAAAATCCAGATGTTACTTCTGCTTTGCTGCTTTTTTACTTTGTGTTGTGTTCACCCCCCTAAAGTGTACATGGCTTGTTTTGCCACACAAAATGCAAGAGCATAGTGACCTTAATGCAAGGGCCATAGTGTTCTGTCAAGAATTATACATCGTTGATGCTTTTTACCTTGATACAGGGTAAGAAGGGTAGTGAGATGTTAGACTTCTATTAGAAACCCAGCCCTTTTAATATAGTGTCTACCATCAGTAAATGTCTGATTGTCTGTATGATTCTGTATACCTAGTTAAAAAATATTAAAATACAGAAGGAAGGAAGGAGAAAATCATAATATATTTGATAGTGGGATTAAACAGATTTTTTAAAAAAATGTTTTCCAGGTAAATGCAGAACACAAGCACTATAAACACTGCTATTTGTAGTAATCAAGGGTAGGGGAACAGTGAATATGGAGAAACTGCTTAAGTCATTAGCTATCTTAGAATGAAATAATGAAAATACTACAAAAAAGTATGTGCTGTATAAATATGCACAGATAGGTTATAGTATTAGGAAAAGTAGTTATCAGAGTGGATTGGTATTATTTACCCATTATGGGACTAAGTGGAGAAAAATATTTATCTTACAGCACAAACTTACCTGTTTCGTAAACAGCAAATGAAAAACTAAGCTATTTTCAAATCTCTGTTGTTTTCCTTATGTCGTTAAGAGTTTTTATTAATTTGAAGTGGTCTCCTTGTTGTAGATGGAAAGTTTGCTGTGAGTTACTAATAGTCACCTCTCCAATAAAGAGGTAACACATGGAGTGTTTTACTGGTGGCTGTTAAGCAACATAATTAGCAATAAACACATAAGCAGTTCTGCAAACCAGTGTGACATTAATTCTAATACATTTAGTCACTTGGAAACATGGGTACTTATTAACTACTAACATTTCCATGTGATAAGCATTCTGTTTGGTTTCTTTCTTTACTTGTTCTCTGAACTGTAAAAGTATCTGAAGCCATTATTTCTGAAAATACCTGAAATCATTATTTATGAACTATCAAATGCATTGTTACTTCTGTTTTCCTTCATGCCTACACAATACTTAATGGGAAATTCCCCGCATGTGTATGACTATGTATGGTTTGTTATGATAAAAATTGGCTCTAGGTCTTTTGACATAATAAATTGTCTATTCTTTTGTGGGGTTTTGTTTTACTTTTTTTTTCTTGGTTCAGCTGTAACACAAGATGTAACTTTGGTTCTTTACTAAGAAATCTCTAATCAGAAATATTTTTATTCTTACCAAGAGTGATAAAATGAGCATGTGATTGTTGGTGCACTTGATACTAAATTAATTAAACCTGCAGTTAAGTTAGTGCGAATATAACCTCTAAATGTCATTGCATGATGAGTGTTACTGTTTTTGCCATCACCCCCATGTCTATTTCTGTTCCCCTGTCATGTAAATCAGACCATAAATATCAGTTTCTTTGCATTTTTTGACCCTTTTTTCCCTAAAACAAATTTGCTTGGCAGAACTAAAGATCTAGCAGGGTTTTCATCACTTTTGAGGACCTATTTAAAGCAAATGTGTTCCATGTAGTCACCTCTGCATGGATTTGCCTCTTTATTGGTAATATGTCACTGAGGGTTATTGTCTTTGAATCTCTGAAGGTTTGATTTTCTGTGTCTGTAGGGTGCACTGCCAGGCTGTTTCCATGAAATAAATTGCTACTGGAACCTATATATTTCCATAGCCATACCACATGCATCTGTTTATTTTGGGAAGGCAGTTCAGCTATTAATTTATTTTAGTTAGTGTTGTTCATACCACTGCAGTATGGAAATAACAATTAAAAATACTGAGGAAGGAAAATTATGCTTTAGGAAGTGAAATATTTTCAAAGTGTTGACATGTGGTTTTACAGTATTTGTTGGTTTTTCACTCATCTCCTAGGCATCAAAATAGGATTCAGCCACAAGGGAAATGCTGTTAGGGAACTGGAGGACAGGAGTTTCTGTGTGTAGTAATTAATCACTAACATTTTTGGTTTTGAATATTAGGGAGTAAAAGAAGCAGTATCTTTAATTGACATTAAATAGAAACTGAATTGTAGAGCCAGCTGGCTCAGCTGTTGACATATGACAGAACAGTGGGAATTGAACCAGAAAACACTTTATGAGGTTACTGTAACCTGGAATTCATGGCAATAATTTTAATGGGTGGATGCTGTTCATCCCTTAGTGAAGGAAGTAGGATACAGAGAGAGAAACTCTTAAGAATTTTCCATTATCATTTTTCAATTGCATAAATAGTCAAAAAATAGAAAACTTACTCTGAAGACAGTCCTAGTTTCCTTGTATAGATTAAAAATGTAATCCAACACTAGTGGAAAATACTAATGTTACTGGTTAACTCTTTCTAACAGATCAACAATTTTCTTTTTCAGGCCGGAAATTGAAAAAGTTTAACAAAATTAAGGTTGTGAGAACGTTAGATGTTGCACTCCAGCAGCCAGCAGCCCTTCAAGATGAAAGCCAGTCTCTTACCCAAAGGCTGTCCTTTTCTCCAAATCAGGAAATACAGTTTGTTCCCCCAATGATAAGTGTTTTACGAGGCATTGAGCCAGAAGTTGTCTATGCTGGTTATGACAATACAAAACCTGAAACACCAAGTTCCTTGCTGACCAGTCTGAATCACCTTTGTGAGAGGCAACTTCTTTGTGTAGTCAAGTGGTCTAAATTGCTTCCAGGTAATATAATTTCTTCTATGTAGTGAATTGTAGTTAAGCAAATATTTCATGGGAGGAGCAGTCTAAAAAGAATATTATTGACTACCTGTTAGCTAATTTTTTACAAATTCCAAAATTATTAAGCTTTCATTCATCACATAGTATAATTAATCAAATATATTTTAATAGGAAAGCACTTCTGAAAGAATCCATCTAAATATTTAGATTCACTCCAAGAAAATATAGGAGCTAAAAGAGTTCCTGTATGTGATTGTTATAACAGCCTTCCTACCCCAGCCCATCTTTTTCTATTATTTATTCATTTGATATAAAAGCTTGTATATCTACTTACTCTTTATTCTTCTTATTTCTAAAATGAATTTTTGAAAGCAACATAGAAAATTTTTTATAAATAATACCAATTAGGACTAAGCAGTTCACAAACAGACTGATAATTAGAAGTAACTGAATTGATGAAGATCCATGACAGGACTGAAAAAAAAAATCCATGTTATGTATGTATGTATGCTGTATGGTGATAGGGATCATCATCCTGGGATATATAGAAATCAATATATTGAGCAGAAAGCCTGGAAAATACATGTGAGCTCAGTTTGACACTTTGCTGCTGCAGGAAGCTGTAGTCTCAATCACTGCTCTTCCCAATGCAGTTGACACTTACCAGACCTCCTGAGTGAATTCATTCATCTCACTAAATGAGAAGAAAAGAAACCTTTTTTTTAGCCCTCTGTGGTTTTCTGATATCTTCATGAACAGAACCAGTTCACTGAGGAGGAGCATGAGTGTCAAAGCTTGCTTGAAAGAGGTAACAGGGCCATGTGATGAAGAACAGGAACACTGCTTTCAGTGGCAGCAGCTGTTAGCTTCACTCAGATAATTTGTGGCAATCTTTAAATTTCTCAAACAGAAAAAGTTATCTAACACAAGCACACAACTGAATATAGTTCTCTTTAGTTGAATGCAGGAAAGATACTCATATATGGATGTTTTTGTGTGACAGCTGCATGTTAAGAATACTGATGTTCAATCTATCGATATTAAATGAGAGCTGGTTACAGTGATCATGTTACAAATTGTCATATTTTTTCCAAAGGAAAAAGAGATGCATTCCTATCCTCTGAAACAGTCATTTTTCCTAAAATTAATTTTGGTGTGAATGTTTCAAAATACTGGATGGGAACAAAAAGTCAAGGGGTTAACTATCGAAGTAAGATAGGCAGTTATTACCCAAGCATCGGAGAGCTACATCCCCAAGTCTGCTTGTCTTTCTAGGAGTTCTCAGTTCAATAGCTCAGATTTGTAATCTCAAAACACCTACTTAGCTGCTGTCTAAATGAGAATTATGAAATATTTTATCTTTAATTTCATTTCCAGGTTTTCGGAATTTGCATATTGATGATCAGATAACCCTCATCCAGTATTCCTGGATGAGTCTAATGGTTTTTGCGATGGGGTGGAGATCATACAAACATGTCAGTGGCCAGATGTTGTATTTTGCACCAGATCTGATTCTAAATGAGTAAGTAGAATGCTCTTGTGTTATATGAATAACATTTTGAACTTTTATGTGCCAATGGAATGTGACTCTATTGAGGCCAAGATTTCATTCATTACTTGTTCTGTTTCAAAATTAATGGCCAAATCCTCTGACAATATCAAAGTTCAGTAACTTTGGGAGGGGTTTTGTGAGAACCCCAACTATTCTGTGTACATGGTCAAACAAAAGCAGTTCAAAGAGTATTTTAATTATCTAAGAGGAAAAAAAATAAAGAATAATTATGCCATCAGAAGATTTACTTCAATTCATCTGAATAAGTCATGGGTTATTGTTTACTAAATGGAACTGAGTGTGGGTTTTTTTGGTTGATTTTGTTGGGGTGGTTTTTGCCAATAGTTTGCCTGTAATTTAAATGCTCAATTTTGACACTTTCTGATTAAAATGATTTTCTAATGTGCATTTCTTGTTAGAAAAGTACATTTGCTGTTAGAAAATTGTAAAAAAAATTCACCAAGTAGGAATTCCAATATCAAGGAAAAATTATATGAGAGTCCTTTTTTCAGCTGGGGGAGGGGAGGGACTTTTTGGCTTGGATTTTCCTTCACTATGCTCTTTAATTTAGATAATTGTAATTTCTGTCTTTGTTGGTTTTCCAGCTCTGCAAATTAATATTGTCAGACTGTTAATTTTATATTCTTTGGTTATAGTACATGGGAGGTTGCCAGAAACAGTAAAACATAATTTAATCCCTATATTTGTTTTTCCTTAATGCATTTTTCTCAGTTTTTTTTTTTTTTTTTCTTAAAATACTAAAATAACTGCTATGAAGCAAGCTGAAACAAAAACAGATGTTTTGTAAGACACTGTTAAAGGATTAAGAGGTGGATTTGCAGAAGAACTAGACACCTGATTTTAAAATCTATACATGTGCAAGATCCTCCTAGTGAAGTTCTTTATAGAAGATATTTGGTACAGCCAACCCTATAGCTCCTGACCTTTTCCAGATGACTGTAAATCACTGTGAGGTTGTTGAGTGATGAATTCTTTCCTCTCCCATTTTTATTAATTGTGCTGTACAAATTGAAATACTTAGAAGTGATGAGATTGAAAGAATTTCTGACTGTATTGTTGTCCCAGCATAGTATGATACATCTTACAGCTACATTCAGGAGAAACACAGAGTGAGATGGCTTTATGCAGTAATGTCATGTCTTGGAGTATCACCCTGCTTGTGGACCACCCCTGACACCTTTTGAAGAAGACTTTAAGTACTTCCTTTGAGAATGGTGTTGAGATTTATGAACCCTGATTATAATCCATCAGAGAGAGCTTCCTATTGTCAGCTCAAGATCATCTGTGCCGGGTGCTGAAAACATATTCCTCTCTTGGTTATAGAACATCTCATCAGGGTCATACTAGAGGTGTCATAAACAAAGACGTTTAAAAGTAACTGATGCACTGAATCATAGCTGCAACTATTTATTGAAAATATGTTAGCTTTTAGATCAGTAAAATGTAAACAACTTTGTTCTCTACTATGATGTCTAAGCTTGTACTTTCATCTTCAGTTTAAGCGAGGCTAACTGCTGAACATTGCCAAAAAAGTTAACTGTCCCATTCATGCATCCCCATGACTTCAGCTAAGCTGGGCCAAACACTCTCTGGCTGCACTGTCAAACAGATAAGAAATTTACATGCCAGAGAGGTACCCCAGAAAAAGCCATTCATTAACGGGTGGAGATGATCCCTGACATGCACTCCATGTAGGAGTGCAGGCACTAATGCCAGAATCACAGGAGTGTGTGCCTAGAGGTAGAAAGAGATAATGGAAATTCCTTGCAGGGGCAACACACCATAGTTGTCTCATAATTACTATGTGAAACCACAATCCAAGACTGTGGTTGTGTCACAGCCAATGTATCGTTTAGTGAACTGAGTTGTTATGCTTCTCAGGAAGGACATGTTTGGTAGCATTGATTTCAGACCAAGAAAGCAAGTAGTGCTAGTTTGGCAAAGATTTCTTAGTATTAACTCTCTACAAGCATGCTTTACTTGTGCTTTGCAGTGTCTGAAAATTTGAGTAAGAACACATTTAAGCTGCTAACCCTGAAAGCTGCTATTGCTCTTCATAGATAATAATTAGGAAGAGATGCTACCAAATAGTATTAGAAAGGGAGATTTGAAGTAGATATAGAAATAAGTCCATTCAGGTCTAAAAGATTAAATTTCTATGTTAATATCATTTAAGAGCTGGTACAAGATATCATATGTTGAAAAACATTGAAATAATTTTCATTCAAGATAACAGTAACACTTTAAATAACAAGAAAAAAATTCAATGCATTTAAAAAGTCCTTTTTAAATGGAAAATATTTTCTGTTTTGATTGCTGAGGTTACTATCTGCAGTCAGGTTGGAATGCTGATCTGAATCCCTTAGCAGGTGGGGCAGCAAAATTTAATCTTCCTGTTATTGTACCTAATTCATCTGGATTGGGATGCAACCTTTTGAAATCAGTCCAAGTTACTGGATCATCAGGTTAATGTGCAGTGAATTCAGTCTAGATTAGAAACTTTGTAATGCTACTATTGCAGTAATTTCTTAATAAGTATATGCAATAATATATGTTCAATATACCAAAATCATAAAGAGAAAAGTGGTGTAGAAGTGCTGCAAAAACCCTTCAGTTCTATGTATTTCCTGTGTGATTTGTTCTGGTTACATCTGTGGGAGTTTAGGAAAGGTTGTATTAATGTCTCTGTTTACTTAGTGTTTAACAGTTTTAACTGTTTCTTTAATAGCATGACATGCTACAAAATAATAAAATTGCCCCTAGAAGTACCAGGCTGGAGTTGATACAAAGTATTTTAATATAGACATTTTTGCAAAAGCTAAGAGCACGTTTTCTATAGAATTTCAGGTTTATCTTCAGTACTGTGCTTTGAAATCTTTATGAAGATACAAGAATCTATGGACTTCTAAAACAAGATAGTACTTCACATTAGTCATTAGGGCATTTTTAATTAGTAAACTCCCCTTATTTTTGGTGGTTAGCCTTCAGCTTTGATAGTTTTGGTTTTTTTCTGGAGAGTAGTAACAGATTAAACATCCAAAATAGCACATTCATTACGATAAAAAACGAGCATAGAAACAAAAAAAATCAGAAAACTTTTTATGCATATAAGCTAATCTTTATTTTTTTTGTAATATGATAAACTGCTAACAAGACCTTTCTTTCAAGCAGTTAGTACTGGAGCCATTCTTCATCTTTGTTTTCATGTTTTTTAATTTATTTTTTTTTTACCTTTTCTGGGTGTAAGACAGAGGATGAAAGAATCATCATTCTATTCCCTGTGTCTATCCATGTGGCAACTCCCACAGGAATTTGTCAGACTTCAAGTCAGCCAAGAAGAGTTCCTATGTATGAAAGCACTGTTACTTCTCAACACAAGTAGGTTCTTTTTTTTTTTGTAACCCATCACTACTAAAATAGTTTTGAACCATGTTGTTTAACTTGACAATCACTAAGCTCTCTGGCTTAACAAATGGAAATGCCCTAAAAGGAATGTTATTTTAAGTCTAAAAAATATTTTTAAATGTTTATAAAGAACAAAGAATTTCTGCTTCGTTGTTGGCTTTATTGTGTATAAAGATACTGGGGAAATGTTGGATCTCTTTTGACATATGGCTATACTGTGTTACACATTTTCAAAACAGCTGTATGGTATTTCTGCCTGGAAACATCAGTTCAAGTGGGTCTACAGAGATTTAAAAAACCCCAACCAAACCAAAACTACCATAAAAGTATTAGAACATATTTAAAAATATTTAAGAAATTATCAGGACTGAGGGCTTTATCTTGACCAAGATCTTAAAGCATGTTTGCTCAAAAGAATTAGGAAAGTGGACATGACAAACAACTTTTTATATTTACAAATAGGTGAAGTTTAGCACAGATATAAACAAATGGAAATGTTTTTCTTTGGTTTGTTTCTCTGGAAACAAAATCCGTGGTCTCTTAATTACATACGCATCTTTTCAAGAATGCAGCATACGGCTGCATTCCACTTTACATAGGAAATGTGGTTGTTGGTGAACTTATCTTCCAAAATCTTCTCTGAAATAATAAAATTTGCATCTGTTGAGGGCATATTTATTAATTATGAATCCCCAAATAGAAAGTTTTTAAAGTTATAGTGGTGCTGTTAGAAATGAGATTAAGCACTTTTGAAAAATATAGTTGAAAGAATGTAAAAGTTTGGTTCTCAATACACGACAGAGTCAGAGGAGAGATGTGCAAATCCTGCATGACCTGCTCCTTGGTTTAACAAAGCTTAAGTAATTGATAAGGAATTAAAATTTAGTCCCTCTCAATCTGTCCTTGGCTGGTATTTGCATAAAACCATTCTTAACAAAAAAAACCCCACCTGGTCTCAGCAGAGAATAGGTTTAAAAAGATTAAATTAAGCTCATATGAAAATGGTAATTATTAAAAGAATAGCAAAATACCATACACTCTGCTAAAGCAGTAATGTGGATAAAAATCCCTGTCTAATTTCAGTTGCTTTATTAGAATATGAATGTATTCTTATTTTAAATGTTTCCCATCTTGTTTTCATCACAAATAAATTCTCTTGTCTGTCTTCTGAAATTTCAGTTAAATTTAGATAAATTTGTGATATTTCAGCTATCTGTTCCAGAAAGTTCATATCAAATTCAAAAAAACATTAAAATGGTTGGTCCATTCAGCAGCTGGAATTCATCCAGTTACTTTGCTTTATCAATTGCATTGCACTCAGAAGATTTTTTTAAATTATATGTTTATGTATATGCAAGAAATTACTTTTTTAAAAAAAGAAAGTATTTCTATCTGTTCTGATGAGTTTTGCTTTTTGTTCTCTCCTGCATTTATTGTCTTATAGGAAAAAACAATTTGTCAGATCTTTGGGAAAAGGAACATACCTAACAGTTATTGCTGAGACATTTAGCAAACATTTGATACTGTATAAATATAATTCCACAGAAGTATTTTCAAAAAGCCATATAACTTCATGGTTGTTCTGAAGTTTTTTAAGACCTTTCATTTTCGTCATGATATTCATCTTAATCCTCTTCAAATGTGAAAGCACAGCCATTTCAGGCTTTTGTATACTAACAGTAAATCACATCTAATCCTTTAGTCTCTCATTGCATCTTCTGTTCAATTTATTATTTAGATGAAGTGGTTTTGACTTTTTTAGATAATTCCAAAGAAACAGTAATTTGAATTAAACTCAGTGCCAGTCTTGATACATTTCTAATTCTGAATGGACCCCCAGTCTAAGTTTTAACATTATATTTGATTTTACAGTTTTTTCTTTGAGTTGGCTGAGGTTAAATGTAATGCTTTCCAGACTTCTGATTTAAAGGAATTTCTAAATTTGGTTGCATAAAATTTTGGCTTGGTTTGTGCCACTGAATAAAAGCATCCTCATTCTTGACATATGTTCAGGGGAAGGAAACAGCTCGAATAGATAGCTCTGAGGAACCTTTTGTTGTTAGGCAGGAATGTGACTCCCTTTTTGCAGAATTCATAGGAAAAAGGCCATTCATTGATGAAAGATACCTTTAAAATTAATTTCTGGGGAAATATAAAGACTTAACTGCTGGTTTAGAGATGCAAGTCAAGGATAGCTTCCATTAACTCCATCAGGATCACTCTATGTGAAAACATTCCCCAGTTCTCTATAAAACTGCTGTTAAGAAATGTCCAGAATCATCCAGGCTTTGAAAATTAAGGTATTCTTTTTCCATGATACTTAGGTTATCACTAGCAGAGCCACTAACAGGTTCTTTTCTCAGTGTTCTCTCCATGTCCCCATTTTGATTCTCACACCTGACCTTTAAGGGAAGAGGGAGTTCAACCAATTTCTCTTCCTTGCTCATTTTTCTAAAAAGCTGTTCACCTTTAAGACTCTGATCTCTTCTATTAAGTGAAAGAGGTTCAAACAGGAGGCCTGAGCCCTGGCAGCTTTACTGTCTGCACTACCTTAGAGCTGTTAGTTCATTCCTTGACTCCGTTTTGAAGCACTCCAGTTAGATCTCTCTACCACAAGTTTGCTGTGATGAGGGCAGACCCTCAGCAGTGTAAACATGAATCAGTAACATATTTCCTCAAAGGCAGGAGTGGTTCTTCTAGCCATATTTTTTTCCCAGCAAACACGTGTAACTGAAGCTTAGGGATATTTCTAGACATAAGGCAATTAGCAAAATGAACTGTTTGCTCCTGGTATATCCTTCTAACTGATTGTAGCACTGCTTTTGGAGTAAGTCTTGGAAAGGAAGAAGTATCTGGCACATAATAATGAATTGCACTCTACAGCATGAAATACTGCAGATTTTTCCTGTGCTTTAAATTTCATTGCTTTCAGAGTAAATTGTAGCCAAACGGTTTTTTGTTTTTTCTTTAAGTTCCTTTGGAAGGTCTAAGAAGTCAAAGCCAATTCGATGAGATGAGAACAAGTTACATCAGAGAACTGGTGAAGGCAATTGGTTTGCGCCAGAAAGGCGTTGTGGCCAACTCACAGCGTTTCTATCAACTTACAAAACTGTTGGATTCCATGCATGATGTAAGTTTGTTGGCTAATGCCTTCTGCTCTTTGTGTAAGAAGGAACTGGCATTTCTTAAATATAATTCTATACAAGGGAATAGTCAGCATTGCTAAACAATAGAAGAAAACAAAAAAAAATCCTTTATTGTGTGTATTTGTGCAAATAGATAGCTATATATTCAGCATCAGTATATGTGTTTTCCACATATTTTATGGTATACAATACAGAAGTATTAGTGAAATGTGCATTAGAGTGCTACCATTTTGTTTCATTTTTAGTGTAACATAAGCAGTACAGTTGTGGGCTTTGGTAGGGGTGGTGTGTATGTGTGTGTGAGCATGTGTGTACTTGTTCAGGAAAACAGTGTAAGGAATAGGCAATTCAAGTTGCAAAGTCCAACTACTAAGAGTTAGTGAAAGGCAACCAAGATTAGCTTTGCAACCTTAGTTCAACTGTTTTTGTGTGGATATTCTATACCACTTTCAGTACCTGTCTATGTTTGGGAATTGAGTAATCTTTGAGAATTCTAGATACCAAGCCCTGGACAGTTTTTAACTCAATGTTGCTTGTGGGGAGCTCCCAGGGAGTTCAAGATGGACAGGATCTTTGCATCATTGTATTCTTCAGAACTCAGCAAATATGCATTTTGGTTTAATTCAATGTCTTCCTTTTAAATGCTTCCAGTTAAATAATCTGTGAGGGAGAGAAAGAGGAAGAGAGGCTTGCTGCAAAATAGCAAAGTGATGTTTGGTCCATGGAGTATCTTCTTTCAAGCCCTGTTTCAGCTCAGGCTGATAAAGTGATGGGAGATACAAGGGAAAGAAAAATCATCACACTGGAGAGATTGTATGATGTCAAAGTTTAGGGTAGCAGATATAGTGTGATATTTGACAACATAATGATATTTGACAACATAATGATCACTGGTCTGAAATAAAAATTGGAATCTCTCAGAGGCTAGAAGAGGTGTTGAGTGATTGTTTTCAAAGGATGAGAGTCTGTGGAGTTCAGTATTTGCAGCATACACGGCTTGATCGTAATGAAAACCATGGCAAAGCTCACAGGTAAGTAGTAAATGCTGTCTCTCAGAGCAGCATTTAAATAGCAGGTAGTGACCAAAGCACACACTTGAGTGTGAGAATAAGAGGAAAGGTTGAGAGCTTGCTAAGTTGTTTGTCAAATATGTCATGAGTGAGGGTGATAATACTTGGTAATATTAGTGAAGCAGTGATGAATGTATGAGATAAGTGATTGACAGCATGTTTATGTGGCTGCATTACTGTTAGCCTGATTGATCATGTTTGTATTTTATCAAATCCAGCTGGTGAAACAGCTCCATCTCTTCTGTTTGAACACATTTCTCCAGTCCCGTGCACTGAGCGTTGAATTCCCTGAGATGATGTCAGAGGTGATTGCTGCCCAGCTACCCAAGATTCTAGCAGGGATGGTGAAACCTCTTCTCTTTCACAAGAAGTGAAATGTCTTTTCTCTTATCATAGAGATGATACCTGGGTCATTTTTTGTTTGTTTATTTTGGTCAAGGTTTTGCAATGTCAGGATTTCAGCATATTTGACATACTTACCCTGCCGACTGCTTTATACCTGTAACATACACAAGCCATTCAAGCCTGATGTACATACTGTGAGTTCCTAATTCCTTAACTGCAAAAATCACAACAGTCATAAGAAATGTTTTGTAAACTTGTCTAAGCTGCTTTTTAGATATGCATATGAATGACAATGAATAGACTTTCCAGATTTCTAGCAAGTTATACATTTTTCTTACACATTGCACGCTCTTGAATTTCTGGTATGATATGGTGCAAAATTTTTACTTTAGTACATTGTGTGCATGGGTACATGTGGGCACGTGCATAATATAAGATTTTGGAGGAATTAAAATAAATATTGCCCACATTTTCTTATGGATATTTCACTTTTTATTACTGCAATGCCACAATGACTAACTAAAGTGCTAGGCACACGGTATATATTCATACTCTCATCTGTGGTCATGTTGCATTGAAACTCTCAAGTCCAGCACACTGTTTTCTGCATCATTCAGTGGAGCTCTTCTTCAAAAATCAGAACGTTTAGGAAAATTTCAGTGTGTATTACACCAAAGTAATATGTATGCAAACCCACTAAGCTTTGGTTTATGTTATTTTCCTTAAAAGTTCAGCACTTACTAAAGCTAAATCACTTAGCTGTGATCCTAAATTCATCAACTCTTACATTCTGTATTTCAGAAGCCTTAAATAGAAATGTTTTCACTGACTGCAACTCTTAATAATCTTAATGTTTTTAATTCCAATGCTGAAGGCTCAATCAGCCATTAGCATCAAATTATAGTGAGATTAGATGCAAAAAGAAATGGAAAATATGACTGCAAACATTTTGATACACATCGGACTCATTTCAGTACAATTTAGTGGAGCTACATTTTCTATTCTAAAAGTATGCCATTGTAAATGGGGTAACTGTAAAAAAGGAATTGGACTCAATTTCCTTTGAACATTCAAGAAGAATGGCATGTTTTACCATAGAAATGAATGTTCAGTAGAAAAATTATGATGTGGTGGTGTTTGTTCCCTTGATATTGTTATGAAGCAACTCATGCATTTAAGGCAGTTAATTGAGATATATTCAGACAACAGAAACAGATAAACCTTAAGAAGAATTTATGAGTCTATTAAAATACAACAAATTTTGCCAGTCATTAGAAATGATATGTAAACATAGGAAATGGTGAGTCTTGTTTGGGTACTTCTGGCCTTATGCTTTTGCTTTTGCCCATGACTTGTTAGATGCCCCCTCTGTGTGACTGTGTCCTGCTGGTGGTGTGTAGCTTGGTCTGTACAGACATATCCTTGTCACATGAACAAAGGCCCCTGGGCTGTAAGTTCAATATCCTCAGCTAAATCAGGGTGCCCCTCATTAAAAGTGTAAGTGATGTGCTTGTTGGCAAAATTATATCTTGGACAACTGACAATTACAGGAATATCTAAAGGCACCCTTAAATTATTTCCTAAAGCTAACTAAGAAGGATCTACATTACAACTGGGAATAAAAGCATTTTTGAGATCCCCACATAGTAGTACAAAACCCATTAGAGCTGGTGCAAATATGTGACCCTAGATAAAGTGGTATAGACAGACTTTTGTGTTAGTTGACTAGGTTTGTCATTTCTAACTGCCCAGGAAAGTAATGTCTTTCATATTCAGTACAGTCTGACTTTTAACTGTGATCCTTAAAGCAATTATGTTTTAATAAATAGCACAAAATTCTTTATTTCTACATCTTGAAGTTTTGTTTTCTTTATTTTGTGTTTGCATTCAGTAAATGTGATTCTTAGTAAAAAATTGCATTTCAACCATTCCACTTCCATGTAATAACAGTACTTTCATGCATTCTTTTGGAATTTAATTTTGTCACATGATTTACCACTGAGTAAGCAGACTGTCTATGTTACTGTTTAGATTAAACTGATAACAGAAACTTCCCACACTAAAAATTATTCCTCATCACCCTAATTCTGAAATTAGAAGACAGAGCAGGCAGTATGTTTGCTTTAGGAATGCATGGATCCGCCTACATCTGCTTTTTACTCAATCCCTAAGTGGCTGACATGTCACCGTGTCCCATAAACTTGGCAGATTAGTCTGAAAAGCACTATATTTGCCTCAAAGGCATAATCAAAAAGGAAGAAAAGATAACTTATGGGAATAGATAACAAAGCTTAAAAACATTCTCAAATTGTGTTTCTAAAAGACCTCTAACTCACAGAAAAAAAATCCCAAAAGCTCATGGCCATGATGAATTCACTACACAAAATAGAATGATTGGGTAATTGTGTCTGCTATGAGTCTGAAAGTCCTGTGATCATTATGTTATTGTCTGAAGTTAGAAAAAAATTCCAGCTATAAGCCCAGATTATAAAATTATCTTTAGAGTTCATTCTTTTATTGTCATTTACTCTGGGTTACATAGACACCATGAACAGCAGAAAAAGGACCCGGGGGTGCTGGCAANGGATAGGACCTTAAGCTGTTCTAGAGGAAGTTCAGGTTGGATACTAGGAGGAATTTCTTCATTGAAAGACGTTAAGTGTTGGAAGGGTTTCCCAGGGAAGTGATGAAGTCACCGTCCCTGCAAGTGTTCAAGAAATGGCTGGACTTACTTCTTTGGTTTAGTTGACAAGGTGGGGATCAGTCTTGGACTCAATGATCTTGGCAGATCTTTTCCAAACAAAATGGTTCTGATTGCATGAACACGATCAAAGCGATTGATTTCTTCCTTCCCTACAGAAATCCCACGTACTATGACTTTTCAACCCTGCAGCAATGTTCAGAGAGCCTTTACTTGATTTTTTTATTGAGTACAAGGCTTTATAGTTGTATGTGCTTCTGTCCTTTAATGCTTTTTTAAAGAGCAAAGTTTTTTTGACCAGAGCTTTACAAATATGTCTAAATAAACATCTTGTAGTGCTTCTCAATATATTGAGCAAGGCAGAACAATGCTGGATCTTCTTATGGTATGTTTATACACGAAATAATAGGTTTCAGCAGATGGACTTTTCTGACATTTAGGATGAGCCTGATTACATTTTAAAGGTATGAAATCTGTTGTTAATTAGAAAGCTTGCCAGCCATCTTCTACAGGCTTTTGTTTCGAGCTATCACTAGAAGTTCTTCATACACTGAATAATGCAGGCTGTGCCTGAAGCTAAGCCTCCCCTGTTCTGTACAGTGGAGGTATTTTTGACCAAAGACCTTCAGCATTACCTTCTATTGCTGCTCGAGGAAGCAAACTAACCAACCCCTGAAGTCATCTGCTTTCTTCGAGCTCTGCTGCTGTGATTCAGCTCTGTACAGATACCATATTTATAGTTTTTAAACAATGTTTTGGAGGTTGAAGTGCCTGGCTCTGGCAGCTCACCTGTATTTGGAGAGCTGAGACCTCCAGCCTCTGCAAGCTGTTCTCTTTGTCTATGAGCTTCTCTGCAGCTGTGCTCACTGTGGTCCAAAAAACCCAAAAGATCAAACACTTGGCACATGTTTTCAAAGAACTCAGCTGTATCTATAGTTAGGACTAACCTTTGGGGATGGAGGGATGTGAGTTCCTTAATACCTAGTCCATGACAGAGGGAAATGTTTTCAGTTGATTTCATGGCACTTTGGAATGGCCTTGTTATATGTGTGCATAATAAAGGCACATCATAATTTCTGATTGCAGCTGTTTCTTCAGCTGCACTGTGGCTATGCTTTCTCATGCTATATATGCAAGAGTAAAAGTGAGGCCTAAATTTGTATTTTCTGACAGTCAATGCCTTGTTAGTACCTTAGCTGGGGTTTTTATTTCTTTTCAAGTAGAGTAATAGGTCCCTCTCCATTACCTTTGTTAGGAAGGTGAGCTGGTTTCCTGTGTTCCTGCCTACACCCAAATATTCATCTCAGTTACCAGTGATGTGTCAGTAGCATGAACAGCAGGGATCCTGCAGGGATCCTTCCTTCCCGTCCTCTCCTCCCTGCTTAAACTTAAAGTTGGTTTATCTGCAGAGCAGGAGAGGATGGGGCTGCACTCCACTCATGCAGTGCAACTCCAAGCACACATTTCTTGCCTTACATGCTGTTTGTGGCAGGCTGACCTTTCTTTCCTTCCGAGAAGTCAGCCTGCAGCCACAGAACTAATGTCCAAAGCCCTCCCAACTTTCCGCGGTTCAGAAGCCTGTGAGCACACTGCCAGGCTGGACTGTCAGCATTACTGGATTTATTAGTTTGTACTGCTTTGTGTCATGGTGACCTGACTTGAACAGAGATTTGCTTTTGGTTTAGTTCTCCTTTTCCCTTGGAAGATGAAAAGGAAAAAAAACTCTAATATTTTAAATATTTTTTTGGTTTAAAATTTATGTTTTTTTTTTTTTAATGAATGCTATTAATTTTTTATATTGACATTATTTGCATGCAGAATGGTACTGTAGCTTCTCAGATGCTTGGCCAGAAACATGCAGTAAAAGGTGACTGCACAGATATTAATAACTAAGTTAAAATTTATCTGTCTGTTTACCTTAAAGAGAAAATAAATAACCCTCAGAAAATAGTCTTTAAGTGCTCTTGGAACTATGCAGCAGTTGCATAACTTCCAATACATGAGCAGTGCTGATCCCTTGATGATTTTTTTGCTCACATTTAGGAATTGTTTTCCCTGGGTTGAGCCCACAGTGCTCTCCATGGGGCATTTAAAGCATATATGGAGGACATCAAATAATGGTGAGCTTTCATTTAATTCTAGTATATCCTTTAAAACTGGCAATATTTCAGTTTCTTGCCGGTGTGGCATGGGCTTATTATAAAAATACCAGCACAAGCCTTTTAGTCATAGATCATGTTTTTCTGACCATGAAAACTAAGTTACCTTTTCACTTTTATGGTTACAATAGGGTTCCACCAATTTAGCATTCAGGCATATCAGTGAGGAAGTTCTCACAGTATCATTTAAATAGTCTCACTCTATTGCATTTTCCCACACTCAATTCAAATACCTACCCAGCCAGTTCATGACTAAAATCTCCTTTTGCTTTGTGGAGGAAAAAAAAAAATAAATCATTGTCAGGAAATCAGAACACTGGATCACTGAGCTTCAAACAAGGGGCTAGACTGGATGAAAAGCAGGTAGTGAGCATAATAATCACCTTTGACATTGCATCAGAAATAACTGGGCAGAGAAGTAGAGAGACCTTTGTGTTATGCAGGTGAGATTTATATGAACATCACCATAAGTTGCTCATTCCAGGGATGTACATTTCTCTCATATTGTTGGGTGGTGTCCAGTCTGAGACTCTAATCTGCAATATCTCCAGTGGAGAACAATGTTCTCATCACGATGCTGCTCAAAGAAACTGATTTATTCTGGCAGGCCTGTCTTGGCTATATGGAGCACGAATAAGGGAAGCACCAAACCAACGTGTGCATGGCAGTATGAATCCACAAAGGTATGGATGTGGTCTTACTGAGAGTATTTGAAAAAGAAACACCTGGCCACCTGAAATTAATATGTTCCCAATAATTTTCCCAGATTCCAGCAACATTCCTAAGAGTATAACATGGATTTTGATGGCCCATGTTAGCATATTCTGTTGTAGACAAAGGAAAACACACTTGACAAAAAATTTACCACTGTTAAATAGAAAAAACTGTGGCATGATGCTGTCAGGACAGGCTCTCAGCAGGCCTGTAGGGCATTGCACACAATGGATGCGAACATCATCTTTTGGGACTGTCATCACCACACATCAAGCATTGGTCAGCTGAGGATGACAAGGCTTTTTACTTAAAAATTTACATGTTTTGTATCCTAAAGCTCAGCTTACAAGATAGTCACACTGCACTGACCAGTTCACTTCTTACAATAATTTTACACAATCACACTCCCAATTGCTATTACAAGTAGCTCCTAGTGGGCTACAGCCAGCTTAGGTTTTACTGGGAGGCAGAAACTGCTTCCCTTTCTCAAGCTTCAAAATACAGGTAATGTCTCTATTTAGCTGACTACAGCCAAAAGGTTGTGTGCACAAATCTGTCATTAAAAAAAAACAAAACCAAAATCAGAAAACAAAACAAAAAAAAAACCCACTCAAAAAAGCCTCCAAACATCTGAAATTTTGAAAATAGTGCTTCATGAAGTTTTCCACTTAAAGTATTCTTAAAGCCTTCCCTGAAGACAGACATTAATTTTAAGATAAACCTACATGATACAGAAAAACACAACCCAATGCTGGGCACTCCTGCAGTGCATGATCTGTTGAAGTTTCTGAATATCTTACAGCCTCTAAATCCCAGTTCCTGTATTTGTGAAACATTTATTCTCCCTTCCTTCCTATGCTTTCAATACACCTTCTTTTCCCAATGGGTTACTTGGATGTGTAATACATTAACACTTTGTAGAGTCTTTGTAATCCTCAATGGAAAAATTCTGTAAAAAGACATCTTTAAGACATCTTTGTAGTGATGTTCATATTTCTCCATACTTAACATTCAAGGACCATGATATAATTTACACTTTGCAGCTATTGTTTTATTTTTGGAAAAAAAAAAGACTTGTATAAGATTTCTGTATTTTCCTCTTGAGGAGCTTTCATCTCTATATTTGTACAACTGAAAAAATAGCTTCAAGTATTTTTGCAAAGATGTTGTCTGGCTACATTGTGTCATGTCCAATAAACTGGGGATGTGCTTGCTTTGTAGTATGAGAAGCGTTTAACTCTTCAGTAGATGTACAAAAATCCACTAGACTGAGTGGAGGGTAAAGCTGCAGAATGACACTGTTGTCACTGGACACGGGGCTGCAGCTGCCAGTACCAGGCTGGTGGAGCCACTTGTGCTGCAGTCCTGCAGAGCAGCTGCTGGGAGGCTGATTTTGGGAGGAATACTTTGGCAGCTCCAGGTTAGAGACAATACACACTGATTATTTACTGAGTTCAAACCCAGGTGGCTGGGACAGGGTTGGGGGCGGGGGGCAGAACTGTTTTCCATTTTGTTTGCAATTCAAACCCTCTCCAAGACACGATACAATAAAACCTTATTTAATTATTTATTTATATCTTTATTTATTCTTACATGGAAGGTTGTGACTTTAATCAAAACTGCAGTGGTCCAGCTGCCAACCTATAGAAGCATTAAAATAAGTTACAATGCATTCTTGATCTCCTGGCATAAACACACACAAAGGGGAAGTTTACTAAAAAGCCTGCCCTGCAGTGCAGAAGGTCCATGCACAGCAGCATTAACAAGAAGTGCTGATGTGGGAGCAGAGGCTGTGGCACTGTAGGAATGGAGGTGCTGGCACAGTGCTGCTGGTCCAGATCAGCAAGAATACACCTGGTTAGAGACACCATTAGCACAGCAACCTACACGTTGGGTAATCATTTATTTGTTACTATTTAAAAGCCAGAGTTTCAGAACAAATTGTTCCCAGACTTTACAGAGGCAGTGCCTGAGCTCACTACCATGTCCACACCAAGAACTGGAGTTTTCTGCTGCCAGAATTGGTCAGTGCCAGATCTGCCCTCTGAGGTGCAAGATGCAGCACACTGCAGGATGCATCCATCCACCTTGGGATCCCCAATCAGGGGGGAGAAGAGCTTTTCTTGTTGCTGATCATTGATCAGAACTGGAGCAGCCTTTCCTTGGCTGCACCAACAATGCACATCACCCTTAGCTTTTAAGGACCTGACTCCAGTGCTCAGGTGATCCTTCCCTCATCCTCAACATGTTCTGCTTCCCATCCCACTGCCTTCTGACGAGGTGTGCAACAGGCAAGGAGTGGAACCCACAGCTGGGTGAGGGGCACAGGCAGAATGGCTGAGAAATGCCATGTGTCCTTCATCAACAGGAGAGACCACTCCCCTGCTTTCCTGTTCTAAGGAAATACTGGCAAAAGACTGGACTGCTGGTTTAGCTGTTACCCCTTCTAAGGATGTGCTGCAGTGTTAGTGTGCCCTCAGAGAAGGATTAGTCATGCTAACAATGCCAATACTTATGGACATCATTTCCACATAATACAGAACATCTTGAAAGTGATGTTACAGTTTCATTTCTGAATGTCCTCATTCTTGTGTATTCATATTTTGGATGTTACCAGTGCTCCATGTACACATCACAAACAGTTAGACAAGGCTGGGACTTACCACACAGATGATTAATTTTCCAAATTAATTTAGTTTTAAGCATTCCATGCAGTATAAAACAACTAGGGAAGGCATTTAGTCAGTACAAAAATACATTAATTTCTTTTAAGTGTAAGTTCTATTAGCTGCTAGCATACAAAAGAAAATAATCTTAAAGTCTTTGAGACACTTGAACGTCAAGGTATCAAAGTTAAAGAATGTGGTCCTACTTAAATATGCATTCAGTTGAGCACATCTGCATTGGTACCTTTATTTAGGCCCCAATTATTTATTTACACAATGATGTTCCTTAGGATTGAGTGGAATAGCTTTGTGTGTGTGTATATATATCTATATATCTATATGTATGATGTATGTGTGTGTGTGTATGTGTATGCATGTATGTATGAATCAATTTGTCTATCTGTCTGTTCTGTCCCAATTCAGCCTCAATGCACACCTCTTTTGCACAAAGATAGTTTGGAGATTTATTCTTTTTAACAGACATAGTAATAGAAGGGCATAAAGAACAAAATAAGATTACTCATTATTTGACATAGGATGTCTAAACCCTTTGAGGTAGGTTTTGCTTTAACCTTTAGCAGATAACAGTCCCCCTAAATGAGATGGATTTTTTTATTGTGACATCTCAGACTCCATAATGATGCAGATGCTCCCAAGCCTGACTCATCTCTGCACAGCACAAGTGATCTACCTCTTAAACATACTAATGAGTTAAGCAATAATCACTGTCTGCTCACAGGGAAGGCAGAGTTGGTATTTTGTGATTATCTAAATGAAAGAAATAAGTCGTGTCAGAGATCCTGCCGTGTGGGAATTCAGATTAAACTATCATTTGTTTTCCTGTGTGTCAGTAATGAAGGTGCTGCAGCACTGGAAAAGGCACCAAACTGAGCCAAGGCTGAGGTGATGCCCTGAGGAGGTCCAGTGTCCTAAATGTCCAGTGTTCTCCCTGTGAGCTGCACTGGGTTTGGTGTTACCACGGTTTCACTCAGATGTTCCTGCAGGGAAGGCTGACCTAAACGTGTGCCAGGGAAAGAGCTGTGCTTGTTCCTTCTGCTTTCAGGAGAGGAGCTATTTGTGAGAGATTCACACAAATAACACCATGTTAACACTGTCTTGATTTTCCCTCTGGATATAAACTACCCAGCAAAGCTAATTAGTAAAAAAGCCACAATATTCACCTGAGTTTCTCGTGCTGATGTGCTTACAGATATCATTATTATGATCATGATTTGGTTTCCCAGTTCATTTAGGAAATATTTCAAGGCATCATTTAAACAAAGATGAGGAAAAATTATTAAGGCAAGGGTTTGGCAAGGGCAGACTTAGTTCTGTGTTGCTCTGAGGGTAAAAATAATTGTGCTGTTTTGTTTTGTATTGTCTGAACTTCAGGGGGATGGGGAGGGCAGGGACAAGGGCCCATCTGGAAACATAACAATGTCACAAATCACAGCTGGAAGCCGGTGACACACTCCTATGGCATTCACTGCAGGTTTCTCAGGGAAGGTCTGGGGAGCAGGACATTGTGCAGAATGGCCATTTTTCTCATCCAAAGCAGGCAGTTTGTCCCAATTACAAAAAAGAAACAGCACTTCACAGGACCAAAAGCATCCCTTGACCAACAGCAACAGCAGGAAATAACAAACTTAAAATGACAATTTAAGATGAGGTTTTATGTAAGGATATATTTGCATCACAGCTGCCAAGCACTATTTGTTTGTACCTAAATGTCTCTGAGGTCTCTGCTATCTACCTGCTTCCTTTAAATGTTCCTGGAGGGTGCACCAGGGCCCTCCAGTGTGGTTTTTGTCTTATCTTTTTGTGGATTTTCCCTGCTGATAGGCATCCTGCTTGTTTTGTGGTAACTCAGGACTCACAATTGTCACTGCTTTCACAGTCTCTGTTTCCAGCACTTTGTGCTCAGCCTCCCAGCTCAGGTGCACTGAAACCCTAAACCTTGTTACCTTCTAGTGAGGCTCTTGTAAACAGCACATGCTCTATTCTAGGAACCAGCTGTGTCCTGTATGCCAGTTAATTTATTTGGAGGAACACTCCATGGATTAGTCAAGCTCAGGTTTCTTATCCCCCTTCTGCCAGGGTTTGGGAATTGTCCTGTGAAAGGCTTCTCACAGGGCTTCCCAGTGTGCAGCTGTCTCACCCGTTTGTGCACCATGCCGATGTTTCCCCAGCGCTCCATGAGTGTACGGTCATGTCTGGACCATGGAGACCCCAAACGAGCTGGCTGGAGCCTATTGCTCCTGCTCCAAGCTCTGCTGTGCTCTGACATGTTGGGCACCTTCCATACCCCACCCTGCCCCAAGCCCACCAACTGCTGCTAGGGATGGATCTTGTGACTGCTGTAGTTGAAGCACAGCATTGCAAACCTTGTTTTGAAAATACCCCAAATGCAGATGTGCTGCATGTTTCCCTTTGCAAGTGTTTTTTTGGTAAGAATGCAAAATCAATGACCATCAACAAAACTAAATCGCTGATGTTTTTCATTCAGATGGGACTCTAATCCCTTCTAAGGGCACCCAAGAGCCATTAACAGTAATTTTAAATGAAATACACCCGTGCTGGCTCTAACTAATCAGTTCCTCAATTATACTGGCAGAAAGATGTATTCCAATTACCAAAGTACTTTCAAGTGAATTAAGACTCCTTTCTGTACCGGCTGTGGAGGTCACTCAATGTTCCCATGAATCCCTGCATGTTTACATTAAAAAAGCACATCATGATCTTTGGCAAAGGCACTTGCTCTAGGTTAGTTCAGCTTTGGAACTTGTAGCCACAAATACAATAGAAAAGAAGCCAACCATTGCAAAAGAAGCCAAGAATATCTTTCAATACTTTGTTTCTGTATCAGCGATTAATCCAAATGACATGGGAAAAGTTTTACAAACACAAAACAAAATTTTAAAAAATGGAAGTGCAGATACCTCACTTACCATATTTAATAAGCAGTGTTTGTATTAGAAAGGATGGTTTTGAAGGAATGCATCATGCCAAACTAATGAGAAAAATGTTCCGAACCAGGACCTGAACTGCCTTTGCCACCTGCTCAGTTTACGCCTACGCTGTTTCCTTGGATCACTGAAGTTTCTCCTCTTCAGGCAGGAGGCTGTGTCCAGCTTGGCTCATCTGAGCACACATTTCATGACAAAGCAATCCCACACATCACTTTCTCCCTAGTCGATGTTTAAGGCTTATCAACAATAAAGCCAAAATACTAATTTTTCAAAACACATGAGAATCATGCCCTGTAAGGTGCTTTAATGCAACCAAGTAATGAAATGTGTCTTCACCCTTTTGGGTAAGAAGCACAGATGTCTCACCCCTTGAGAGTTTTAAATTTGGTATTAATGTGGTAATTCAACACCATTGTCTTGATTCAACAGCAATTTAAGTCTTTTTTACATTTAAATGCTCACTGAAATGTCAAAATATAGCATGTCAGACAGAACATAGGTTTCCCAGAAATAATAAAAAAAAAATCTTACTTGTTCCCTGATGCCAAGTAAAATGGGACACTGTGAAAATGAGTGATGAGAACTATTTTAGAGGTTAGTCTAGACCCCAAAGTAGTGTGCATTCACTCCTGCAGATCATGGAATCTAAAGCCGAGAAGTCTTCATCCCCGTGGAAAAGAGCAGAAAACTCTAATAGAAAACACAACCATTTTATTTCAGATTTTTAACATAAAATGAGCAGTGAACAGTCATTTTTGATGAGCTATCAAAATGCAGATATTCTCCAATTCCTCCTGTGCCTAATCACAGTGCAGAGCTGGGCATCTGTGGCAGCTCCTACCACTCCAGCTTTCATGGGCCATAGCAGCAGCGGAGGGGCCCCATGGCATCCAGGGGTGTTGCAGGAAGTGATGGTGACAGCTTCCATTGCTATTATTCCACACTCCACCTCAGGAGCGGTTCTCAAAGTCAGGGTACTATGCCCTCAGCTCAGCTCTAACCCCTTGCTGCAGCCCTTCTACTTCTCAGGCTTTTCCAGCAAAACTAGTACAGCCAGAAGGTGCTTTGCCAGCTCAACTGTATGCCTTGGTCCCAAGGGGAACCTTGCCTTCTCCCTGGCCCCATCCTGCTTGGGACACCAGGATCTCAGCAAGGTGCAAGACAGTTTGGTGACTGCAGGCTGTAGGTGAATTTGGATTCTTGAAAGCCAAATCCACTTCTCTCATATCCTCAAGCAGGGAGAGCTGTGAAATACAGGCTTCACCTCGGAGCAGCTGTTAGAAAGCATCAGAAGGGAGAGACTCTTTCTCCATTTGGTCCATCCTGCTTGGCTTCTCGACAATCTCATTTTTACTTACAGCCATGGCATTGATGTTTTGTTTCTGTCTGTCTCTGATGTGCCCCTGGGCAGAGCTGTGGGCACAGTGCCTGCACAGGAGGAGGCTGGCAGGGCAGCTGCCAAGCCCAGGGCTGACAGGCAGGAGCTACAGCAGCCTGAGCATGCCAGGAGCTGGAAGCCATGGATGCAGGAGCAGTATCCTTCCTCCCTGGCCTCCTGCAGCTCTCGGCACTGTCCAAGCCCAAGCACAGTGAACAGGGAAACAGTTTTATCAGCTGGATGGTTTGATCTTGTTTAAGAAACACAGGTTTTTTGTCTGTATCATAACAAAGCCTGATTGTTTCAAGGATAATAAAGTCTCCCAAGTTTCTGGTGAGTTTCTTCAGGGAAAAGGCAAGGCCACCTCACAGCTCCCTTTGCCTGGGGCACAGCTGTAACTCCAGCCTGAAGGCTGTAAAAACTGAGGCAAGAAGTCTTGGAGAGATGCTGGGGAGGACATGCAAGGGAATTTGCAGAGGCCAGTGCACTCACTTCCCCTACCTGTAATGCTGTTGGAAGGCCTTCCTGTGAGCCCATCCATCTGCTGAATTACAGAGGCAAACACCTCATCAGTGAGATTCTGCCATACCAGGGCTCAGCTTCTTGCTACCTAACATCCAAAGCTGTAATTTTATTTTCCTCAAAAGCCACATCTTTGGAGACTTCCATGTGATCTGGACAGTGTATGACAGATTATTATCTGGTGTTCATGTGCCCATCTATGTAAAGCATCCTCAGGGGTGAAATGTTACTCTAAAATGTAGGTATGGATAGAAGTAGAACCAAAGTGTTATTACCTGGAAAAATCAAAAGGCTGAACCAGAGGCCAAATTTAAAGCAAATAAAGAAAGAGTTTGTGTATAAAGGATTTTTATTTTGAAAATAATTTTTTCAAATTTTGAAATACAGTGTAAAGTACAACATAGAATTATGTCTCCAAAGTCAGCTTATGCATGTCATGCTAGTTATTTACATGTAGATATATACAGAGTGCAGATAATTATTGAAACCACACTACAAAATAAACAGAAAGTTCAATAAGATAATTTAGTAAGACTTTATTAAATAGATATAGTTATTGATTGTAAATATTTTCCTATTAAAATACCACATAGTATCTAAAGTAACCCCTATAAACTCTAATACCTCCAAAATTGCCATAAATATGATTGAAAATTGGAACTATCCCTGTGCTCTGTTTAGCTGTTCTGCCCTTTGTTCCAACAGAAACTCTTGCAGAGATACAAGTGCTATCTTTAGTGCCAGAGCTTTGATGGCAACTCCCAATGAAACACTTGCAGAAAGGTCAGATGCAAAACAGCTTTCAGCTGAGGCATCCAAGGGTTGGAGCACTGTGCTCTACACTTGAAACAACAAGAATCATCTGATGGCTTATTAAACACTGCCACACACAGGACAATTAAAGAACCAATATGCTCCTCAGTGGCTGAAGTAGTGGCTGTTTAGATACCGAGCACCTTACTAAAACAAAACAAAGCAAACTCCTAAAGCCCATGCAAAATCTTAAACTAAAAAAGAAGAGACCTCCCAATGGGTACAGATACAGCCTGACTGACAGTGGGCTTTAGCAGGAGCAGAAGCTGGATGGGCTGCAGCAGTAGCAGCACCATCTTCAGGGCTCTGTGACCAACCAGAGAGAGACTAAGGCTGCCCATGGCTTTGATCTCTGGCCACTGAACAACTCATCCAGGCCTCTGTGCTGAAAGAAAGGGCAACCCCAAGCCAGATCATAGATCATCCCATTAGCAGAATATTCCATCTCCATTCTGGGAGCTTCTGGCCAGCAAATCTTAAATATAAATTGCCAAAGGTCTGTCTTTGACTTCACTAAAGCTTTGACGGTTTCCATCAATGGAGAAGATCCATCCCAGTCTGGAGGATGTGCTCCCCAACTGGGATTTCTCTTTTTGTTACTCAGTACAAAATTGCACAACCTTCTGCCTTAGGAAAAGAAATATCAAGAACAATGTGCTTTTTAGGTTCATTATTTATTCTGATGCAATCTTATTAAGTAGAAAATGGGCCAGGGGAGAAAAGTTAACAAAAAAAAATCCAATTACTGCCATACAGTGCTTTTTTTGTTGTGTTGTCGTAATTACCATTCTGAACTGCAGAATTTTACAACTTTTCCTCTCCTAACATGTCTTTCCTAAAGGCACATTACAATTCAATCCAATTACAGGCAAAGAATAGAGATTAGCACCAGAAAATATATAAAAGGAAAATAAGTTACTATTACTATCATAGAATAGCGCTGGACAGCAAATCTGTGCATCTTTTTTTACCAGAAATAATTGTACAATGAACATTATAGATTAGTTAGGGACATAAGTGATAACTATGGTTTAATTTAACAGTTTTGTTACATATAACTCTAAGTGCCAAAATATGGCAAGCACATTTTAATACTGAACTCATAGAAATTACACACAAAAATGTAATCTTCATCATTAATAAAAAGTGTGAATATAGAATATTAATATACTTTACATATTTATCATACAATATATCAGTCCTTCACACTATAAATTTGATTCATGTTGTGCTGCAACATGTATCAAAAGGTTTAACAAAGAAAAAACAAGGCTAATTATATGTCGTGGGTACAGACAATATTTCCACAAGACAAACAACAACAGCAACAATGCATCTCTACCTTGGGTTCTACAGTGATATTTGGAACAAACCTGCTGCATCCTTTTAGGAAGGATAATAATTATTTTAAAAAATGTTTAACCTTTGCTTGTAGAGTGAGTCTGATTTCCATTAAGAATAATAAATCACTACTATGAGCTAATTTAATTCAGATTGCCTAATTTTCTGGTAAGGCATTATCAAAATATTATATCTCCATATAAATTTTATAAGGCTTTCTGATTCCTTGCTATTGGCAGAAAGGATTTTTGGTCAGGCCTGAAAGTATCATCATTAGAGAAGCTTTGGTGCTGCCCCCTCCCCCTCTTCAGTTTTTGCACCCCTACTTACTCAACTTTCTGGTTCCCTGTTCAGCTTCTAGCAGAGATAAACTCTCTTGAAAGGCAGGGAAGAGCTGGGGCACCCACAACCCAGCAGTGAGACCATACAGAAAGTGCTACTATGTGCTGCAGAGGAGAGTACAAGAAAAGCCATAGAGTTCCAAAAATCAAAACCCCTACTCCTGGAGAGTGAGTGGCTAACTGTAAGTAAGAATGGGCATAATCTTTTTCAGATGAAAATGCCATTTTAAAGCTAAACAATTTAAAAATTATTTTTGCCTAGTTTGGAAGAAGGTCTGACAAAGCTGCAGAGCATTACAGAGACAGATCTGTTTTGTGAGCAGCATATGAATGGAATCCAGTTTCTTATGAAATTGTCTTCTCCAATCCTAATTTGGCTTCTCCAAGCCTAATATGAGATGAATGCTTGGGAACAGATGAAACACCTCTCCTCCACAGGGATTCCTCCAGGTGTTTCTACAACCATTCCCTCAGCACTCACAGGCTCTACTTGGTTAATCTGTAACTGAACCTGGCAGTTCTACAGAATTTTTAATGAACTTGGCATCTTTGACTTATCTAGCTTGCACTCGCTTTCAAAACACAGTACTGGAGAATTGTGAGACACATATAGAGGATGTGAAATTACCTAAGCTTAGGGGTTTTCTTCCCACTTATTTTTAAATCAGGCTAGAACAAAGCAAGTAAGAGCAAACATTTTCTATTTCACAATTCCTCAAGAATTTCATAACAATTAAATTGCCCTTAAGAGGTATGAGAATTCATCAAAGGATGTTCAATAGAGGTTTGCTACTGACTCCATGCAACAGAGAGAAGCTGGGATTTTTTCCCCTGAACACTGCATTTTTCTGCCTCTGTGAGACGTGTTGGGCTACCAGCCTCTGCTCAAAGTTCTGCTTCCCTTTCTGCTCCTTTCTGCCTGCAGCAGCACTTTTCCTGGTAAGGTCACCAGAGGCAAACTTTTTGACAGCCTACAATTTTTTGATTGTAAAATACAGCAAAACACAACCAAAACCATGTTGGTCTTCTCAGGGCAATGGCAGTCTCAGACATAGCTTAGATTAAGAAAACTTGGCTTGCCTTAAAATGGAGGAAGATTCAACTGGCTGAAGAAAGATCTTCACTTCCTTTCACATCTGCTCTGGGCAAATTAGATGAGCACACACGTGTCTGCCTTCACTGCCATTGCCATCTGGAACAACCCTTCATCACAATGCACGGGGCACAGTCTGGATTTAAGATGAAGTGAAACATATTTTGGTATTAATGTTTAGGGTGAAGAAAGAACCCAGGCCAGTCAGTCACTAATGCATGGGGTCTGTTCTCAACTGCCTGCAGCCAGTCTTGCTCAGACTCCCCCTATGAAAAGGATTTTTGGAAGGATGTTCTTCGAGCCTCTCTCTTTCTCTAACCTTCACTCAATACTTGAATTAGTGAGGAGAAAGATCCTGCAGGATTCTGCCACAGCCTGAAATCCAGCAATTGCTCTGAAGAATTCATGCACTACATATAAGTACAGAATGTTCTGATGTGCTTCTCTATGTTGGCAATGAGTCTTACTTTTCAATTTAAACAAGAAAAAGGCTATGGAAAGAAAAAAAAAGGTGGGCAAAAAGTTACTGATGTTTTTAGCCCTAACAGCAGTTCTTTCTTAAACTTTCTTGAAGCAGTGTAAAACTTAGAAATCAACAGATGATTTATATGTTGATTCCTTGAGAGATCTATGAAACTAAGCCTAGATAGTTCTATGAAACAATGAATTCTTTTGGAAGCACTGATGTTGAAGAAATACTAAGATGGAGCTTAAATGTCTTCAATCAGAAATGTTAAGTAGCCAAGCAAGCAGTGCATGTTCTCCCTCAAGGTGTACAAGAACACTGCTCAGACTGAGAAAGCTTCTTATAGTTTTCTTTGACTCGGTTTTTTTTTTTTTTTTTTCCCTTTTCAGTCCTACCTGGAGCAATCAATAGGTCTTTACAACACCTTTGAAAAGTAAGGATTTTTTATTCTGTGGAAGGAGAGAATCTTTGTCAAATATTTTAGCAGAAGTCAGAAGAAATACCACTAAGTAATTTTATTGCTACATGGAGCTTTTAGCATTCATAGCTTAAAATTGGCTAGTTCACAGGTCATTTGTCTAACTTGCAATGGAAAAAGAATGAGTTACAATTTATCTCAGGTTTCAAAACATACTGCTGTTTTTCACTGCTCACTTCACATGACTACCAATCAGTCCAGATTCAGCATCTCCTTGTTTTCTACAGATGTTTTGGGACACAGAGAGAATATCTTCCAGATGATGGTTATCATTGAAATAAAAGTTGCTAATATTATCTATGCTGATATAGAAAGCAGGAGAGAAATCTAGTAAGTATTTGAATGAAACATTCATTAAACATATCACATTTTGAATGAGCACTCACTGCGCAGGCAGTGTTTAAACTGATATTATCAGTTGTATAAATTCTATACCATATTGTAACTCAATGACTATCAGAAGTTCCAACTTCTGATTGACGGTAATTTCTTATTTGAAATGATTAGGATCAATTTTAGAAACAAGTTTTCTAAGGGAGCATTCAGATCACAATAGAAGCAGTACTTACATCATGAAAAAGTCCATGATTTTCCATATTAAAAACCACAGATTACAAGAAATGTCATAGAGTGCATTGCCTCTAAATTTCACACTTCTGTGAGCAACATCCTTGGACCTGAAAGTCTGCAGCTAAATAGTGCTTTTTTTTTTTTTTTTTAAATTGCTCTAGTGTTCCTTACCCATAAAAGAAGAACAGAACAACCTTTTGCAAACAATGGAAGTTATTTAAACAGAGTACCATCCTCAGCAGAGAAACTGTTAACTGTTTCATCACATTCTATTCTGTTGCAAGGGAGCTCTGTAACCTGCAGCTGCAGCATCTGAAGGAAACCTACCACTCAGCTAAGGGGCTGATCCCATATCTGTGTCAGATAAAAATCATAGTGCTTATTATTTGTTACCATGGATACCATGAAGATATTGCTGTCCACTAAAGATTACTAGAGGAAGACAACATAATTCTCAGGAACTAGTCCTGTTTTGCCTTCATAAGTTGCCTTTAACCAGCCTGGTTCCACTGATGGATACACTGCAAAAAAACATATACACAACGTTTAACACTGTAAAAAATCCCATGCATGCTACATATATTTACTTAGATAGTATTTTTTCAAGAGCAATTGAAAAATCAGGGCAAAACCTGAGAACTAAAAAGGGAATTACGCCCCCATTTTGTGTAGGGTTCAGTTTTTTATAGGTTCTTTTTTGATATATAAGTCAATGTAAAACAAATCTTACCATTGGAAAATATTGCCCCCTGTGGGAAAGACAGCTCATGACTATGCTCAGCCTTACAGGAATACATGGCTTTTGCTTGTCTGAAAGAAAAAAATTCAGGCTTGCAATAAATGAGATAACAAGGAAAAAGGTATAAAAGAAATTAAAAGCAGGGAAGTATAGGAATAAACAGACATACAAATGCTATATGATAATGACTGGTTACACAGCAGTTCGGAGGAGCAGAGTTATAGCAGATAATAACTTCAAATTTACTGGAGTTAACACGCATGTTATTGAAGAAAAGAGATTGACATCCCACTCAGATATTTAAACAGGAATATAATGTGGAACTTTTAAAATGAAGTTGTAATTCAAATAAGTACTGAAATGAGCATACTGTTTGAAGCAAGCCAGGAATTGCCTGGAGACAAATTCAAAAGTGATCATCAAGTCATTAAAGGTCTAAAACCTTGACCTGTGAGAAACTATTGTTAATAGGTTGTGGTGGTTAAGAGGAGGACTGAAAAAGTCACCTCTTGGGATCTGGCACTATGATTCTACAAAGTACAAAATGAGGGTTTGAACATGAAGATGAAAATCAGGACTTCTCTTTAGATTCCTGCACTTTACCTAAAACCTTAACTTACACATTCAGAACAATTTTACATGAGCCACCAACTTTTCTGAATTTCTTTAAACCCACAATAAATTAAGTGAGGATGAACTTGCTGACTATTTCACCTTTGCATGATATGATGGGGAATTAATTACCAACTGAGGTTTCCTTCTAGCTAGGATTTATCTCAATAACCCATTATGTGGCCTATGGCAAAGTTTAAAATTTTCTGCATAATTTTTGAGAGTGTGTATATGCAAGTGGCATTTAATCTATCATGTCTTTCTCTCAAAATAGTGAGGTAAAAGAGTTGCATGATAGATTAATTACCAGTGCCACATCATAAGCATTATCATCATTCATTTGAACCTTTAAAAGGGGATGAGAGTGGATGGACATATTCTGAAGTTTTTATGTGAGAGCTTTCCAGAGATGATTTCTCCCTCTGAATAAAAAGCTTTGTTGTTGGTTCTCTGACTTATGACTGGACTAAATGGCATGTTTTGCCTTCATCTTAAGAGAACTAATGACTCCTCAAGGGTTACATTCTCAGGATGAGATTTTCAGAGGAGATCAGGAATTTTGAGTTGTATATTATCCAAGGGGCACTTTATTTTCAGTGCCTTGGAAACATTTCTGATTTTTAGTACTGTCATCCTGGTTACATCTCATCAGCTAACTAAAACAAGCTGAGCACTGGAACCCTGTTTGTTCACTTTGCTTAAAGGTTAGCTTGCTCTCTGGCTGGTGTAGATTGCTCTGAGCAGAGTTTTTCCAAAAGAACCTTGGTGCCATCTAATGTGAAGAGTTTGCCATCTACGCTAGACAAGACAGGTGTCTTGATTCATTACTCTGTATAATCTGTACAAATTTACACACAATTATCTACCAAATGTATATACAGAAGGAGGAATTTAGATAACTTCACTGAAGGTCACACATAAACTAAAATGATTTAATCTCATTTTTCCTCAAAGTCTACAGAGCACTAAAGGTCTTCTAATTGTCCTGACCCAAATCAGTAACACTATGACAAAACAGCCTGTTGGGATGGGTTGACCCTGGCATGACCCCTTATTATGCAAACCCAATACACCTGTGTGGTATAATCATGGATTTTACACATATAAAACAGTAGAGTAACTGGTAAAGATTGCTGTAGTTGTGATGAGCACAAAGTAATAGGTAATGAATTTACCAAAGCACAGAGATTATGTCAAATCTGAATAATTTGACTATCAAGCCAGGTACAGTTAATAATGAGACACCTCAGTAATACTGACAAAAAACATTTAAGGCAATATTTAAATGTGAGGCAGAATTTCTTAAGTTATTCTTGAAATTTGACATGTTGTTTTTATTGCCCTTAGAAAAAGTTAAGAAACATATGCAATTTTCTCCTCTATTCTCTGATGTCTAATAAGCTATTCTGTTCTCAACCTCCACCTTTATCTGATCCAAGTATGTTTACCTTAAAAATAAAAAAAAGACAGGAAAACATAGACTGTCTTAGAATTATACAATCACAGAGTTTCTAAGGTTGGAAAAGACCTTTAAAATCATCTCCTATGGAAAGAGAAAGGTTCTCAGCACTTGACTTTTACACAGAAAAATACAAGAAGCCAGTTTCTCAAAAGCTAATCAATGATAGGATTCTTCACACTACCTTTCTCCCGAGACAGAGCAATTACACCCCAAAGTTATCTACAAACCATCTGGGATGGTATAATGAGTGACACATTTAAGAAAATTTACTCATAATTCTGGAGCAATTTTCAAGCATCTGGTTACTGCCTCCACACTGGATTTGATTATTTAGGTTCTCATATTTGTTATTACTCACTTCAACCCTATCCATTTGGAGGCACTGCTCATGAAATGAGCTTGCAGGTTCTTGGGCATTTTGTTTGTGATTATGAAAACGGACATTCTTATGGAAATGCATCTTATGGATGGTGTTAATGCTGTTCTCCTTAGAAACAAGGCTGTTAAAAAGCACGTGATAACATCACCATCATCTATTACTGCTCTTTTAAGATGCTGCTAATAACCTGAGAGGAGTGTGATTCATGTTGTTTAGGGCAGAGGAAGAAAAAGCAACTTCAGAAAATGTTACCCACATTTCCCAAAAGTTCCTTCTTTCCATGACCTTACTGGGTAGATTACAGATGGGAAAAATGCATTTTCCATTTCCTTACTTCCTATTATGGTTGTTTTGAGTCCATAATGATAAATATACTAGCAGTCAAATGATCAGTACTCATCAGATCATAAATTCTTTTGCTTGACTATGCAGTAAACAATACCTGAGGCTCTAATAATAATAGTAATAATAACTATTTTGAAAGATAAACAAGCTTTAAAACTATGCTCTAGCCCTAATGATATTTCAGTCTGGCAAGACAAAGCCAGAAGAGGAATAAATGAGGAAAAACATATAAATCTCTCCCAGACGACTCACCAGTTAATATTATCCTACAGGAAGAAGAAAGGTTTATAGACCCCTGGAGATGGCAGACTCAAAACACTGGCCTGAGCAAGGCATTCCAGGTGTTTTAGTAAATGCAAAAACATAGCATGAAAATAAAACCAGAAGAATGACTGGAAAAGAATATTTAATCATATGGTTGGGAAGGGAGCATGGGTCTAGAGGGCTTCAAAACATGGCACCTAGAGATCCTGCTGAAAGTCTGAGCTTTTTCCTGTCACCTACTCCTTCCCATTTTTGTAATGAAAATTCTTCTTCTAATGCAGTTTCTCACTTCAGGAGACTTGACTTTCTGTGCAACTCTAAATCAAAGTCAAGATTACGTAAAGTCAAGATCATGTAGGGGGCTATGTGTCCGTGCATTTCTGTACAGAAGCTGAAATAAACAGACCTCAGGCCTGACTGACTTCTCTAACTGCAATGTTTGTGAAAATAGTAAGAAAACTCCTTCACCTCTTTCAAGTGCCTACTAGATTAGAGACAGAGACTCGTCTCAGTGTAAACAGTAGCTTAATACCACACACTGATGAATAATAAACTTCAAATCAGGAAACAGGAAGACAGAAGTCAAAGTAACTCTATAATTGGAAAAAAAGAGCACAGGCTGGACAGGGCATAAAATTTTGGTCTTTCCTGTCCAATCCTAACACATGTACTGTAGTCTCTTGTCTTTCTGACTAGAAAAACCCTTTAGTGTTACAGGAACACATACTCATGTATAAAAGGAGAGAAAACAGTTCAAACAATGCATTAAAAAAGAGGACACACACACTCAATATAAACCTGTTGCATCATATAAAGTCAGAAAGCAGTGTTTCAAACACTGTGTGGAAGAAGGAATTAAGTAGGACCAGACCGACCACTGAGGCAGTAAAATATCAAGTGCAGAATTACCTGCTGGAATACAGAAAACAATGTGAGACTGCAAAGCCATACAAGTACTTTAGATATGCCATCTGTACAAAATACCACAACAGGCAACAGATGCTTCAAGCAGGGAAGAAGTTACATTCTATAATGCATAGGTAAGCAGTAGCTTAAAGTTTATCTTAGCAGGGTAAATTACTCATGCAGAGAGTCCAACACTGTCTTGACTTAAGTATTTCTGGTATCAAACCAGAAAATAAAAATAGTTTCTTTGCCTTACACTCCTTACACTTGGCCTGCATACATTCATTGGTTAGCAGAGTTATGAACACAGGAGGCCATTCTACTGCATGATCAAGTTGTAATTATCATGATTTCTACATACTTCAGAGCCAAAAAAAAAAAAAAAGGCTATTCCATGGTTTGAAATCAGCCTTCATGTTTATAAAATGCACCTAAATAGCTGGCTCTGAATTGCAAAATCATACTCAGACTTAAACAGCACTATAAGAACAGCTGAGCCACTTCTGATTTCTTCCTCTTTCTCATTTTCCATTCTCCTTGTTCCTGTTGCTCTTCTGCATTCTTATGAAGGCTGAAGTAGAGAAGCTATTCAGCCTTTCAGTGTTTTTGGCTTTGTTATCTGCTCTCCACATCTACTTTTTCCTTTGTCAGATTTTTGCTTCTTACATGCTTTTTATATACAGATACAGGCAGTACAGGCTCTGAAGGAACAAGAGGGGAGAGCTTGAAGGAAGGAGGTAATACAAAATAAGAAAAGGAACAGTGTTGAAGACGAAATGATGCAGGACCAGTGAAACAGTAATTGCTTTCAACTTAGGGCACTGGCTTAAGAACATTCCAGACCCTTCATTTATACTTTTCTTCCTTAAATTATTGCCCTGATCTTTTCACACCCCGTTCCTCTCCTGCCACCCTCCTTTTTGTTCATCTTAGAGTTCATGTGCTACACCAAACAAGAAGGGCCTTGATTCCTGAAAGCTGCTTCTCTTACAAAATCAGTAGGCCTTTGCAGGAGAGCTTTTTGATTCCCTCCCCTGCTAGAGCTGTCAGAGAGGACAGCCACATTCCATGGCCACACATTTCAGCATGTTGGCATCTGTGCTACTTTAGGCTACTCCTTCTGGATTCATAGATTGACATCCTTTTTTCATTGCTCAACAGTTCTGGTAAGTTGTGGGTTTTATCAGTGAGTAAAGCAGTGATCTGCTCTAAATCTGCGTTCTGTCTCAAAGAATTTGAAAAGCTAGGACAGTGAGAATAGAGACAGATGTTTTCCTACATCTATTTACTTACCTGCTTTGTCTGTAAATTTTAAGGGGAGTAGTAATGTACAGAAGATACTGCTTCCTAGACAAACACTTACTAGAACGTTCTAAATTCATGTAATATAAAAATGAATCAAATTAATGAAATATTTGCCAACAATTGTGAAGAAAATGTCAATACTTCCTGCTGCACACAATCAAGAAGAAAGGCCAACAGTTTCTCCAGACAGACACTGAGGCATGGAAGATGTGATGGTAAAGACAGAAATCCTGATCAAGTTAATCTTGAATTTTCTGAAGTAGATGCTTTCCAGACCTGCTGATATGAGCAAATTACCTCAAACCAGCAGGTCTGCTACTCTGCTGAAGTCATTCCATGCACACAGCTGTATGGAGAAAATACAGCACCCTCATCTTAATTTAAATACTATTAATTTTCTCTTGTATCTGTGTCCTTAAGCAGACAGCTGACCTGAGCCTCTCACTATTCCCCCAGGTGAGAGAATAACCAGACTGGCTACTATTCTCTATGAAATTTAACTTTCTTTTGAAGACAGTATGAGCTTAACAAACAAAAAAAATTTCACATGCCACGTGATGCTGTCCAAAAGACACAGAATAAGGCTCCAACACTTCTCTTTCAATGTCTGAAGTCAGCAAAACAGAAAGGATTTTACAGAATGTTAAACAGTTTGTAGCACTTACCGTCCTGAAGAAACTTGTTTAAGTGAACCAGCACTTTCGAACAACTGTGCTCTTGCAGCCACTCTGAAAATAAATGCACCACCGTGCTTTATACTACCAGTTTCATTTTTAACCATCTAAAGGCATGGACACATTTTAATTTATTTTTTAAAAATTATTCACTTACATCTCTATTCACCAGACTTTTTTAAGGGCATAACCTAACCGAGGCCACAGACTTCTGAATGCTCCAGTGCTGTGCTGAGTCACCAATGAAAACCTCAACATCTTGTGTTTAAAACTATATTCATGGCTGACCAATAGATATATTGGAAATGCTTTTACTGGAAGTCTGTCACTGTTATGCTGGAACTCTGAGCAGTGCAGAATTCCCTGTTTAAGTAAGACACAGGAGTCTGTGAAATGATTACAGTGATCCCTTCCAGATTACAAAGTGGAGAGGCTGAATGATATCCTGCAGTATTTGATGAACTTCTTGATGCTCTGCAGATCTGGAAATCACTTGTTCATGGGGACAGAGAGATGCTGGGTCAAAGTCAGATCAGGAGAGATCTAACTTTTCAGTCTTCTGAAAGCACTGAGAAACATTATTAACCCAAAACTCAATAGGCAAAATCACAATCTCTATTGCTGAGAACTATCTTCCTTTCAGCATTAAAGATATATAAAACTAAACCAAAACCAAACAAAACCAAATCCCAACCATTAAAAATCAACTATTTATCATGCAGCAACTGAAGACACTTCAGAGCTGAAGGTTGGTTTAGTTTTCTTTTTCCTTCTTCCAATTTTGGACTTCTACAAATAAAGTCTGATGATCTTTTTGAGATAACATCATAGTAAATAGCATTTCTGCTCCTTGAAATATTAAATTCCAGAAGAACTAGAGACAATACTACTAATAATTTTTCTAGGAAACATTTCTGCCTTGTTGCCAGTCTAACAGAGTCAATGGTAGAATTTCAACTGACTTAAACAGACTTTGTGCCATCTCTTTTGTTTACAATTTTAACAAAACTGGATAAATAATTAACAAATACAGAAATATTAAAATCAAGTATTCATACATGCTTATTCAACTACTTATGTATGTCTCTGGAGTCACTTTATAATAGACAAGACTGTAACAATACAAATCTCCAAAGTGACTTACACAGATCCTGGTCTTTGATAGCCATTACTTGATGCAGTATCTAATCTTAATCTCCTGCACATTTTGGGAGGCAAATCAGGGTTTGGTGGAGTCTTTAATGTATCTTTGGTATCTGTTGAAGATAAACTCTGTATAGATCCAGTACAGCTTTTGTTACCTAAAGAGAACACCAAATTATAGGGAACATTAAAGCTGATTTGAAGTTGTTTCACAACATGTCTAACATTTATTCAAAGCAAAGGTTGTGCTGCTGTTGAGGATTTTTTCCATTTTTTTAGGAGTCAAAACAGGTAGATAAACTACTTACTAACAGTGAGAAGAAACAGCCTTTCAGGCAAAAAGCCAGGAGAAAAGAATCAACAGAAAGAATGAGGAAATGATGCTAAATTTGAGAAGGCTAAAAAATTACATTGCGATTACATGGCTAGATAGTACAATCAGTAAAAGCATTTATAAAGTAGTACTTTGCATAAAATTGAAAAAAATTCACAGGGAAATGGTTCTCAGGAAGTCAACTGATCAAAGTAGCAGTGAAATCAGACCACAATAATTTGTAAAAATTAACATTTTGATATCCACAAAAGCTTTATGCAGTTTAAAAAATATACTTAGGAATAAATGACTGTAATTTGCCTTAAACAATTGCAAATCTATATGTGTACAGACTGTATAGCGCACAAAAGAAATCCTTTTAATGAATATAAGCTATGTCCACATGTATCCTTTCAGGTGACTTATCAGTGGACTGCTGCCTTGTTTCCAAGGATGTTCTGCAAGACAAAAACTGCATCTGCTTCTCTCCTTATGCCAAAGACCAACCAAATCTTAATAATGCATTAAATGCTGTCAATAATACAGATATCCCAAAATACAAGCACAATACCTCTATTACTAATATTTCTAATCTATAGTATTATTCTATAATATAATATTCTATAGTATTATAGTATCATAAATTATAGATGAATTGTAGGAGGATAGTGATCTAAATTTGAGAAACATATCTTTTAAGCTGTGTGAACTGTGTAGCTTATAAGCAATGGAAATATGTCAGAAGCAGATTGAAAACAGAAAAAACATGCCACAAAAATAAAAAACAAGCAAACAAATAAATAGTACTAATGAGTATCATTAGCTTTCAGACCCAGCTCCTATTTTCTGATGCGTAACTTAAGACTGATGTGATAAAAGACCTTGGAAATCACCTTCAGCTGATGGAATTGACCTAAGGGAAGATGCTGAAGATCTTTTCAGCCCAGACAGACTGTAGGAACTCTTTTTGGTCAGGTCTGTTGGTGGAGAGGCATTTTCTGGTCCCGTAACAGAAGCTACACTTTGGCAGTCTGATTCCACATCTGTTTTGGTTGCATCCTCCTTTGATGAGGATTCTGGACTTGTAGTCCACAGGCCTGAACTTTTCTGGCCATTAGAAGAAGCGGGAGAGGCAATCCATGGAATCCCTCCCGATTTCTCCCTTGGCTGCGAGGGTGTGCACTTGGTGGTGCTGTTCTGCTCAGAGGAGTGAGAAGACAGAGATTCAATGCTGCCCATGGGAGTGCTGTCAGGACTACTGCTGTACGAGTCACCTAGGGAGGAGGCAGGGGAAGGGAGAGAGTGAGAAAAATAACCTGCGTTTTCTAACCATGTGCATTTCTTTCATGCCACTTTTAGCTCTTTTGTACCTTACTTGTTATCAAATTTATTAATGTATGGTTTACTGCATAAAGAACACAACTCTTATTTTATTTACAACTTGAAGACTCATCTTGCCTGCTAACAGAGCATTAGTCCCTTGAAAGTTGCAAGACTGGGTGATGCATTGTTTGTCAGATGCATATTCTATAATTTTTTATCATTCCCTACCATATGAAACCTGTATCTATTTTCTCACACCATACAGATTTCCTTTATTTCCTGCAATATAGTTGTGTCTGTGCTTCATTTAAATGATGACTTAAAACCATCTAGTACTCTGAAAATGCTGTTGCCAGAAGCCTTGGCTTCCTCTTACCTGTCTCCTGCCACACCTTCTATTTGGTAAGAAGAGTACATCTGCTTCTACCTCAGTGTTTCAGGGCACAAGTGAGATACTAACTGAAACTTGTTTACACAAGTGCTGAGTTTCAGCTAATAAACAAAACACAAGTGGAGAGTGGTTGGATCAGACCTAGTGGCAATCAAACTGCCACCAAATGTAGCATCATAGAAGTCATACAATCATTTAGGTTGGAAAAGATCCCCGAGATCATTGAATCCAACCTTTGACTGAACACCACCATGTCAACTGAAGCATGGCACTAAATGCCATGTCATTTCTTGAATACTTTCAGGGATGGTGACTCCACCACTTCCCTGGTAAGTCTGTTTCAATGCTCGACAAGCCTTTCACTGAAGAAATTCTTCCTGATGTCCAATCTGAACCTCTCCTGGCATAGCCTGAAGAAGCTTGCACACACTCCGCAAAATACTTGCACAGAAATATCCCTTTTTCACAGTGGTATTCATTCATTGCAGTTACAAACTGAAAAACACCTGAAATGTGCCCAGCTTGTCCTCTGGTGAGTGTAACTGACTGTTGGTTTGTAACTTCTTACTTGGGATCCCATGTCATTCACACTTGCAATCCCCGTGCAGGGAGCTATTATTATTTAATATTTAAACTCTCCCTGGCAGGAAACAAGTAACATAGGGGTGAGGAAAATGCAGCAGCTTTGCAAGAATATTGAGGATAGATTTCTTAACATGACAGACTTCAGAATTACTACAGATCCTCAAGAACAGATGCACTTTAACTGTGGATTAACTTACTGAACCAGTCTCATATAAATGTTTTTGAGGAACCAAGAGACACAGAAATTCTTCAGGAAGTCTGTTGCAGTAGTGGAATTGTTAACAACTTAAGTTTCAATACTCCTTACTGGTACAGCCAGTAAGTAAAAAAGTGGTGACCCAAATGGATGAGAATGAATGAAGTAAAACTTTTTAATTACATCCATATAAAATCAAGTAAGCATTCTAAAGAAGTAATTAATTATAGATATAACTCCCTGCTGTTAAACAGCAAGCCATAAGTATACTGCTTCTCCCAGGAAGATTAGAGTTTGTTTCTAATTCAGAAAACCTAACAAAGTTTCAGTGGTTTTGGCAGCCAAGGCAGTGGCTGACTTTGAAGCAATGACCACAGTCATGCTTATGAAAAAAGCCAAGTGATGGTTTTGATCTCCTATCCTTAACTGAACTACATTTGTTGTAGGAGAAGAGACTGCATTTACTGTTTCCCAACCCTAATAATCATCTTGCAAGCAAATGAGATGAACGGCATATGAACTCTTGAGTTTCAAAGTAGAGTCAATTTAGATTAGAATATAAAGTCTGCTTTAACTGATGTTGAAAACTGAATGCAATGCAAGACTTGCCTATAACCAAACATCCTTCCTCATCTGGGAAGTGAGGACTGCAGTCAACAGTGCTGCTGTGACTCATACAGGGTAAAAAGCTGATGCTTATGATCATTGGAATACAGTATCTATAGGATGTTATTCAGGCAAAGTTAAAAGATGACACAGAAAGCAAGATAACCAGTATGCAATGATAAACTTACTGTCAGGATCTGCTAGACATGGTGTGTATCTCCCTTTGGGTTTACGTGAACCTGTGGAGAGACAAATTGCTCTTGTTCTTCTTGAACTTGATCGGGACTGAGGCTGGGGAAGAGGAATATTGGGGTCTGGTGCAGTGTGAAATATCTGCATGATTAAAAAAAAGGGCAAAAATTACATTAAACAATAGAGGTACTCTTACACTTTCATTATTAATCCATTTGTTTTCCTCCCCACTGTACTTGAAATTAACAATATCATAGTCTCATACATTACGAAAGAGTAAAGTCACAGAATATAAGCTTTGCTTTGATCTCATTTTACAACTCAAGAAACATAATACTGAGCTGTACTTAATATTTGTATTAATTTGCTGAAATAGATTTATTTTCTAGCTCTTGTTAAGAAGGGCTTAACAGTTGAAATTTTAAAACAAAATAGGTGTCTACTAATGACTCTTCTCCAAGAAGTAATATATTTTTAAAAATATTATGACAAGGTTGATTTTTTTTCTCTGTGTTCCAGAGAAAGTTTTTATATATCACAGAAATATATCACAGTCCTAAATTATTACAATCAAATCAGGTTTAAAAAAGCTTTATTTGACCAAACGAGTCAAGTTTAATGAGGAACAACTTTACATTTAAGGCATCTCCTGGTTCTTATCTTTTACATACCACTGCTACCACTGGTCAATTTTGCACTTCATTGCTGCAGAAAAAAATCGATTTTTTACCATGTTATGACAGAAGGTGTCTCTGAAAGGACTTCTGGGCCCTCTAGCTATAGGGCATTCCCAAAAGAAGATGAAGCAAACCATGAAAAGACACCTTTGTGACATTCACAGAAGTTGAAGAAAGCAAATGTACTTCCACAATAGGAAATACTTTAGTGGACATCTTGAGATGCTCTTGGAGTACATTAAAAGTGTATTAAGCACTAGTGAATAGCACATCAATAAAAAAATATGTCTGTAGACAGAGAAATAGAGCAGGGGTGACTTTGGTTGTCCAGTCATAGTCTTTGTGCCAAATGAGCTCTCATTTTCTGGAGAAGAAATTCAGTGTTGGAAAAATGCAATATATATATATTTTATAATCAGAGCCAAGAAGGCTATAAGGATCACAGCCATTTTGGGGAGTCCTTATGAAATATAACTGATGATACCAAGCTGTACTGTCAGCACCTACTGATCAACTAGTGCAGGGAATCCTGGTATTGATTTGGAACTGCCCCTTAGCTGAGTAATGCGCAATGAAAGAAACTCAAAACTTTTCCACTTTTTTTGTCAGTCATCAGAGGAGATGACATAGCTCAACTAAGATCCCCAGAATAAAATTGCTTTTGACTACTAAGTAAAGGAGGTCTTGAATGTTCAGTTGAATTCTGAAATCAAATAGTTTAAAATTAAAACAAAAAATCTCGGGAAGCCTTTCAGTGAAGCTGATATCAGCAATGGTAGTGACTGAAAGTAAGTGTTTAAGATTTCCTGCTCAAGTCCTTCTCAACTCTCCTAGTGACTAATCTCCACTATGCAGCTGACATGTTCCCTAAGGACAGCAATGGTCAGAAACACTCTGACCTGATGCACTCAGAGGTGAATCAATGCATTCACCCAGAATGAACCTTCATACAGTGGTAGCAAGAAAGAGATGGAGCAGCCAGGAGTGAAGTTATGACCTTCTCTTTCTGTTTCTAGATTCAGGAAGCAATCTTCAGAAAGCAACTGAAGATTCAGAGCAATGCCTTTAAAGCATGGGAGATTATGCCTCGGATCTATACTTTGCACAGCCATGAAAGAACTGCTACGAATACAGATCCATAGCATGGAGTGAGAAGAAGCTATTAATTCTATTAATGACTGTGGACACACACTTGAGAGAGCTAGGAAAATTACAGCCTGGAAAATCTTTCAGGCCGAAGCTTCTCAGCTCTGTTCTCAGGCTGATAAGCTGATTCAGCTTCACTTAGGGAGAATTTCTCCCAGGATGAGAATCTGCTCAAAATAGACAGGAATTAATAACAAAATAAGACACCTGTTTCAGTGCGTGACCAGGCCTAAAAAAGAGGTGTCTTCTCTCTGCACTAATCAGTTTTATCCTGTCTTTTGAGTTTCAGGAGACAGTACTTAAGCAGTGTGTTTTTTAAAACAAACTCGTCTCTCTCTTCCCTTCCTAAAAGAGACCATGTAGCTGTGTCTTATTTCCGCTGCGTCTAAAAGGTTAATACCCCTTCCTACAGCTACAAATGACATTCTACAAATTTTGGACTCTTTATTCCTAAGGACTTAATCATGATAATGAAAATGAGATCTTAGTTCCACTTCATAACAAAACAGATAATTTTTTTCTACCTTTTCATAATGCTCTATCAGAATTTCAACGACAATATTCTGAAACTTTATGTTCATCATAGCAGCCACGGTTTCTTCTTGTGCTCTCATCAGAGTCGGTCCAAAGATAACACCAAGGTTGGATACAGTCATTAGATTTTGTTGACTGTGCAATGATACCCTTTAAATGAAAACAAACAATATGTGATTTAAGTGCTGTGCTAAACTACAATTTTAACAGGCAAAAATATGCTAAGACTACTACTTTAACAAAATCCCAAGTTCATGCCTCTCTTTAAACAACATTTTTAAAACTTCCACTTGAAGTAGAATCAAAATACCATGTAGTAAAACTACAGTATTTCCATTAAGGCTTCTATCATGCAATAACATTAAGGATGAGTATGTCTTCCTGGAGTAGTATTTCAGTCTCTGATATACCCGACAGGGAAAGGCAGGTGTATTTGGAGTTGTACACAGTGAGATTCAGAACACCTAAAGTTTAGAAGTCTTAGGGAAAGCACTATCTCTCTCCAATGATAATACAGGTGCTTACATACTTTCAACTGGATTGATTGAAAATGCTGTGTGGTAACAGAGATCAACCATATACCTTAGTTTTCATGTAAAGGAATGAAGCTTAGTTACTGAAAACATTTAATTTGCAATAGGATCTCTTTATCAATTTGATGAAAACATGAGATCAATGGATTCAGTGAAATTATTGTTTCTGTGTGATAGATAACATTAGATGACCATAATGACATCTGGCTTGAAAATGTATTAACCTTTTACTTCTGCATATTCTGTTATCACATACTTTACATTTTCTGATTTTTTTTTCTTTTTAATGTAGAATTTAAAAACTTCATTTTCCCAATTATTTTTCAGATAGTTAAATCTCAATCAATAACACTCAATGTCCCATTTCTCTCCTTACTACTAAGATTTGCCAAATAAAAACTATGTAATCATAGATCCTTTGAAACAAACATCAGTGATTCCCCAGTCACAGCTGTCCAAGTGCCTCATGTCTGAGGAATACTATGCCAAGTCAGGATTTTAAAATCACCTTAATGCCTGATTTTATTGAATCTATTACCAAACGGAACTTAATAATAATGAGGCACTGGTTCATATTTTCCTCTTCCTTCTCACTGTTTCTGCTACTATGGTCAAGCTGAACATTTTTAGCCATTTCCTACACAATTAAAATAACTCTTGCAACTTTTAAAATGAAGAAATAGTAAAATCTATAAAACATTACCCTCATATTTGAGACAGTAAGATTTTAGCACCCCATTTACATCAAGAAGCAGGAGAAATACAGGAAAGGGTTTTGCATGATTATAAACTGAAAAGCAGATGCCTATCTTCTTACATATTTCTTATATGCTTCAATAAGTTATCTCAAAACTCTCCAAAATGTTACCTCAGACAGACACACTGGCAGAGATCATTATTTGGAAGCCATATCATGAAAATTACTCCATTGTTCAAGCATATTTTCAGCTTAATCTAGCTTTCTATGAAACAGATCTTATGTTTATCTTAGATGACTAAGGGTGTTTTGGGAAGTCCGCTAGTATTTTAGTAAAACTGTTGAATAACTCAGCTCTTGATATGCTATAAAAAACTGAAAAGAACCCCTCCCTTTGCAGTGCTATTCTGCTGTGTGCTGCACAGTAACTGTAGAGGTTTGGTACACAAACATTATAATCTTATAGCTTAAGAGAGAAGGCAGTGTTTGTCTGGTGTTTGGGTTTCCTTGGTTACAAATGTAGGAGCTTGGTTAATAAAAGAAATGGCGAATTTAATAACACTGCAGCCAGAAAGGGCTTTCTACAACACATTTCAAAGGCTCAATTTCTTGCAAAAGAGAAAGAACCCAGGGCTGTAAATGGATCATTTTGATAGCCACTTTCCCTTGACCTACTCCTACTGGTGCTGAGCTTCAGCACAGACACAAGCTGAGGTAATCATGCATTCCAGGTAGCTGTAGGGCATTCCTGGAGATGCCATTGATTTCTCCTCAGAACTTCTTCATTTGATGTATCACCAGCAAATTTGTGATACTGCCAGACTGCACACTCCCAACTACCTACCATAGAAAAGCATTGTGTTGTTTAATCCTACCAAAGAATGATTCATTCTTTAGAGTAGAGATAATTTGACTAGGTAGGTTTAAAAACTAAAAAATGAGTTACCCATGTGAAAGTAACAAGCAAACTTGCCGTGTTTGTCTAGCTACTGACTATGTATCCATGCAGTATCCCATCTTTCCAGGGTGCTTTCCAGGATTTGCCAGTTTTGTTTGTTTCTAGTATGATTTACAACCCACATCATCTGATCCTATTTAAATTTGCACAGTAACACAAAAGTCAAGCTAGGCAAAGATGTAAAGGCCTTATAACTTAAACCAAGAAAAAAGAACATTATCCTTATTTTATAACCCAGAGATACACTTTGCTGCAAAAGCATTTATAAAGGAACTGAACAGCTAAAAGAAACATAGAGAAGCAAATTATGCACTTTGAAATTGGATTTTCAACAAAAGAATGATGAAAACAGGAGGTTGGAATTCCTTTTTTCTCCCAAGTTTTTCCATTTTCATAAAATTAGGCACTTTACCTGCCATTTATTTGTTCCTTGAAAAACCTCCACACAATGGTAGGAAAAAGATGAGGGACAAAGATGGCTAATACACTCTGAAGACTAATTTTAAATTCAGTCTCATTATAATTGCTAGCATCAACAACAGCTGGAAAATGATAAAGAAATTAGAAAGGATAAATTGAATGTTGGAATGAAAAGTACTGAAAGCATTCAGTGTAAAAGTTATTTCTATATGAAATAAGAATCACAACAAAGATGAGAAAAGCAAGAGTTAAAGAGAACAATTAAAGAAAGGAATACTACAGGTATGTTTTTCTTTGGAATTACATCTGAATATAAAGAGGCCAGGAAAAGAAGTCAAGAAAGTAAAGGAAGTCAAGAAAGTAAGGCTTGCCTAACAGTAATTGCACTGACAAATAAGTCAGTTCCTATGCTTATACATCTCTAATTTTGAAGCTTCCAGACCAGCAGCTTTTACAAAGTTGTTAATCCTTCATTAAACACTTTCACTTTTTTGAGGGTTCCAAGGTAGTAGGTATTGTATTTTTTAGTTAATTAAACAATTCTGTGAGTAAAAAAACTTATGAAAACTTTTTCCATCTGGGTCTCTGTGTCAGCCCATTTACAATGAGAGGCAAGGTCTGCCCAACCAGGTTTTGCAATGAATGCATTTACAGCAGCTTGCTATAATGCTTGTTCTCCATAGTAGTGACATAATGGGCTAAAAACATTTCTTTAGGAAATCTAAATGATTTCCTGTCAAAGAAATGTTCAAAGTTCTCATTTCTATAACAGGAAGTAAAACTGCATTAGGCTACACTGTAGACAGCTTATTGCAGCCTGTGACTCAAGCTGTGATCAAAAAAGCAAAACATCTGGGATGTAGTGAATTGAATGAAAACAACATGGACTATTCTCATGTCTTCTAAATGTCTAAGTCATGTGAGTCTTATCTGAACAACTGCTTTTTCACTAATCACATTCCCAGATGACTGATAAATGTACTATACAGTATCCTAAATCAGAAAGAATAATACATATTCAAAAGTTTTGAGCAAATACCAGCAAAAACTAACCAAAGATGTACAGAAACTTAAGAGAATAAAAACTTCCCTTTTTTTTATCTCACAAAATGTGCCAAATGTAATTCTGTGAAGACGAAAGGTCATCAATTTAAATAAATGCAAAATGGTTTCCATCTGACAATTAAAAATCAAGGGAATAGGACGGGAAATTCAAAAGTTGCACATCTATGTAACTATCAAAAATATAAATAAAAATACTTCATATTAGTGCTTTCAAGTGATACTACACTTCAGACTTGTTAGAGAGAAAAATAAGATCAAATTTGAACAGGAATTATCACATCATTTATCTCATTCTATTTCCTTTCTGATCTATTTCATTCCTGAAACACTCTGGGACTTTGAGACAGATTCAAACCTGTGTTTTCTATCAACCTTGACATAGTGTTAGATGTTTCTTAAATTTAATTGGTTACAAGTCCTGTAGTAAGTAAGAACATAAATGAAAACATTGACTAGGTTTATTTTATAAACATAGTTGGCCATCTTGGTGACACTTTATGATGTTTTCATTCTGTTTCTACAGAGATTATTATTCCAGTTAAGTTGAGAACAGCATTTTAGAAATCAAATGTAATTTCAAGTGTCATTGTTTCAACACAGAGAACTGATTAAGCAACACTGACAAATTTAAAGCAGAAATGATAGTATCTTACAAAAATACCAAAGAGAAAAATAAAAAATAATTACTTGACCAAGTGCTTAATAAGGATGTCCAGCATCTCTCTGTTCTTCTCTGGTAATTTATGCACAAGTGCATGCACTGCCTCAACTCTGTAGTTCTGATCATCTGACTCTATTAAACAGAAAACAAATCGTTGATAAATCAGAACATGTGCTAAGAAGTGACTACAAATGGTGTCAGTGCCTGTATGCTAACACAAACATGCATTAAGAGGAGCCAAACAAAATTAGCTTTCAAATGATGAGGAAAATTTGATTAATTTATTACACTGTGAAATCTGCATTTCAAGTAACTCGCCTAAAGCAATTACTATCAATACTAGAACCAACAAATTAATGGCATTATTGACTTGATATGCCACTTCAGTGAAGTCTAAGATTTAATCTAAGAAATATAGATTAAAACAGCTAAAATGATTTTGTGCCTTTTATTCTTATCAAGCCAAAAGAAAATTGAGAAATATCTTCAAATTTTAAACTGAAGTAATTAGAAAAATGATTGCTGCTATCTTTGTATCCAATTACTCCATTCGTGAAAAGAAGTTCACTTTTGCCCTTTCTGATTTCTCAAGGCAAGCTAGGAAAATAAAGATTCCTGGATGAGAGGGATGAATGTTACAAAAGAATTACAAGCCTATATAAAACAAACAAACAAACAAACATCTAAATGAGAGTACAAAACTTCATGCAGAAGGCAGCCACGCAGAACCACTTAAAAGATCAGAACAAACCACTGAACAGCTTCATCTACTGTGACTTCTCTGTTTTGAGAGCTGGACCACTGCATATTAGAGCAAGGAGAAAAGTAAAGATAGTGACTGAGGAGATTAGAGGTTAGAAACAATGTTATTTTCATGAAAGCATATTTATAATTTTACTTTTTACTTACTAACAGCAACAATGAAATCTTTGTGCAGCTTGAAAGTCATCAGTGGTTCTGAAAGACACCTGATTGTAAAAAAACCAAATTTTTAATTTAAAACAGACTCAAAATCCAAGTTTTATGAGCGTGATTATGATAGACCTCAACATCTGCACAACGTTCTATTGGTCCTAGGAAATCCGATTCAGTGATGACTGATTACAAGTAGTACCCAACTGAGTCATGTACACTGTCTGAAAATCAATTTGAGTGGAATCTGGTGTCAACATGTAAGTTAATAAGGAAAATGTTACTTCAGCACAGAGCCTCAATGTTTCCTGTCTTCCATATTGTAGGACACGAATAAATACAGCTGCAGACACAGTACAGTGGGCTGCAGAAGCAACCTTTTGCCCAAGAAAGGCAAAAATATGTTGAAATTTGGGACAGAAATTCTGATCTGAGAGATCTTAAAAGAATCATCCTCTGAAAGGCAGGCTGTGAGTTGGGTTATAGATGCAAACACAGCCACTGTTTGCTCACTCATGTCCTTATTTCCCAAATACAGTAGCTACAACAACTTGTACTTCTGAAGATGTATTATAAATTTCTTCAACCAAAGGCAGTCTTTTCAATGACATGTACATGAGCATTCTGCCAGAAATTCTAGGCATGTTTTACAGGTTAATAGGGATTTCTGATGACGTCCTTTGTTAGGTGACTTGTTTAGGAAATCTAGATTTGTAGAAGGCATAGAACAGCCACCATTTGGGTGGGATACTTTTTATTATGTATCTATTGAACATTATATATTGAGATCCAAAAGAGTTATCTCAGAAGTACCATAATTTTGAATATTCTGTATCTTACCAGCAAAAATGACAGAAGGGATATTTTATTTGTGAAGATATTAAAAGTATAAGATAAAAACCTATGCTTTTGCTTGGATTTTCATACAACCGTAATGTAATGAAATTTTATGGTACACAAGGGATTCACAAAGAGAAGACTGAGCACAACATGCTTTGTGGTTATCATAAAAAAAAATAAAGAAAAACATGCAGTTAATTGAATTTAGGGCTGTATAAGGGGGAATTATCTTAAGAAAAGTTTGAAGGTGTGTATTATTACACATAATCACAGGAATATTAAGCAGGATAATAAAATATTCATTTATTACCATGGCAACGGATATAATAAATGTTATATGATATTAACAAGCCAAATGGGCCAGAAAAGGAATACTGGAACTGTGTGGGATCATACTTACCTGAGGTAGTTTTTTAGTCCACTTGTTATTGTTTTATTGTCCCAAATTTCCATATCAATATCCATATCAGGAGGTGATTTAGGGGCTGGTAGAAATTTGAATTAGGATTTTGTTACAGTTTGAATAACACATTAACTAGAAAAGTAGCAAAACAGAAGCTACTAGACCAGCCATTTAGCTCAACTAATTATTTATTAGCTAGACTAACCACTAATCTGATAAATTTAAATATTTTCATCTTTGCCAAACTATTAATAAAAATAAATTCAGTGCTTATAGTTAATAATGAATAGTGATAATTAATAGTCAATAATAGTAAACATTAACTTTATGCACTGTATCAAAATGTTGAGTAAGCCCAAGTCCACAGAAAATTAGTAATTAATTTGCCTTAGACATGCAAACACAAGCATCAAAGAGATCAATTAGCGAGAAAAGTGAAAGACTGGGACAAGTGTCTGTTAAGGTGAGCCATGATGTGTTATGAAACTGAACTCTGGAGAACTTGTGGAACATGCCAAATATATATCAATAAGTAGAACTTTAAAGCCAGAAGAAGAAAAGCATTTTTATATTTAAAGCATTTTTAATTTGCTAATGTGCAACATACAGAACTGAAAACTAATGCACACAAGAAACGACAGATGAATCATTCATTTTAAGAGTGCAAACTCAATTTAGTGGTATTAAGTGCACACACAAAATTGTGAATATTATGACACACTATTCTGAGCACAGCAATTAAGGCAAAAGGGATCACAGCACATACACTGCACACTGACAAAAGTTCACTTCAGATACTTACAAAATATGGTATTCATCAGCTTTTGCACTTTGGAATTTACACCACCTATTCTGTACAGCCCCAGGATTGTAATACCTACATTGGGAAAACAAATAAATGAAAATAATTAAAATAATAAAAATATGGTAATTTCAATATATGCTGATGCATTCTTGGTATATGTTTTCAAAACATCTAGATGTATTTATGAAAAACTGTACCATTGCATTCTTAAGTACTGCTTTACCCTACTGCAATCTCTTGTGGGATATTAAGAAATTTATTCCACTGAGTCCACACCATACTACACTCTAAGCATAATTTTACATTAACAGAACTCTTCTGCATAGAAATGACCCATATTAGCAAACAAGGTGATGGCTCGGAAAAGTAAAAAATAAGACCCAAAAGCAGTCTTAAAACACATTACACATCAACAAGTTTATATTGCCTAGATGTTAATGAAATTACTACACACCTATGTTTGCTTAGACCACCATCTCTTTCAAATAAGATGTGATTGACATTTATATGAAACAAAATAAATACTGCATATTGTTGTAACACATCCATTGATAATTTATGTTGCCAGTTAAAATTGCCAGGTCTTTTTTAACAGTACAGATAATAGTAACAAATAAGGTTTAAAGAGTGACATTCAGAACACAGTATTTAATTAATTCAGTCATGATTATTTGATTATTATTAACTGTCTTTTAAAATCAGCAGGTTTTAAATGTCTTCCATTCTCCTCACTTCAAGCCTTAACATTCAAAAATTGTCTACCTTTCCTTTGAAAACAACATTCCTAAATCTGATCTCACTTAGATAATTTAGGTGCTTTGTTTTGAAACCCTCTTTTATCCTCCCTGCCCCAGAAAATAATGCAAGCTCTGAGTCAGCAGTGAGTCAACAATGATAACATTGCTGGCTGAGAAACTGAATTCAAGTTGAGCTCAAAGTTCCACAGAGAGACCCCATTTGGATTAGAAGAGACCTGCACACTGACAGCTCATGAAAAGGCTATCTCATTCTATAGGAGATGATACAGCCATAACTCTCCATTTAAAACTTACTGTGAGTTGTTAGATACCACCTCATCAGCAGAGTGATTATTATTCCCATTTTTGCATTCCCACTAACAAAACTGAGTGTTGCTAAGCATTAAATGCTGCTAAACATTAAAAAAAATTAACTATGTAAACATTAGTGAATAACACATGATAGGAGTAATACTCTGCAAAAAAACAGATGTACCAGCAGAGAATGTTGATGTCACTTTTGGGTCTTCAGATTTCACACCTGAAACCAAAGTTGGGAGCTGAGACTCCCTATAGTTGTATCACAAGAAAAGTCAAGTCAGTGCACACAAATGAAAGACTAAAGATTGTGTGTATTATGCTGTCTAATCAACAAGAAATTACAGAAAAAGTTTAAAAATATCACTTAAATTATATGTTAAGAATTGTTGCTGGAACTGAAGAAAACAGTTAGGAGTATAAACCACCCAGGTAAAATATGAAAAGTCCAAACCAAATAATTGGCACACTTCAAAGCACAGACGGTAAAACATGTAGAATTTAAAAAGCTGTATTTTAGAAAAAAGTAATACCAATCTGATACCTTATTTGTGGATTAATACACACCTCTTGTTTCTACAGCATGAATACATTTCCTCACGAAGTTGAAGCCTGCTTCATTTAAGAACACTATAAAAAAAAGGGTAATTACTTTCCAACATCAATATACAAAATCTTCTGTTTAGCTACACTGACAGAGTAGTCAAGGAGGGCTAAAACATGTTGTGTTCTCCACAACATTATAATACTTGTTCTGTAATAGGGTCTTTGTAGATACATTCATAACATTCACAACTTTGTAGTCATTCTGTACCATTAGAAACTTGTCTTTCTTAGCAGTCACTAGCCTCTCTAAGGATACAGTTGAAAGCTGCTGAGAAAAATGCTTTTAAGAGTCCAGGACCTACATTATGACCAGAATATATTCATTGTTTTTAATAAAACAGTATTTTTTGTTCCTAGCATATGCACATAATCACTCATAAAATGGTAACGTAGGAGAACAATCCTTGTTACAGAGTTTAATTAGCCATCTTATTTCAAGTGAATGTATTTCTCATTGATGCTGCATCTTCAATACCCACTGCTCTAACAACCTAAATAAAGATCTTCAACCAGCATATTTGTCACCATTAAAATAAACATCATTATGTAAAAGGATAATGGCTTAAATTTCAGAATTTCAGAGTCTCAAATATACCTCCAATGAAGATGTATGTCCAAATTTTACAAATCTCTTTCTTTGAGATCTATTAATTAAATTATTTTAAAATGTTTTTGTTAATATAATATTATAATAACAAATGTGTTAATACAATGTTAATGCAATTATGCATACAAATCTCATAGTACGTTTAAATACACTAATTTTTTACTCAGCGTATGTCTAACAGGTGTATATACACCTAAAACTAAACAGATGTGATGGACCAAGGCCAGTTTTATGAGGTTCAACAAGGCCAAGTGCTGAGTCCTGCACCTGGGTCACAGCAACTCCCTGCAGTGCTACAGGCTGGGGGCAGTGGCTGGGAAGCTGCCTGTTGGAAAAGGACCCGGGGGTGCTGGCAAACAGCAGCTGAACATGATCCAGGGTGTGCCCAGGTGGCCAAGGAGGCCAATGGCATCCTGGCCTGGATCAGCAGTGGTGTGGCCAGCAGGAGCAGGGCAGTGACCATCCCCCTGTACTGGCACTGCTGAGGCCACAGCTCCAATCCTGTGTTCAGTTCTGGGCCCCTCACTGCAAGAAAGACATTGAGGGGCTGGAGCGTGTCCAGAGAAGGGAACGGAGCTGGGGAAGGGTCTGGAGCACAAGTCCTGTGAGGAGCAGCTGAGGGAGCTGGGGGTGTTCAGCCTGGAGAAAAGGAGGCTCAGGGGAGACCTCATCACTCTACAGCTGCCTGAAAGGAGGGGGTGGCCTGGTGGGGTCAGCCTCTTCTCTTAAGTAACAAGCAATAGGACAAGAGGAAATGGCCTCAAGTTGTACCAGGGAATGTTTAGATATCCAACAAAGTTATTTCACAGCAATAGAAATAAAATATAAAATAATCTCTTTCTCCCACACATATATCAAGAAACTGTAACATGACAGAAATCCAGCAAGATATGGCAACTGAACATAAAGAGCTTACTTTCTTCCTTCTTGCTAATAATGGCTGGCAGTGTGTAGATCTGCAAGAAAAACAAACAAACCAAACCAACAACTGAACAACAACAATGCAATAGGACAATGTTTGTGCTTTAAAGCCTTTATTGACAAGTTCGTGAGTAGCTGCAACATGCTATGTACTAGACTGCTGCTAGAGAAATCCCAGCCTTGACTTTCATGATCTCNTTAATTAAATTATTTTAAAATGTTTTTGTTAATATAATATTATAATAACAAATGTGTTAATACAATGTTAATGCAATTATGCATACAAATCTCATAGTACGTTTAAATACACTAATTTTTTACTCAGCGTATGTCTAACAGGTGTATATACACCTAAAACTAAACAGATGTGATGGACCAAGGCCAGTTTTATGAGGTTCAACAAGGCCAAGTGCTGAGTCCTGCACCTGGGTCACAGCAACTCCCTGCAGTGCTACAGGCTGGGGGCAGTGGCTGGGAAGCTGCCTGTTGGAAAAGGACCCGGGGGTGCTGGCAAACAGCAGCTGAACATGATCCAGGGTGTGCCCAGGTGGCCAAGGAGGCCAATGGCATCCTGGCCTGGATCACCAGTGGTGTGGCCAGCAGGAGCAGGGCAGTGACCATCCCCCTGTACTGGCACTGCTGAGGCCACAGCTCCAATCCTGTGTTCAGTTCTGGGCCCCTCACTGCAAGAAAGACATTGAGGGGCTGGAGCGTGTCCAGAGAAGGGAACGGAGCTGGGGAAGGGTCTGGAGCACAAGTCCTGTGAGGAGCAGCTGAGGGAGCTGGGGGTGTTCAGCCTGGAGAAAAGGAGGCTCAGGGGAGACCTCATCACTCTACAGCTGCCTGAAAGGAGGGGGTGGCCTGGTGGGGTCAGCCTCTTCTCTTAAGTAACAAGCAATAGGACAAGAGGAAATGGCCTCAAGTTGTACCAGGGAATGTTTAGATATCCAACAAAGTTATTTCACAGCAATAGAAATAAAATATAAAATAATCTCTTTCTCCCACACATATATCAAGAAACTGTAACATGACAGAAATCCAGCAAGATATGGCAACTGAACATAAAGAGCTTACTTTCTTCCTTCTTGCTAATAATGGCTGGCAGTGTGTAGATCTGCAAGAAAAACAAACAAACCAAACCAACAACTGAACAACAACAATGCAATAGGACAATGTTTGTGCTTTAAAGCCTTTATTGACAAGTTCGTGAGTAGCTGCAACATGCTATGTACTAGACTGCTGCTAGAGAAATCCCAGCCTTGACTTTCATGATCTCTTGACATATACTGCTCCAGAACACAGCTGGGTTAACAGCTCTGTGCTACCATAATGCAACTAATGCATTAGAAATCATATTTACTGGGTCCAAATGCATTAAATTTCAAAACAGTTTGTGATTATATTTCCTGTACTGGTTCAGGCAAACAAGAAGCAGTAAAAACACTCATCGAATTCATAAAACTGATCAACCAAACTTTTCCTATCAGATACAGATCTGACATCACCCTCATTCAGTGACTACTTTAAGAGCATACAAAGAGTGGGAAGAAAACTCAAACAAGCTTGTCTCTCAGTAGCCTTCAACACTTGTTCTGCTCTCTGCAATGCCTTTTGAGATGGTACTAATTGTTTACTCCATGAAACTGCCCAAAAGATGGTTGTTCTTTATCATTGTAAAAAAAACCACATATGTTACCTGAACTGTGAATCCTATTAAACCATACGCTATTGTATTATTTAAAATATTATTACTTTAAATATCCTAACATAAATTAATGATATACATAAATGTAGGCTTAAATTAATAGATCTACTTTTCTACTTTGTAGTTATCTTCACTATGTACTTGCATTAGTGTCTCACAAAAAAAAGAAAAGAACTCTATTTTTTGCTATTGCAACTGAGTATTTGAAATGCATACTAGCTTCTTTCTGTAATATGTGATCCAGAAAACTGGAAAATGAAAATTAAAAAATATCCTTACTGGTTCCTTTCCATCCATAGCTTCAAGCCAAAGTTTTCGGTTGGATTCTGAAAAAGCTTGTAGTGTGATGATCCCAGGTCTGTCAAAAACACACACATTCACTGAAGTTACTGGTTTTTTTCTCAAACAGTATCTGAAGTCAGAATCCACATGCATAGTGATGTAAATATATGACAGACAGAAGTTACAGAAAGTTGACAGCTTCTGATATAACAGAATGATTTTGAGCTAAGTATAAAACACATCTGTTTTTTAAAAGTTTGCTAACAGTCATAAAGCATGTTTTTAAGATAACCACTACAAAAATCAGTCTATTTATCATACTTTAACACAAAAATTAATTCAATATTTCTCTTTATTCCCAAGATTGAAAAAAAAAACTTCTACAAAGTACTGTGTACCTTTGTTTTAAATACAGGAAATCTATTCTCACGTATCTAATAAAATTATAATATCCAGGAGTAAGTGGAAAAAAATTGTGGATGTAATTTTAAAGAAAAAAAAGTACTACCATAAATTTCTGAAAGTAAGAGCGATTTGTACAGAATATTCTTATTAACAAGTATTTATAAAATATTTATAAAGATATTTATAAAGATCTGTTTCTTAAAGAGGATAGTCAGTTTTGCTACATGTTCCATAGGAATCCATGCTGTATCTGCATGCAAACATCATGTAGGAAAGACAACACATATGCTGTGTAGTGAATTTAATTAGAAAACCATGTTTGAACAAAGAAGTACTAAGTCTTGAAAGTCTAGTTTGTCTGTACATAAATATATTGGTAAACATGTGTTCTTATTACAGGAGTAATTATTATCTATTGGTTGCAATTATTTTCAAATTGTTAGCACAATGGAAACAAACCTCTCAAATACTTCAATATCAAAACAGAAACGTTTGTCAATTGAATCTGTCTTTCTCCTGATGCAAGATTTTAGCTTGAACATTTCTGGTGAGCTTGTGACAAGGCCATTCTACAAAATAACAAAATGAAATTAGCACAGGCAGTACTCTTATACACCTTGGCTCCATCTTAAATTTAACTGCATGAACAGTCCAAAGAACATGTCTTAACATAGGGATTAAAATTATTTACTAATATATACAATATTTTTATGTATATTAAGACTACACTTAATAACTTTTTCTTAGATTTGTTAATCATTATATTTCAGAAAATTCTGTAAATTCCAAACTTACAAACACCTGTGTATATAACTTGATTACATGCATGTTAGAATGAAAATCATGTAATTCTGCCAACTCTCACATGCAGATAAAAAGTTTTCTGAAGAATAAAGCTGACTAACTCCCAGTTCTGGCCACCACAATCATGAGACCTCTCTATAATGTTGGCAAGGCTGACACAACTGGGGATTCTGAGAAATGCGAGGAAGCAACTGTCACTCCTGTCTTCAAAAAGGGCAAGGAGAAGGATGTAGAATCATAGAACCATTCAGGTTGGAAAAGCATCTACATACCTTTTAAACACTTCAGGGGTAGTGACTCAACCACTTCCCTGGCAGACTGTTCCAATGCTTGACAACCCTTTTGGTGAAAAAATTTTCTCTAATACCTACCTCCCCTGATGCAACTTGAGGCCTAACATCTTATGAGAAGCTATAGGCCAGTCAGCATCACCTTTATCCCTGGGAAGGTAATGAAGCTAATAATCATGAAAAGCATTTCCAAATAAATTAAGGGCAGAAAGGTGACTGGAGGCAGTCAGCATGAATTTAATAAAGGAAAAATCACACAGGATCAACCTGATAGCCCTCTACAATGTGTTAGATGGCTCAGTGTATGATGGAAGCACAGTGAATTTTGTTTATCTCAACTTTAGCCACACTTTCAACACTACATCCTCATAGACAATACAGATGAAATATGGGTGAGATGGTGAGGTGGACTGAACACTGCCTGAACTGCTGAGCTCACAACAGAAGTCCAGCTGCAGCTAGGCACCACTGGTATGCCCATGGGGTCAGTACTGTTCAGCATGAATAGCACCAAGCCCAGGCACCAGGACAGGATGAAGCTGACAGGATAGAGAGCAGCTTGGCAGAAAAAGAATTTCAGGTTCTGGTGGGAAACAAGGTGACCGTGAGCCAGCAATGTGATGTTGCTACGAAGAAGGCCACCAGCCTCCAGGGATGCATCAGGCAGGGTACTGCCTGCAAGTGGAGGAAAGAGATCCTCACCCTCCATTCAGCACTGGTGAGGGACACCTGGAATGCTGGGCTCCCTGGCACAAGAGAGACAGTGATGTGCTAGAACAAGTCCAGCTAAAGGCTAGCAAGGTGATTAATGACTTGGAGTACAACTACCTGAAAGGAGGCTTTAGTGAGGTGAGGGTCAGTCTCTTCTGCCATGTCTTAAGTGAAAGAACATGAGGAAGAAGCCTTAAGTTGTGACAGGGGAGGTTCAGATTACATATTAAAAATAAAATATTCACTGGAAGAGTGGCTAGGCATTGAAATAAGTTAACCAGGTTGAGTCACCATCTCTGAAAGTGTACAAAAAGAGCCTGGATGTGGCACTTGGGGATATGGTTTAGGGGTGACTATGGTGGTACTACATTGACGATTGGACTAGATGACTCTGAAGGTCTCCTCCAACCTTGAGGATCCTGTGATCTGTCATATGAGGAGAAGCTGAGAGAGCTGGGACTGTTTGGTCTGGAGAAGAGGGATCACATCAGTGACTGATCTACAAATACCTCATGGGAAGGTAAGTAGACTATGTCAGATTCTTCTCAGTGGTGCCCAGTGGAAGGGCAAGAGGCAATGGGCACAAACACAAATACAAGTAATTCCACTTGAACTTTTGAAAAAGTTTTTTATGGTGGTCGAACACTGGAACAGGTTGCTCCTAGAGAGCTCCATTCTTGGAGATACCTAAAATCTCACTGGACACAGACCTCACCAACCTGTTCTGGTTGACCCTGAATTGAGTTAATATTACAGATCTCCAGAGCCCCCTTCCAAACCTCATCCATCCTATGATTCTGTGCAAATGTGATAAATTTCATACGCATTTACAACGACATTAGAGAAGTTATTTAATATGTGGTTTAAATATGTTTTAAAAGAAATATTACGTAAGCGTTTATCCATGCTATATGATACATGCATGGCTTCATCTATGAAAACAGCCTCATCTGTTTGCATTTTTTCCTTTCAGCAGTTCTTAAATGCTTAATAAAAAAAATGGAATATACAGCTCATGAATGTGTTCATAGACACGTAACTCACCACTTTTCCACCAGATTTTGTTTCAGCTATACTCATTGTAAAAGTTTTTGTTCCTTTGTCATAAGTGCAGTAATGTTTTACCCATGTAAATCCAAGGGGTCCTAGAATAGAGAGATAGCATCAAAAGTAATTGCAGTTTTACCACTATTATAGTTGGAATTAGAATAGAAAAATGAAACATTAATTCTTTTTAAAACGGTTAAGGAATGGTCATGCACTGCTCACTCCCTCTCCCATCCTTCTCCTCCCCTGTGGTGGGCTGGAGAGAAGAATTAGAGGCATAAAGATCAAGGGTTGAGGTAAGAACAATTAACTGGAGACAGCAATGAAATAAGAAATTGAACAGTAGCAGCAACAATATTAATAAGAGCCTGTACAAAGGCAAATTATTCACATGTGAGTGCTCACCACACGGAGACATCTGACAATACCTGAGCTCTCCCTCTGCCACGTTCGGGACCCAGAAAGGATCCCTTCCCCTATCCCCAGAAAATGATGAGGTGATATTGAGTAAGGACCTAGTCATGCCCAGCTCCTGTCTACCTGTCTAATGCAAAAATTAACCCTGTCCTGTCCAGAACCAAGACAAAAAGAAAGAACTCTGACTTTTTTAAAAAGGTATTTTAATGGGTTTGTGTTTGGGTTTTTTTAAATATGAAGAATTAAATTAAAAAATGGAAAAAAAAAAACCCTAGTAGTTTTACTACAGACACAAAGGTTTTGCTTTCTTAATGTACCCACAAAGGTGGTAGTTATGTGAGAGACTGAATCAGTCATGTAAGTTGGATGTTCTGCCAATCCAGAAATATAGCTGTGAAAGTTTCCGCAGTCTGTTATGCTGACTTTGAAAAAGCTCTCCTGGTGCCTGTGTTCTGGAAGAAAGTAAAGTCATTAATCGAAAATTCAAATGGTTATGTACCCTCCGAAGTTAGCTGTTCTGCTCCTATATAAATTATTTCCACTTAGCATAAAAAAAATCTGTAATTATTCAGAATAAATTTTTCCTCTGATGGCAATTAATTATCTCTTTTAGCATATTATAAGATAGAAGAGCACTCTCAAAGCAATTTTAGATGAGTTAGGAAGTCACCTTTTTTCATTAGAAAATTGTAGCCAGACACCTGTGTTGCAACTTTAAGCTTATTACTCTTGGCCATCCATCTGAAAGACAACAATTTATGGCCTAGTGCCATTTTTTTAAAATAACCTGTATTTACTACCATGAATACCACCAATAAATATATACAGAATTTACTCTCAAGAATAGCAAACATTTAAACATGCTCACAACTAGACAAGAACCTATACGATAAGGGTTGTAGGCAAGAAAACTTGCATGACAAGGAATTAATTACACAACTAGTACCCTTCCCACTACACAGTGATTACAGATCCTGTTACTCCGTAATAAAAATTTCTTTTCAGTAAGAAGATGTCAAGCTGGCCTCTCACTATTTAATGAAGCACAGCATGTGCCTGGTGCTTCACTCCTTTTCTCCCTCCCCCATTATCACGGCTCAGTGTAATTTCCACTTAACACAGATTTCTTTTATGATTATTAATCAATTAAATAGACTGTGTTCTTAAAACTTGCAGTGCTACTGAGGATAAAACTGGCTGTGGTTAACTACGGTAAGATGGTACTTAGATTACCTTTTCTTACATCTTTGATTTCCATTAAGCACATATTCATTTAAGATGGCTGGGTCAGTGGAGGTCTCTGGTACAAGGTGCTCCTGATGGCTGAACTAAAGGCCCTGTTCAGGCAGGGAAAGTACAGGACACAGAAGGGAGCCAAAGCAGAATGCTGGGAGTTTGCAGCAAGGCGCAGGGCAGCCAGCCAGAGCAGAGCTTGCTACCAGTCAACCACTGGGGCAAACTACAGCAAACTACTACTACGACTATACAACTCCCTTTTTGTACTTACGTTTCTCCTGCGCATAGAGATAGCCTTCCATTGTCCATTGACTTGGTGGCCTGTAATCTTGGTTGGCTGATTTCATTCTTTGCATGAGTCTCTCCACTTCCTGCCTAGTGCTTTCAAAGTTATTCCGAGTCTAATACCCAGAAAAGGAAACAAACAAAACCCCATGTTATCTCATGCAAGTACTAAAATAACAATGAACAACTAATTACAAATAATGCCAAGGTGACTGTATTGGAGACCAACAAAAGCACTTGCCAGACATAAATGGGGGGAAAAGAAAAAAAATGCAATAAAGAATAATACTCTTCACTGCTAGAAGCCTAGGAATAACATAGTAATGAAGAATTCAACTTAGGCACATGTATGTAAGGAAAACATAGCTGAGAATAGCACCATTCCTCCTTTGGCAGGCCACTAACCTCAGACAGGAGGTAATTTTATATCTTTAGGTATGCTTACACAGTATTTTGCAGACATATACAAGCTTTCTCTCTGTACACTCTGGGATTCTCAGACAGACGCCTGGCTAAACTAGAAGCTACTGGCAACTTAGCCCTAAACCTGAAATAGTAAGACCCCCTGAAGCACTTTAAGTACAGTACAAAAAACACTAGTTTGGGTTAAAGCCAGGCTAATGAGTCAGGACAGCTGCAGTTTCTACACACATGGAGAGACAAATTTTCTGTGTATCCATATCTGCAGTGATACCACAGGTGCTGCTGCTCAGAATAGTCAGGTTAATGGCACTGTCATGAACAAGTTTTGACTTGGCAAACACCACAGTTCAGTATAAAAAATGGGAGGTAAGAAACAGCTCACAAGGGGCAGAACTATGCCAAAAGCATGGAAGAAGTGTGTCTGTCCTAAATATCATGTGTGTAACCAGACGTGTAACAAAGCAAAGAATTATGGTACTAAGGTGGGTTGTCCATATTTTCTTATATCTACATGTATACAAATAGCTACTCTTTCTTAGTGAATTCGTTGAGACTAGGGTTTCCCTCCATGCACCTAGCATGGGATAGCAGAAGAGAATTATTGTGAGATGCCAGAGCTTTGATTGATTAAATATCAGATATTGAACAGTCTGTTCCTATAGGTCAAAGAAAAGAATAAAGATTTTTGCAATGTTTCTACAGAGTCATCAATGGACTTGAATCCTTACTAGTCAGAAAGATATTCTCAGGATTTTATACACCAGAGAATACTTCCCCTTTTTCATGGGCCATTTGTGTAGTTAGTTGCACAATAGTATAAGAGTATACATGCTTAATCTCGGTCTTGAAGACAAACACTATTATTAGAGAGGGAGGTAAAATTCAAACCTAAACTTTTCAGATTACATATATCAGAAGAAGTATCAGTTCAGACCAAAGTTAAGAGAGATCATTTTGAGACCTTTAAGAAGGACATGGCATTGAAGGAGCGTCCCCACTTAAAGAGCTTGTCTCCACCTCTTAAGTTTTTAATTGCTACTTTTAAGCAGCCTTTGAATGAAATCACAGAAACCAAAGCCAAATGGACACATAAAGTATGCCACAGGCCAGATGAGACAGGTAAAGTGACAACAGGTCATGTTAGAACATGGTGACCTGTTAAAAGCTGTTGGTCTGCCACTACTCTGACAGCTCTTACTGCTCCTGTTCTAACCTGTAGGACATTTTTAAGAACAGAAACAGCAGCTCAGGTCAACTATCCTTCAAGACCTGAACACACAATGCAACGGAGAGGAGTACTTTTGACAGCTCCACAGACGGGCTGAATGCACTTCTCCCTGTTCTCAGTTTGTCTTTACCTATATAAATTATTTCACTTCAATCTGATTTTGGGTGATGCTCTGAATGACAAGTACATAGAGAACTCATCTGGCTGTGTGAAGCTGTGGATCTAGATCTGGAGCCAGAATTTATACTGCTGTGGAACACAGGTGAGTGATGTACTGATCCCCACTGTATCTTTATGCATATGTTTTCTGATAGATAATTAAAAAAGAGTAATGATACATTGATCCTTCTGCCTAACTTCACATCTCCCTCTACTTCTGTAATCCATTTATGACTTCAAGTTGTGCTGAAATAATATTTAGAAAACATTACATTTAACTATTTCTTAATTAAAATTGAAATTGAAAAAAAAAGTTTTAATAATTTTGCTTCTGTAGAGACATGCATGGAAGAAACATATGATTACTTACAATGCCAATTTTGGCCTGTGCTGTGAGCTCATGCTCCTCTCAGAACTTGCCATAGTAAAATAAGTAAATCTCTGGACTGAAGCAGATTTTTCACTCTTTCAGTGAAGCTGCTGTGCAACAACACTGACCCCTTGTGTTTTTATCTGAAAGTGTCTTAGTAGCAAACAATGTTGAAAACACAAAATTTGAAAGGACAAACAGTTGGGATGCTCTACAGACACACACCATTTGCATTTCGATCCAAAAGGAAAAGGTTAATCATCTAGTAATTTTAGCTTTATTTCCTCAAGCAGCATTTAAAATGGGATCTATATATATGAACAAGAGATGTAAAATGGAAGATGGAGTTACAATGGATGTAACAGACGTGTCTCTTTTCTTGAAAGAACGATATGGTCTTCTGTAAAAATTTTGTTCTGGACTTTGATGTTACTTGTCAGGAAATATGTGGGGCTTCTCCAATATTGACATGTTGAAGTTCAATTTTTGCCTTAAAAGCAGAGTGTGTAAGCTTTGCTTAAAAGTGAATTGTGTATAGGTATTTTGTACCTACTTATTTCTATGTCCTTGGAAGTGTCATATCTGAATTACACAGTGAAACAAATATACACCTGTATACAGCAGTTATGATGAGCGGAAAAGTATATTGATTAAATGCATTTTAGTTACCTCTGATAGCTATGAAAATTTTTTGGGCTGTTTGTGCCCAAAATGGGAACTCATATGGCTCTCACTACCAAATCCAGAGCAATCTACATCTGCCCAGTTGAGTGTAACTCTCTACACAAAAAAGAGATTGTCTCTTCTGGCGAACCTTGATGCTCATGAGAGCTTCTCACCAGGGAGGAAAGTACCACCTATTCTTTAACAGTACAGAGAACAGCCAGGGAATGGCTTCCCAAGTATGCTTTATATACAGTGGGAAGTCAGCAGACAGCAGGACAAACTGTATCATTCTGTACCAGCTGGAGCATTTTTGGTACCTCCACTTAGTCCAGAAGACAGGCCTCATTCTCAAGAAAGCTTTTATACAAGTTTAAATCTATCTGGAGCACTGTGTTTTCTAAGAAACACTTGGCTGCTGTCTCCTATTTTTTCTTGTTCTCGGTCCCGAAGTTTTGATCTGGAAATCACAAATTAACTATCCAAAGTTATTTGTTGTCAGGAATCTTAATTATATTAACTTTATAAAAATAATTTTACCTATTAGTATATGAATTTGATCTCAGCTTACTAAAACATTGTAAGATTAAGAATTTCAATGAAGTGCTATGAGTCTACTTTAATATCCTGAATTGAAATTAGCAAATTAAAAAGTTAAATTATGTAAATACAAATCATCCTTACATTCTGCAAATTGAACTGCAGTTGCTGCTTGTATGGTGCAAACTCCTGAGCCAGTTCATATCCTTCATGGTAAAATGTAAATAATCCTTGAAGAAAGGCCAAGAGCTGAAAAGGTAAAATTGAGAAGCATTATACATTTTTAACTCCTGGAACACTTTGTGCTTTTACACTCAAAAGCAAAGTTTTACTGAGAAGGAATCCATGATGAGACCTTAAGAAAGAGAAATGTTACACATGCTTTCGTGTCATGAAGTTGTAATTTCCATAATAATTTAATTCATTGTCCTAGTAATTTTATCGAGTATTTCAGCTGTATTTCAGTCTTTGCTGGTGTGCATTTTCAAGGTTTAAAATTTCGGAGTTCAAGTGTTTTTTCTTCAAAATATTTTTTCACTTTCTTCATAGTAATTACCTGGGCTATGACCTATTTTCCACAAATGAGACGCTAGAAAGTATGTTTTGGATAGGTTAGCACTACACAAGAAACCCACACTATTTCTTCCTGCTCTGAACAAAATGCAAACTTTATCTGGTATGTCTGATTGACTCCAACAGAACCACTGTACTCTGCATATATCCAGTTGAAAAGTCCTTTTAAAGTTTGCTTTAAAACAATGTTCAAGTAGTAAAAGGTGCAACTAGATTTTAGGTCTTGAATTAATGCATTCCTGACATCTCTTAAAAGCCTTCTACCTTATTCTGCTTTAAATTTTAAGTGTTTTGACATTGCTGTAAGCCACCCTACCTGTTGTTAAATAATAAGTATTTAATTTCTTATTATGGACTGCTTTCTTTGTATATATAATTTAGCTTACAAAAAAAAGTGAAGAAAACAGAGAAAAAAAAAGATAAATTAGTTTGGATTTACAATAACAGAAGTTTTAACAATAAAAATGATTTGCTTATTATATTTACACCATTATCATCTGGGCTAAGTAACTGGCTGTCCAGGTTGTCTTCTGACTCAGTAAAGAACCACAGGTATTCCAGAGCATAATTTTTTTCCATTTTTCAGACTTCTCTCTCAGGATGGGATGAATGATCCAATGGAAACATTTATCTCTCTTCATTGACTACTGAAGTAGTCTAGACTCAGGCAACAAAAATGCCATCATTCATATTTAATGTGCTTGCTTTGTGTTACCAGCACCATAGATCACTGTAAGTGGAATAGCATAAAGATGTAGTTTTTACTGAGCTTATATTTTCTTTAAATTTACTCTCAGCCCTACCTGAAGAATTGTAGCTAAACTGTTCAACCTCCTCTCTCCCATTACTCTCTACGAGACTACAGAGAGCCCATTGAGCTGCCTGCTCTTTTGCTGCATGAGTAAGTTAAAGCAGTTGGAGGTGAGCAGACCATCAGTGCAGGCACAAACACGAGGTATGGCTGGGAGAAGGACTCTGCCCTTGGTTTTTACTGGCATTGCAGGACCAGATGAAACCCTGGCCTCAGGCAGAGATGGTGCAAGCCCAGGGCTGCCCCGTAAGCCAGTCACAGAGCCTGAAGAACTGAGAAGATCCTTGGACATAAAAGCAAGTTATTGTGGGGGCCTCTACAGTGGATGTGAATTCTGAACCATATTTCACCGTCAAACAATGAAGGCAATGCAGTCTCAAGTGGAGGGCTCCACATCTTGTAAAAGTCAATCTCAGCTTAACAGGATTCATCTGTCCAGCTGAAATTAATACCTCAGCTAAGGACTGGACCCTGAAGTTATTATTATTATTATTATTATTATTAGTAGTAGTAGTAGTAGTAGTATTCAACTGATTATTCAAGTTTCTGAGGAAGGTCCAAATACAACAGTTTATCTTAAAAACCTCCGATATTGCAAACAGATAGAAAGAGTTCTATAATTTTCTGTAATTCTAGACTAATTTAATTCTGTAATTCTGGAAATAACTACTTAAAGAAAAAGAAAGAAAATTAATCTTCCTTTTTATGAATAAAGTACAAAATACGCAAATTATAACTAAAGCTCTGCTTTGACTCCAGTTATGTAAAACCCATTCTCACACTCTAGATTCAGTTAGTCATCAGTGTCCCCAACTACAGCTCCTTCTGATGCTGCAGCACAACTACTCTTGGGCTTACTTTGACTTTGTCCAGTCAAAAGAATGTGTGGATTAACATAATCTGCAAGCAGGAGCCTGCTGCTAAACCCACCCCTTTCAGCTGAAGAGATAGTGCAGTAACAATTAGCAAAACTGCAGCCAGATCACCACAAGAAGGCACACCAAAATTACAATAAAGAACTAGTGGGACAAAGTTTCAGTATATCAGCTTATGCCTGACTTTTAAAGATCAGTTTAAAGAGCACTTTGAGAAAATAAACTGTATAAATTTCAGCTTCAATACTTGAAGAAAAGCACTTTAAATTATACAAAATGCTTTTACAGAGTACACTGAAAAATAACAAGGAAAATATATAACACAAGATGGCAGCAAAGCTGAATTTATCAAAAAGCAAAAATACAACAGTGGCAAAAAAACCTCCAAAAAACCCCCAAACAAACCTGAGAAAAATCTGAATTCATTTCAGTTAAAGTACTTCTCAGGTATTTTGGCAGTTGTGCATTGCAGAGGATCTGGCCTTGAGGATTTCCTGGTTAAAAACCCTCTGAGCACTCAGAGGAATAAAAACAGGAATAAAAACTAATAGGAATAAAAAAAAGTATTATGCAAGTCCTAGATCAGCATATTTAAGCTCTATGCTGATAGGTGACACTGAGGATGGTATTCACTTCAATGTACATGTCACTAACAGTGGAAAAACAGGAATCAGAAAATGCCCTGTGCCCAAGGGGCCTGTGCTACTAAGGCATCTCCAGAATCACTTCCATTAGAACAGGTACAGCCATAGCATTGTATGGAAGAGATTTAAAAGCCAAGGTCTTTCGCCCTAAGCTTATGCTTATAGTGGGGTTTTCTTTTTGCTGGCATTAGAAGTAGCACTGCTGCTAAAGGTAGGCTCAAAATTTTAAAGAAATTAATGTAAAATAGAACAAAAAAATTAAAAACAAGAATAGAAAATCAGCCCCTTTTCCTTCCAAAGAAAATTTTCAGAATATATTTTGAGGTTGTATTCACACATAAAGAGGTAGTTTATTTCGTCAAACATCACGAACAATGCCTGATGCTTTCATAGCAACAATTTTTCACTTTAATAAGTGTCTTACAGTTACCTCATTCTGAATATCTAATCAGTCACATCAGTAAAGACTGAGGTCTGATCTCCATAATACAGAGCTACTCAGCACACCAGAGCCATGACGATTTCAACACAGAATCCAAAATAAAATCCAACTACTTCTTGAGACTTTATTTATTTTTATGTAGTGCAGCTGACCTCAAGACTGCCTGGTCGTTTCATTCTCACAGGAAGAAGACTGTACTTAGGTTTTGGATAGGGGAGGAATTTAACCTTTGGCCTGCAGCACATCAGCCAGAAGTCCCTGTCTCCTTGTTTCCATTTTATTTGTAAGAAGATAGCACTTATTCTTCAGATTAAAGTGAACATAGTTAATAATGTAGAAAATGCAAGAAAGGGAAATTCAAATTCAATGTCCACTGTGAAGTCTCATGGAAATACTTGCAATTAGAAGCAGTGTTTTTCCAGTGGCTGTTCTTTTTTTCTTCTCTTTAAATAAATATTTAACTGACCACCCCTTACATTTCAGATAGTTTACTGCTTATGAACTTTGCGCCCTGATTTCTACAGGACAAGGAAGTCCTGGCATCACCAAAGGACAAAACAGAACTTTAGGAAGGCGTTTGCATTGTTTTAATAAGCATAACACCCTCAGAAAGCACTGTTGGCTTGGACGAGCTTCTTCAGAATCACAAGAGAAAAGCTAGCAAGACAGATTATTGTCACTTATTTTGCTTTATTGTTTATCCAGCTGTAAATCTGAACACTAATTTGTCCTTCAGAAAAAGTTTAAATTCACTATCTGTACGAAAACCTGAGGTTTTTTTCTTGGAAAAAATCAAGATCTGGGAGGATTGCAAATAGGAGTATGTCAGGTACTCACACTGGTACACATTAGAAACCACTCTGATCAATATGCAGAGAACAAAGAGAAACCCAGGGCCTGAGAAGCAGATGCAAAAGTCTACTCTAAATATTATAATCTTCTATTCACTGTATGAGTCATTAGCATCTGTACCTTAAAATATTTCCTGAGTCTCCTCCAGGAGAGAACACACTCAGCTGTTACTGACTTCCACTGTCCTACCTGTAACCCACATGGCAATTTTTGCTAGGTTACTTCTCCCACTCTTGTTCTCAGATTATCTTTATCCTTTGGCATAAAATTACTCAAGGTCTTGAAAGAATGTCCAACAGATCATTTGCTTTTCATGTTCTATTCCCATGTTACAAACTTATCCTTTCGCATGGTTATCACAGCTTCCTCCTTCACTGTACTAACAGATTTATTTTGTTAAACTTTCCTTCAGTGAGTCTGTTAGCAAGATGTCAGACTGAGAATTATTCGAAGACGTGACACTATGCTGATAAATCAGAGGCACAGGCAGCACGTACACTAGAATGACCATCAGAGCTCCAGAGAAGGAATGTTCATATAGATACACCACCAGGCATCTTCTGCCATATGCACGTTCATAGAGCACACAGGGGAAAATTAATAATATGACAATTCTTTTGATACCGGATTTTAAAGTGTTAGGCTTTGTCCCTATCTAGACCTTTCATCTAGGAACACATGCGCATACTTCCAACATCACTTACATAAGCATGAATTTTAGAAAGCATATTTTGAAGTATTTGGGGTTTTTTGTTTGTTTGTTTAGTTACGTTTATTTTAAATCTCATGCTATTGTTGATTTGTCTTTTAATTTATTTTTTCACACAAGGCATATTTTGCCTGATGGGTTTTAGCAAATGTTCTTATTTCAGCATGTTATATGCAACAGATTACAAACAAAAATTAAGAGTTTTGAAGATTCAAAATTTTATAACTGATCTTATAATTTAAGTTCCATCTATATCCAGATTGATTATAAATAAAATCACACCCAAAGTCAGAAGTAATGAACTTCAAGGCTTATCATTACCCAGTCACTAGAGTATTTCCTGCACCTTCCCTGGGAAGATCAAGTATGTCATACTGGGTTGGAATGCCTACTGATCTGAGACAGTATGGAAATGGATACATTTAAAAGTAAACTTTACCTATTTTGACCATGTGCAGTTGCACAATATTTTCCAATGTACAAGGTCTTTTCAATACAGAAAGTTTCTATTACATTAAAGGAGCATAAAGCCTTCTATACCAGGGTCAGAGCTAGGTCAAGATTGCTAGATTTTTCCAGGATGTGAGAGTTTTGCAGAAGGAGACAGAGAGACACACTCTGGATTAATCTGTGACAGGTAGAAAAATGTTCTTATTTAGGAATCCAAGCAAAGTTTTAGTCTCTAAGATTTGGCAGCTGTATGCCATAAAGATAGGATTTCTGTAAGTACTGCTTGCTGAATCCAGGTTCATTAGTTTGCATCAATGTCAAACATTCACAATACGATACACTCTAATCTCATGGAAGGAAGGCAACTGAGAAGCTCTTCTTGGTGACACAGGGTGTTAGAGATGTAATTCAACCCATTTCACAGTCAAGAGTGCTGCTTCAGTAGTTACAAGGTAGCTGGGAGATGGTGTGGAGAGAAAGTTACACTTGTCATGTTCCTCTCTGACAACCAGCGCTCTGCTGTGCTCAGTGTGCTTAATGGGAAGGGACACAAGGCACTGGAAGTTCTCTGTCAAGGGCTACAGGTACTAACTACATCAGACAGCTGGCAAGCCAGGCCTGTCTGCATGGCATGAACAGTAGTAATACAGCTAATAGGTCACAGAAATATGCCAGCATATCACACTGAAGCTGCTTTTGGTACTGACTGACACAGAAGAGAGTTAAGGGTGGGGGATGGAAACGCCATCCAGAAGGCAATCCCAGACTTAAATATGGACATTGAAACACAACTTTATCTTACTCTTTAGTGGCATGTCAACATATGCTTTCCTTTATGTGCAAAGTAAACTAAAGGCAGATGACTCCACCAACAAAAAAAATAAAATTACCTATCCTACAGAAAAATGGATTTTTCATTTTACTTCATGTGCAACTCAGAACAATATCTGTGTATACTGGCATCTCAAAATACTTAAATTTAAAAACTGGCTCAAAATTTAAGCCATTAATTCATGGTATTAGGAAACATCGATTATGTGTTGCACAGACACAACATTACATGATGTCCCATTAAAATGTTACACACACTTCGAGTCATCAGACATTTCACTTCACAGTAGATACTAAACTCTTACATAATCCTTCAATAAACATGGAAAGTACCCATGCCAAGATCTTAATGTCTGTCTATATACAGAGAACTTGCATTCAAAACTTTAAAAGGGAGCAAAAAATTGAGATTTTGAATTCAATTTTCAGCTTTAAATGCATGCCTTCTAAAGAAAATAAAACACAAAACTTACAGGTTCTACAAATTCAAATTTCTTTTTCTCTTGTACTTCTTGGATTTTAAAAACATATTCTAATGATGCTTCATAAAAGTTCTGATGTTCTCTGTCAATCTGTGTATCTGCCTAAAAGACAAAATTAAATAGAGACAACATTAGTTTAGTCTTGTTATTGCTTTAAAAACAGGTTATGTCACTAACCAACAGATCTTCTATAAAATTACTTCCAAAGTTTCATAGAGTTCAGTTTTCTTTCTGAAAATTAGAATACCTACTTAAAAAACCTAAACGTAAGTTTAAGAAGCTAACATTACACATTTCAGCCTATGCCTTTTACTCGCTCTTTTTTGGTTTCTTCTTTCTTTTTGCTCTTTAATATTTTAGTTTTTAGGAGAGCCTGGAGGGAAAGAAAGGTGGCAGCAGGTACTTGGTATATGTAAGTTTAGAAAAGGAAATAGAAATGAGCAGCATAGGAATCAAGGACGGACAGAAAGATAATTATTTCTATTGAAATATTTAAGTATCATATGCACTGAAATTGCATCTATTCCTCAGGTTCAAATACCTTCCCAAAAACATATTTTCTTTCTTAAATAGGCCGTCTTTAGCAATGACATCTTGCAACTTATTATTTTACAGTATGAGTTGTATGTTCTTGGAATGTAAACATATTTAAGTCCCTAACCTCATAAATCAAATATATTTCAAATTTTAATTTTCAAGTGACAGAACTACAAGGCAATACTTGTCAGAAATGCCTGACTAATACCACCCTACATGGAGATCCACTATCAGAACAGTATCTTCTGCCTAAATAGCTAAAGAATTAACTCTTATCAGCTGATAAAGAGTAATAGGCTTTTATCCTCAATTTAAACAAGCCACAGGAGAGGGAACTAACAGACAAGCAGTGTAGCATGTAGATAATGTCTAAAGAAGACATGCAGATTCCATTTTAATTCATCCTTCTTCGTAACAAATCATTTTCTCAAGCAAATCCCTTTTGGGCTGTATTAGTTAGATTTTGCTCTTTGGTCAAAATATTACCACACATTAACAACACAAATAAGATCACCTATTTTTGATGCATGTTAGTTAAAATACAGAATGATACTTCTGTATATTCTCTAGTTTAATTCTGGGATAAAAATAACAAATGCTGGGAAATTGGGAAAGCTTGATGTTGTCTTCCCTTGACAACAAACTATAAACCAGCAAACACATAATAAAAGAGATTTAGTACTTTTAACAGTACAAAAGCAAAAAGTCGGTGTTTTCCTTCAGGCAGGATTTGGCCATCAATAGCATCATATATAATTAAGATTGCTTCTCTACTCAAGGACAAGCTACTATCGTGATTTGGCTATCTAGGCTCTTAACGATATTGATCCACCTCCCCAGCCCAGTGTTCTAATGTTACTTCAACACATAGGCCTCAAGGATATGCTTCAAATCATTTAGTACCAGCATTTCCTTCCCATGTCTATTAAAAAAAAAGTAAATCAGTAAATGAACAGGAAGCTGAAATCAAGTACTCAAAATTCCAGTAACGAACTGCTCTACCTCAAAATTAACTCTGCCATTTGCCATTCATATAGTGTGTTTGAGTACTGCTTTCCCTGATAGTCTGTTAATAGTTTTATTTCACAAAAATAATCTATCTCAAAGACACTGATACATAGCTGAGCAGAAGCAGTTGCCAACACTTTGGGACATGATCCAGCAATGCCTTGCTCACAAAAATGCCATCAATAAGCACTTGAAACAGACCTCTGCTCTCTCATTTAATCGTACGTAAATAATGAGACATAGTTTTAGAAATTGTCTCTTTTAGGCTTTGCCTCAGAAAAAGTATTTAAACACCTAATTAAATCCATCCCTAGTCTGAACAGCATTTAAGCAAATTACAGTTGTAATGATACAACAACCAAGTGCCATCTCAAATATGGCTTAGGGCCATAATCACCACCAGTTAACAGGGACTAACTCATAATTCCCCAAATATATATTCTTTAGAAGCTTATGAATTTCTGTTGACACCAAAGGATTCAGATTTGTAAGAATCACTTTAAAAGTGATCTTAAAGTTTCAAAAGCTGAAAGTATTTCCATGTTTTTCTGCGACTTCAAACTGCATGTAAAAATTTCAGAGATCTGATGGATATGATTTTTGAGTCTCTACCTGTATGATATATAGTTACAGTGAGTAATATTTTCATTGATGTAGGCTATCACCTCAATATATATACCAGAACTTCACATAAGCTTAGAAACTGGTTCTGGAACAGATTTCAGAGAAATGAAATCAGAAGTTTATTAGATTTCTCACATCACTCAATTCTGCCCATTCCCTCCTCCACTGTAGGCTCCTGTAGGCAGTGAAAGGATGCTACTATGAAGTTTCTTTTTGATGCTAAAGGAAAAAAGGCAGTCACCTGTGTAAACTGCACCAGTAGTCTTGCAGGCTCTTAAAATAGCCAGCATATTTCAGTTAGGTGAATATATTCAAACTACTCTCTACAGAATATGTTTCAAACTTCAGATGCCTAATTAAGGTGGTCTCAATTGCACTCAAGTGAGATATATAAAATAACCCAACAGAGTACAAGATCTTTGCTCATTCCAGTACTCTTTAACCCACATAATAGGATGAAGTATCAAGAAACCTCATAAATTCAAGGAAACCATATTTTTCCCATGTAGCAGTCAACAAATGCTATTTCTACCTCGCTGAATGCATGATGTTGGCTTGAGGCATGGACTTCCCATCTCCTGCCCTGGGCACCAAAGCCCCAGCTGCCACCACTGCTTGGTTCTTTGCTCATGCCCTGCTCTGCTGTGGGCTGCTCCAAAAAACTCCTGGACCTATGAGCTATAAATGGGGCTCACCCAAACAACTCAGGATGCAAGTCAACAGCTATCCTGGATTTCAGTCAGGAATGCAGCTTGGCCTCCTTTTACTTACAATACAGACACAGGCCAGAAGTCTCTCAGGTTAACAATTTTGGTAATGATTTGCTATTGAGCCTTCTACTTATGGTAGGTCTATGTTGCTGATTCAGCACATCTACAGCTATAGAAAACCAGGGAAGAGAGAAATGCCAAGTTATGCCCTTTATCCTTCACAAGGAAGGCATCTAGAAATCAGAAAACCTCAGCCTCATTTACAAGATTTTAAATCCAGATATGTCACTTAAGGACACACTGGAAAAAATTATTCTGGTTTTCCATTAGTTTATAGACATGAGCCAAATCCATTGTTATTCTACCATAGTTTATTAGATTCACAGTTGTTACTTTGCACTTCAGTTGCTGCTTTTAGACTGTAATTATTCTCATGCCTCAAGAGTAAAATATTTTATTTATTTTATTTTGCTTGCATTCTAAAGAAAATTGGTGTTTAAGTTCACTTTTCCAAAATTTGGAAAGAATTTCTGTTTTTTTTAAGCTGGAGCTTAGCTTCTAACAGAACTGCATGTTCATCAATGCATAAGATATTTGGGAAAAGTGAAAGCCCTGAAATACAAGTGGAACAATTAACCATTCCTACATAACTAATGTCTTATCTAGACTGATTGTTATATAGACAGCAACAGCAATTCCAGCATATAGACATTATTAGAATTCTTAATTTCTAAGATTTATTTCATTTGAATTATCATTTTCAAATATTTATTTCAATGTTTATTATTGGTAAACATGAAAAAAAAATCCTGCAAAATGATTGAGTGATGGAAAATTCCATCTGCAAACTAACCTCCATAATTTAAGAGCCACCATGACAACAGTAATCCCATCAAAATGCTTTTTAACTACTTTTGGTACAATTCCCAAAGTGTCATTGATATCATATTGTTGGGTTTATTGTAATTTGCTTCAAAGACAAGTCATATTAATTTCTACATGGATACTGAAAACCCCTGGAATCCTCCTGTTAAACTAGAACTCTTAATGATTTTTTTTTTAAACAAAAAAGAATTAGCGGTACAGACTCTTCAGAACTGAAGTTACAGACACCATTTCAGGGCAATTTCAGGTGCTGCAATCTCAGAATAAGATGAAAAAGAGGAAAAAGAAGCAAAAAGGAGCATCATTAAAGTGATCTCAGTTCAGTCTTCTGGATTAGAATTTATGTGAAATAGAAGTGCAATTTGATCAGTTAATATATTAAATAGCAAACCTAAAAGCAATTAATTAATTGGCTAATATTCCACATATAAAACTCATACTTTTATTGTACTAATATAGTTCCATTGTTGCAACCAGTAAACATTAGCTGTACTTGAAATATATAAAGTTGCAAACATAGAATATTGCTGTGTTCAAATATTTAACTCCTATTTGGGTCTTATTCATCCCAGTTAAGAATTTATAGTCACAACAAGCATAACTACCAGAAACCATCACAATTTCGCATAAATAAAATACAGCATGCATTGAAGAGAACCAGTCTGTTATCATGATTTCTATGCAAATGTGAAATTAGGTAAGTGTGTTCAGTTCTTACATCTTGCAAATGAGATTCTTTCTTCTTGGCTGACAAATTTAAGTGCTTCTCCAAGATGGAATAATATTTCTCACTTTCCTTGTCAAACTTCTTCTTCCCATCCTGAAAAACAAAACATTCCCAAGTAAAGTATTTGACTAAATATCACAGCTAACTTAAATTTAAAAAAATAACAGGTACTAAAATATGCGTCCTTACAAAACCTCTTTGGTTGGCTCCAGTATTTTTAGGGTTTAATTCTGAATTGGACCTAAAGATAGTAGGAGAACTGCTTCGATTATTAAAAGCAATAGTAAGTAGGATTTTTTCCATAAATAACAAACCCATACAAGAGACTCGCATGGTTTCCCATAGTAAATATACATGTGATTTTGTGTAAGTGGTATATTTTTAAGTAGACACTTAATACAAAATAATCTTCCCCAAGTTTTCAAAGTGCACCTAACTGCCACACTGTTTTTACAAAAAAACCCCCAAACAACCAAAAATCCAAGAACATAAAAAACTCCACCCCCTCCCAACAAGCGACTCTCCCTGCAAAAAATAAAATAAAACAAAACAAAAAATAAAACTCACCAAAAAACTCCCTCACTGTGGAGGACATAGGTGAGTATAAAAAATGTGATAAAGATATAGGCCTATTCTTTGCATTTAAGACTAATACGTTTTATTTTCCACCCACACTCCTAAAATATGAGGATAATGGAAAAGCATATGTGTGGTTGCAAAAGGAAATTGGTCCAAAAGTCTGTTTCCAATAATATTTCTATGTGTCTGAATATTTAAGCTTGTCTCATTTAAAAGTTATCCTGCCTTTTTCCTTTCCCACTCCTCTTTGTTTTTCCCATCATGTGCAGCCAATCTTCATATTTCTACCATAAAACTATTCTGATACATAATACAAAAGAAAGCTACTACTTTGAGTAAATTAGGAAACATCTTATTTTTTACAAACAAATTCAGAATTCATACTTCAAAACTTTTAAAACCTGCTGTTCTGAAATTTAAATCTGAAATTTAAGAAGAAGATAGGTTTCTCAAAAGCTTTTCCATCCTTCAAGGAGTGTCAAATTTCAAGAAATAGGAGAACTGAAGTTGATATCCTATCATAGTATTATTAATGATAAATCTATAATTTTCAATTATAAAATTATATATTCCCTAAATAAAAAGAACTTTCTGCCAGTGATTTTTATAATCTTAGTTAAGTCCTAATGATTAACAAGTTGAATATTTTGAGAAAACAAAAAAAGGCTTCAAGACAGGCACTCCTACTTACACATGTGCAAAAGCTATTCATGATAGAAAAACTAATTACTGGACATTGTGCAGTAACATCAGGTCATTTCAAGAACTGCAGTGATTCTCTTCCTGACCTCTTTCTCCCTAAAAATTTTTATATACAAAAACAAATAACTAGCTTGCATTGTAGCACCACCCTGTTTTCCTTAGTCACTTCATGGGAAAGTCAGGTCAGTCAGAGAAATAAGAAATAGGAGGAAGATTTTAATGACATGAATTAAAACTTATCAACCAGCTGTAACAACAAACCACTTACTGATTAGCTCCAGTGACTAAAGCTTACAACAGTAATTATACTAAATTGTAAAACACATCACATACTTTCTATCCTGCAAAAAGATCAAATATATTTAGTATGAAAAATATGCACAATTTAATGTTCTTACTACTTCACAACAGAGATATCTTCAAAAGACATCAGAAGGAAAAGAAGGCACTTGACCCAACAAAATATTAAATAACAATACAGAATAACTACTAATGCCTTCTATATTTAATTACAGATAAGCAGGTACCAGGACAAAAAGGTAAAAAAGGAAAAGTAAAAGACTGTATTTTGTTTAGCAAGTGAAAAGAAACTATAAGAATTATGTTCCAAAATTTTTCCCAAATACATTCTTAAAAGAGAGAAGGCAGAAGGCCAGACTTGAGGCAAATAACTTGTAAGTCAAGAAATCAGTCTCTGAGGGACTGAAATCACAGGTGAGTTCCACAGCCACAGTTTTGTTGGAGAATAATCAAGTGCCGGTTCTTCATGATGAAGCAAGAGCAACCTGTGGATCTCAACAGTACCTTTGGTCACAAACAGAAATTCAGTTCAGTTGATCACTGCATAAAAGGCGCAATTAGTTACATATTGTCTTATCTTCTGAGACAATGATGTTATGTGCTGGACTAGAAATATGAACCAGATTGTTTTAAAATCCAAGTGACAAGACAAAGGTGTCAAAGTCATCAACTTCAGGAAATACTCAAGGGTAAACTTGATGCAATGAAAAATATCAAGAGAATTATTTCTTAGGTGTTTTTTTCCCCATGTAATTGTAAAGTGGGAAAGAAGTCTGTCTGATTGCAGTATTTTAGCCTTTGGTCACAAGCTACTGGAGTTCAGTGGTGGATACTCTGTCCACTAGATCACCTACCTCAAAAGGTAACTTGACATAGCCTTTGACACTGAGGCCTGAGAGTGCTGAGAGCACATACCGTGCATTTGGACTTGATACTGTATTTGCCTCTCTTGTCTCAGATGTCAGGCCAAAGGAATGACCAAAGGAAGGAGTCATGGGCAAAGCTCCTGCAGGATTAGCTATTTCAGACTGGGATCACCCAGCCCTCCCTCCCTCCCTCC